>CM063589.1:6267619-6572439 GCA_032356905.1 Salix exigua
TTTTTATCAAAGATGGATGCAACAATCAAATCATATATAACCTTTTGCCCATAGTTTAGAGAAGCAAAATTAAAGGAATGTTGACTTCTAAGTTTAGCTGAGATCATAATTAAGCTCTTCTCTTAGAAGCTTGTTGGCAATTTCTTGAAGGAGTTGTCCATCCGGCATTGGCAAACTATGATCTTGAAGTGTTGTTGCGGAAGCATTGAAAAGTTGCTCAAGCTCATATAATACATAATTTTTGAGTTGATCATCAGCCAGAATAAGGTTTGGCATTCTAAAAGATGCTCTTAACTTGCAAAGGATGTCATCATGCATGGAGTGCCAAAACTGGTTGAATAGAATCAAAGGGTCAGCAACTTGACAAAATAATATGATACTAACAAAAGTTGTCTAAGTTGCGGTGATGATGCGATTGCAATTGCCTCACGAAAGCTTCGAGACCATTCTTTATCATCCCCAAAGTCCATGTGCTTTGCAAGCAAGTTGAAATGTTGGATAAACAATTCCATGAACCTTTCTCAAATCGCAAACCCAGTTGATCCTTTAATATGGTTTAAAAGCGACCTTAAGAAATAAAGTTCTCCGCGAGCGAGGGTGCACATACGCTATACGCCTAAGGCATAGACCTTTAGACCTCACGATCCATTCTTTTTGTCCGAATCCCAAACATATTTTTCGGAAGTGCGAGTAATATAACTCTGTGCACTGAAAATTGTTTGTTGCATTCAAACCATTACGTAAGCATTGTTTTCCTGATTCCTGGTCTTCTAAGAACAGATTGAAGGCATTCATCGCTGAGAAAACAATGTTTTCTTTGAAAAGGTAAATGAATTTGAAGTCTCTCAAGCTGGAGGATTTTTGAATGAATTGGAAGCGAAAAATACGCCAAGCGACTCGTAAGGACAGATGAAACGACAATTAAGATATGCTTGTATTTCATCATTGGTGTCATCTTGTATTACAGCGCGACACCTATCAGGGCCTTTGTTGACATATTTGAATAAATACTTGATGAGCATTGATTGACAGCATATCTCAACATTTATATGGGCATTGTAACGCATCAAAAGTTCTTTGTTGTACGGAACAACATAGTCATTAAATAACATAATGCCATTCTTCGGAACAAAATTATCACGAAATTCACGCCTTTTATAATATACAAATCCATTCTCGCTCAAAATAGTGTTATGCTGAATTTCTTTGGAAATGACTTTGTACAAACATTTCTCGACATGCACTGCGCACTTGGTCTTGCAACACCACATGGACCATGTATCATGAATTTGGAGACAATTTCATGACATAAGGGATCAACGTTTTTATCTGGTATCTCAGCGGAGACAACTGAGTCAATATCAGCAGAAGTTCTAAATTTGTATTCCAAGGCAAGCCAAACTAAGATATGTGTATGTGGAAGACCTCTTTTTTGGAACTCAATTGCATGAACATCTACAAATTTTTTTAACAGAATTAGTAAATTCTTTAAAAATGATAGCACGAAAGAAATGAATTGTGATTATTGCATTACCAGCAATTGTTTTGCCAAAAGGGGAGCCAGATTTGATGAACTTCAACATATCAAGAAGTTTTGATCTGAAAACTCGTGTAATAATATCAGGCTTGTCTTCAGGCTTGTAAGCCCTGCTTTTATTGAGCTCTCTTTGGATCTCTGGCCAATTTGTGTTGCATGTGAATGTAATAAAAAGATCAGGATTTCCATAAGCTCTACAAATTGCCATGGCGTCTTGGTAATTATTAATCATATACCGTGGGCTTCAGGTGATGTAAGATGGAAGGATAATTTTTCCAGTGACGATCCTTGAACATCTCCTTTAAGCACAGCTTCAGTAATATTATGATACAGATCAGACCAAAGATTATTTTGGTTCATTCTGATGTAATCAAGCCTGTCTTCTTCAATGTTGGCAAAAGCATCAACTAAAAATTGTTGGTAAAGCCGACCACCTTTAATAAGAGTGTCTTCACCATATTCTCTCTCATGAATAAGATAAGCATAAAAAGCTCTCATGGGGACTCTTTGGCGTTTTCTAGAGATGTGGTTGTCATGATTTGCAAAATTAATGTTTACCCGATAACCGTCTTCACCAAATGGAAATAGAAGAGGATATTGTAAGGCCATAAATTTTGGATGCAACTTGAGATTCTTTGCAAACCGCGTGAGGTGCTTTCAATAATTATATCTCGTTCGGATCGACAATCACCAATATCTCCAACAATTAAGCCACCAATATCATCCGAAGTTGGATCATTATATTGTTCTGTCGTCGGATGTTCTTTGACCCAACAATTGCAATTTATATCCGGGATTGCCAGGTTCGGAGAGTTTTTGGGATGCATGACTGAAATAAGCCAACCAAACAATTAGTTGAGGCAAGCATTTCAATAAGATCGGTAACAATAGTCTCATCCAATGATGAATCGGAGGTCGAATCGCGGAAATTGTGACATCCGATTTGAAACCTCATTTGCGATATCATAAATATAAAGTTGTGCAAATTTGGGAACACTTGTCATTAGAAGGTAATAGAGACCCCATAAGATGATGGCAATGGCCATTTATCTTAAAAACATACTGACGCAGGTCGACGATTAATCGATTGATCAATATTTGCTCCCATGGATGTAAAAGCAAACATAGAGTTGTAGAGCACGAATACTTCGCGAACATGTTGGATTTCGGCCAAATAGATCATTAAGCAAGTCATCAAGAGGATGAGGTGTTGGTGGTGGTCGTGGAAGCTTAATTTTTCCACCAAGACAACAAAGAGAAAATTTTGGATTGGATGGCTTGAATGTGCAAGGCGCTTCAATAAGCCAAAAAGTGCATCGTAATGACAACAATTGAATGTTTTGTTTCCAAAGTCAATGTACTCATATGAAATTCCGGGCATGAAAATTGGGTGTGAAATGTGGCAATAAATACATAAGAAAAATATTTGTGACAAATTAAAAATAAGGAAAATAAATATTGGACAAACTTTTTCTTTTTCTTTGATGTGAAGCTCGCCTGATTGATTGGTGGTCATTGAGAAAAGACCTAATATCATGATCGAAAGAGGCTAACTTTGACGGAATAGGGTCATCAAGCAAACAATAAAGACGTTGAATTTGATCGCATAAGACCGATTGGTTGTTATAAGAGCAAAGGATTGATCATGTTGATTATGGGAGGGTATCGATGTTTGAGAGGAAGAAGCCTCGCTTCGAATATAATGGAAAACATTGACTATGGGTGAGGAAAGGATCATGATGTCCATGATACCTTGAAGATTGCGCTAACACACCAGATGACGACGAAGGAGCATCATTTTCTACAGTTGGTGTGTTAGATGAACAATCTTCTTCATGAGTGAATAAACGTGATCCTTGCAAGCGTTGTCGACGGCTAGTCATAGGTGTATGTACTTGAGGCCCGGAGGGATAAAATATTGCAAGAATAATTAACATCGAACGGAGAAGAAATTTCTCTCTCAAAGAAGCATAAACATGAGCGCAATGAGTATGAGCAATTTTGGAGATCATGCATCGATAATTTGAGGATCTATTTAATTGATAAACATTCAAGAAGCATATTACAAAGTGTATTAATTGTTTTAAAATTGTCTTATAAAATATCAGGAAGATTTGCTAACACTTATTAACAATTATTCAGGTTTTTTTGTTTTGGAAAAAATTTGGGGATATGTTTAAGCTGTTTCAAAATAGTTTCTACCAATGAAACTTTAAAACTTTAGTTGATGACCGTAATTTTTGTTTTTAGTATAAGCTAATTGAATTGATGCATGTAATTAAATTCATCGTTGAGATCGTTGTAGTTGTTTTTAAAATAATTTTATCAATACATTATTGAGTTGAAGCTGATAAAGTAATTGAAGATAATATTATTTTGATGCATGGAGATAAGCTGATTGATATGTAATTTTATAGATGTGTGGTTGATAAGATAAGGAGGAAGCGATTGTAATATTTTAATGCATTGAATTTTGTTTCTTCTAGCAATGGATGTGGTAATTGGTGGTTACAACACTATAAGAAATGGGTTTAAAATTTAGTGAATATGTATTTAGCACTATTTTGTTTTCATCTAATGTTGCGTAAATGTTTTTGTATCCAATATGAATTTTATTGATGTTTCTTGAATTTTACAACAATTGCATATCCCGAGGTTGAGCAACCGTAAAAAAATAAGTCTTTGTTTGATGGCGATCATAAAAACTTTGATTAACCAAAGATTTTAAAATAATTGAAAACATGGAAGCTCAAGTGATCGGTTTATTAATCATATACCCAAATGAATGCCAATATTGTTTTAATTGTTTTGGAGATCTCTGGGTTATACTATTGAAATAATGTTTGACGTAGTTTTTTTAAATGCTGAACATATAATAGTAAATTATTGAAAAAGCGAGTGTATTAATCTGTAAAGAGTTTTTTGATTGGAGGGCAGCATGAGGTAATACAATGCAAAGGGAAGATATAAAAACAACAATCACATAATATTATGCTAGAGGAAAAATATAAACAACAATGAAAGCTAGAAGTATATTTGTAAGTAAAAGCAAATAAAATAAAGGTAAAGCAATTTGAAGAACATAGTCCATATTAACAACATTCTTGTCAGCGCAAAATGTAACTGAAAGAATTGTAATGAAAATTACATCTTATAACAAAGCAAGGACAGTAAATCGGAAAAAAATTTAATGCAATTAAATTTTGTACATACCAGTGCAGGAATTACAGCAAATTTGAACCCAAAGTGGTAACCCAATAAGTTAAAAGGTTTGAGTATCCGACAAAGTAGCTGTGACAGCATAAAAAGATTGTTTTAATATGTGCAAGACCATTTTTTGGTGCCACTGCAAAAATATAATTGAAAATGTGCAACAGAAAAATGCAGCAACTATAAATTAAAATGCAACAGCAACTCAACAAATAAGACATTTATCATTATTAAACAACTAAAAATAAACCTAAAAAAGAACCAACAACAAAATATCAATTCAATCTTCAATTGAATGCCGGGGAATGAAAGCAGCAATATAAAAACAAAGCAGCAATCGCGGCAAAAAATATGTTGAAATAGGCATACCCAATTTCCTTTGAAACTCAACTTATGACCCATACAATCAGCACTTGCAATAAGAAATTGTAAACACCAATCATAAAAGAAATAAAACATTTTATTGGCGAAAAAAGCAAAGACAGTGAAATGAAGAAAAACACAGCAACTCTAACCTAAAACGGAACAGCAACTCAACAAATGAGCCATTTATCATTACTAAACAACTAAATATAAACCTAAAATAGAACCAACAACAAAATATCAATTCAATCTTCAATTGAATGCTGGGGAATGAAAGCAGCAATATAAAAACAAAGCAACGATCGCGGCAAAAAATATGTTGAAATAAGCATACTCAAGTTCCTTCGAAACTCAACTTATAAAGCATACAATCAGCACTTGCAATAAGAAATTGTAAACACCAATCATAAAAGAAATAAATCATTTTAAAACTCAACTTATGACCCATACAATCAGCACTTGCAATAAGAAATTGTAAACACCAATCATAAAAGAAATAAATCATTTTATTGGCGAAAAAAGCAAAGACAGTGAAATGAAGAAAAACACAGCAACTCTAACCTAAAACGGAACAGCAACTCCACAAATGAGCCATTTATCATTACTAAACAACTAAATATAAACATAAAATAGAACCAACAACAAAATATCAATTCAATCTTCAATTGAATGTCGGGCAATGAAAGCAGCAATATAAAACCAAAGCAGCGATCGCGGCAAAAAATATGTTGAAATAAGCATACTCAAGTTCCTTTGAAACTCCACTTATGACCCATACAATCAGCACTTGCAATAAGAAATTGTAAACACCAATCATAAAAGAAATAAATCATTTTATTGGCGAAAAAAGCAAAGACAGTGAAATGAAGAAAACACAACAACTATAAACTAAAAGGCAACAACAACTCAACAAATGAGCCATTTATCATTACTAAACAACTAAACATAAACCTAAAAAAGAACAAACAACAAAATATCAATTCAATCTTCAATTGAATGTCGGGCAATGAAAGCAGCAATATAAAACCAAAGCAGCGATCGCGGCAAAAAATATGTTGAAATAAGCATACTCAAGTTCCTTTGAAACTCAACTTATGACCCATACAATCAGCACTTGCAATAAGAAATTGTAAACACCAATCATAAAAGAAATAAATCATTTTATTGGCGAAAAAAGCAAAGACAGTGAAATGAAGAAAAACACAGCAACTCTAACCTAAAACGGAACAGCAACTCAACAAATGAGCCATTTATCATTACTAAACAACTAAATATATAAACCTAAAATAGAACCAACAACAAAATATCAATTCAATCTTCAATTGAATGCCGGGGAATGAAAGCAGCAATATAAAAACAAAGCAGCGATCGCGGCAAAAAATATGTTGAAATAAGCATACTCAAGTTCCTTCGAAACTCCACTTATGACCCATACAATCAGCACTTGCAATAAGAAATTGTAAACACCAATCATGAAAGAAATAAATCATTTTAAAACTCAACTTATGACCCATACAATCAGCACTTGCAATAAGAAATTGTAAACACCAATCATAAAAGAAATAAATCATTTTATTGGCGAAAAAAGCAAAGACAGTGAAATGAAGAAAAACACAGCAACTCTAACCTAAAACGGAACAGCAACTCAAAAAATGA
Organism: Salix exigua; assembly: GCA_032356905.1. Lineage (NCBI taxonomy): Eukaryota > Viridiplantae > Streptophyta > Magnoliopsida > Malpighiales > Salicaceae > Salix > Salix exigua. The sequence continues at coordinate 6,274,386 of CM063589.1, forward strand.
GCCATTTATCATTACTAAACAACTAAATATAAACCTAAAATAGAACCAACAACAAAATATCAATTCAATCTTCAATTGAATGTCGGGAAATGAAAGAAGCAATATAAAACCAAAGCAGCGATCGCGGCAAAAAATATGTTGAAATAAGCATACTCAAGTTCCTTTGAAACTCCACTTATGACCCATACAATCAGCACTTGCAATAAGAAATTGTAAACACCAATCATAAAAGAAATAAATCATTTTATTGGCGAAAAAAGCAAAGACAGTGAAATGAAGAAAACACAGCAACTATAAACTAAAAGGCAACAACAACTCAACAAATGAGCCATTTATCATTACTAAACAACTAAACATAAACCTAAAAAAGAACCAACAACAAAATATCAATTCAATCTTCAATTGAATGCCGGGGAATGAAAGCAGCAATATAAAAACAAAGCAGCGATCGCGGCAAAAAATATGTTGAAATAAGCATACTCAAGTTCCTTCGAAACTCCACTTATGACCCATACAATCAGCACTTGCAATAAGAAATTGTAAACACCAATCATGAAAGAAATAAATCATTTTAAAACTCAACTTATGACCCATACAATCAGCACTTGCAATAAGAAATTGTAAACACCAATCATAAAAGAAATAAATCATTTTATTGGCGAAAAAAGCAAATACAGGGAAATGAAGAATAACACAACAACTATAAACTAAAGCGAACGAAGAACTCAAAAAATGAGCCATTTATCATTACTAAACAACTAAATATAAACCTAAAATAGAACCGACAACAAAATATCAATTCAATCTTCAATTGAATGTCGGAAATGAAAGAAGCAATATAAAACCAAAGCGATCGCGTGCAAAAATATGTTGAAATAAGCATTCTCAAGTTACTTAGAAACTCCACTTATGACCCATACAATCAGCACTTGCAATAAGAAATTGTAAACACCAATCATAAAAGAAATAAATCATTTTATTGGCGAAAAAAGCAAAGACAGTGAAATGAAGAAAACACAGCAACTATAAACTAAAAGGCAACAACAACTCAACAAATGAGCCATTTATCATTACTAAACAACTAAACATAAACCTAAAAAAGAACCAACAACAAAATATCAATTCAATCTTCAATTGAATGCCGGGGAATGAAAGCAGCAATATAAAAACAAAGCAGCGATCGCGGCAAAAAATATGTTGAAATAAGCATACTCAAGTTCCTTCGAAACTCCACTTATGACCCATACAATCAGCACTTGCAATAAGAAATTGTAAACACCAATCATGAAAGAAATAAATCATTTTAAAACTCAACTTAAGACCCATACAATCAGCACTTGCAATAAGAAATTGTAAACACCAATCATAAAAGAAATAAATCATTTTATTGGCGAAAAAAGCAAAGACAGTGAAATGAAGAAAAACACAGCAACTCTAACCTAAAACGGAACAGCAACTCCACAAATGAGCCATTTATCATTACTAAACAACTAAATATAAACATAAAATAGAACCAACAACAAAATATCAATTCAATCTTCAATTGAATGTCGGGCAATGAAAGCAGCAATATAAAACCAAAGCAGCGATCGCGGCAAAAAATATGTTGAAATAAGCATACTCAAGTTCCTTTGAAACTCCACTTATGACCCATACAATCAGCACTTGCAATAAGAAATTGTAAACACCAATCATAAAAGAAATAAATCATTTTATTGGCGAAAAAAGCAAAGACAGTGAAATGAAGAAAACACAGCAACTATAAACTAAAAGGCAACAACAACTCAACAAATGAGCCATTTATCATTACCAAACAACTAAACATAAACCTAAAAAAGAACCAACAACAAAATATCAATTCAATCTTCAATTGAATGCCGGGAAATGAACGCAGCAATTTAAAACCAAAGCAGCGATCGCGGCAAAAAATATGTTGAAATAAGCATACTCGAGTTCCTTTGAAACTCAACTTATGACCCATACAATCAGCACTTGCAATAAGAAATTGTAGACACCAATCATCAAAGAAATAAATCATTTTATTGGCGAAAAAAGCAAAGACGAGTGAAATGAAGAAAAACACAACAACTCTAACCTAAAGCGGAACAACGAACTCAAAAAATGAGCCATTTATCATTACTAAACAACTAAACATAAACCTAAAAAGAACCAACAACAAAATAGCAATTCAATCTTCAATTGAATGTCGGAAATGAACGCAGACAATTTAAAACCAAAGCGACGATCGCGACAAAAATATGTTGAAATAAGCATACTCAAGTTCCTTTGAAACTCAACTTATGACCCATACAATCAGCACTTGCAATAAGAAATTGTAAACAGCAATCATAAAAGAAATAAATCATTTTATTGGCGAAAAAAGCAAAGACGAGTGAAATAAAGAAAACACAGACAACTATAAACTAAAATGCAACAGACAACTCAACAAATGAGCCATTTATCATTACCAAACAACTAAACATAAACCTAAAAAAGAACCAACAACAAAATATCAATTCAATCTTCAATTGAATGCCGGGAAATGAACGCAGCAATTTAAAACCAAAGCAGCGATCGCGGCAAAAAATATGTTGAAATAAGCATACTCGAGTTCCTTTGAAACTCAACTTATGACCCATACAATCAGCACTTGCAATAAGAAATTGTAAACACCAATCATAAAAGATATAAATCATTTTATCGGTGAAAAAAGCAAAGACAGTGAAATGAAGAAAAACACAGCAACTATAAACTAAAATGGAACAACAACTCAACAAATGAGTCATTTATCATTATTAAACAACTAAACATACACCTAAAAAAGAACCAACAACAAAATATCAATTCAATCTTCAATTGAATGTCAGGAAACGAAAGCAACAATATAAAGACCAATAAGAATCGAAATATATCATTTTATCGGGAGGGGGGGAATCAAACACAATAAAATGAAGAAAAACACAACTCAACAAATGGAACACCAATCCAACAAAGGAGCTATTAATCATTTGTAAATTGTATTGCAGCAGACAGAATTTGCAAGAGATGAATCTATGCTCTAATTGTTGATATTTGGTGAACTCCTTGCTCACCATCTCCTAAGTTACTATTTTACTTGAACCGACCCTTTTCTTGCAGCAACACCCTAAATGGCTAGCCTTCATCAATTATAATTTTTGATGATATTAAAAAAGAAATAAACCAAGAGTCAACTGTTGAAGCATGCAAGTGTTTACAGCAAGTGCATAGCTAAGAAAATGCAAACGCAAACAAATAAAGAAGCGAAAAAAAAAATCTTACCAGTTACAGCAAAGCAGATTATGAGCCGAACGATGAAGGCACCAAAAATCAAAATGAAGCACAACAAAACTGCACAACAAACAATCAGAACCCAATCAACAGATTTTTAACCAAACAATGGGGAATGAAATTGACTTAAGAAATCATAGCAAACATGTAAATTGAAGAGCAATAGAGACAAACAAAATGGCCTTGCAGTTAATGCAGAAAACAAAGGTCGAAAACAACGTAAGAGCCAACTTTAACTGAGAGAAAGAAAGTGGAAAAAAAAAGAACAAAGAAAAACTGAGATAAATTCGAAGGAAAAATAAAAGAACTAATTACATGGCAATTTGTGTCCTAAACAGAGCTGTTCTCTGTCTAATCGATGTGAGTTGGGGTTCCCGAAGCTAACGTCCATTTCATTCAAGCTGCAGACGTTGTCTTCAATATCCAGGTGGAAGGCCTGCCGTCGCCGCCAAATGCATCCAAAGATAAAAAAAAACATAAATCGATGTGAGTTGGGGTTTCCGAAGCTAACGTCCATTTCATTCAAGCTGCACACGTTGTCTGCAAGGCCTGTCGTCGCCGCCAAATGCATCTAAGGATAAAAAAACATAAATGGGATTAAAGGATGAGATGTTGTTTTGTATACGAGACACAATTGATAATGATATTCATTAAATGCTCCTCTGGGATTGCGCAACACTGTTTTGAACCTCTAATCCTCGTGTTCTTGTAATTCCAAGCATTTTTGAGTCTTGACCTTAACTGGCGGAGGTCTCTCACATGCATGCCCTATAAAATATTTCATGCACCCTTCAATCGCTAATGATTTTGTTCTCCACTCAGATATTACAAAGGTTAGAATATTAACAGAAAAATAGAGTTGAGGTCATGAAAGCTGTTCATGAAGCGAGAGAGAGAGAGGCAGCGGTGTGTGATTTGAAGAGAATGTCTTCGTTCCCAACAGTGCAGTCCAGTGCTGTTGTTTCTCATCTGAAAAATATCGGAGTGTTGTTAAGAATGCTGAGTGGTTGAACTTTGAAGTCCACGTTTGAGCCTTGATGTCCTATAAAATATTCCACGCATGCTTCAAATGCTAATGATTTTGTTCTCCACTCAGATATTTCAAAAGTTAGAATATAAACAGTAAAAGAGGGTCGTGGTTCAAAAGTTAGAATATAAACAGGAAAAGAGGGTCGGGGTCATGAAAAGATCAAGATGAGTTTTGGGGGATTGTGGGGAAAAGAGGGTCGGGGTTCAAAAGTTAGAACACAAACAGGAAAAGAGGGTCGGGGTCATGAAAAGGTTAAGATGAGTTTTGGGGGATTGTGAGGAAAAGAGGGTCGGGGTTCAAAAGTTGGAATATAAACAGGAAAAGAGGGTCGGGGTCATGAAAAGGTCAAGATGACTTTTGGGGGATTGTGGGAGAGGAATCAGGAACGTTGGTCCTTAAGAGGGAAGGATGAGGAAACATCCCCATGTGGGCGATGGGGTCCTTAGAATCTGCCAGTTGAGTTTTCAATTCGGGTGGATGGGTTGTGGTCTACATGACATGTGGTATATCATGTGGACATGGTCTCCCATCCCCTTATTTAATGCCTAATTCATATACATTGATTTATTATAATGAATTTAATTATCTCAAAGTCCAGAGCTGCTGGTTCATTTAAAATAAACCCTTCACACTGTTCTTAAAAAAAATTTCAGGCGGAATATTGAACCTCGCGCTCTTCCTGGAAGAACGTTTTTTATTGAGAGGTCCTCCTCCTCCTCCTCCTCCTCCTGCTGATCATAAAGGCCCACTAAAAGCTGTTCTGTCGGTTGCTATGCTTTCTGTGTCCGAATTGTTCTCAGAATAAGCACCCCTCGAGTCTTATCGTCGACGCTAAATGGGTTCAAAGAGAAACGGCGAGAAGGGAATTACTAGCTGTAGCGAAAGTTGGTTGGTGTAGAAAATTTGTTTTGGATAAAAAAATTGAGGAAGAAGAACCGGATATAAATACACCGGAAATGAAAGCGAATTGAAGAAGATTCCTTTCAAATATATTTAAATGTTTTATTTGCTTAAATACATACTGAAAATACGATGAAGCTTGTAGATTGATTTATTATAATGAATTTAATTATCTCAAAGTCCGAGTCTTTGGTTCATTTAAAATAAACCCTTCACATTGTTCCTAAAAAAGCTGAAATGGTAAATTATCTGAAAGGTCTCTCGATGGTAAAAATTTAAAATTAAAATTGGCACTCCTAGTATCTGCCATTCTCAAACCCGAACCCGAATACATTCCCATTTCAACCCGATCATGCTTCAATACTTGAGTTCGCCAGCGAGTCCTTCAATGACGACCTACCGATTTTGAAATTTTTGTACTTGCCAATGAAGGGCTGGTAGTTATAGCCGGCTTTGTATTTTCCATCAGTTTCTGCCCAGCAGGTCCTTCATCAGCGCACCCACTGATTTTGAAATTTTTGTACCTGCCAATGAAGGGTTGGTAGTTATAGTCGGCTTTGTATTTTCCATCCTCAGTGGCCCACGATGATGCATCCTAGATCGATCCATACACCCACATTGGCCTCAAGGGAAATGGCGCGTCACTTTTTTTTGGATACCTTCTGATGGGAACATCGTCCACCAAGAATCTGCACGTAGTCCACATCATTTCCAGACATCATCAATGAACGAAAAAACTGCGTCTTCATTGCATAGATATAAACCTCACGCACGCACAGACATCACAATTATTGAAAGCTAGAACTGTTTCTCAATATTCTTCAAGGCCTCCTTCGATGAATCCGAGGTAATATCTCGCCTCTGCATTTGAAGAAATACAGTGAAAAGTCATTCAGACATTAATATTCTATACAGTTAAGAGCAGACTTGTGTATCCTTAATTTATTGACACATTAGAAATTCGCAACGGATGATGTAGTTGGTGCAACAACCCTTAATGATCGAAGCGATCGCTCGCTGCAGGTGACTTGTTGTTCTTTCGTTTGCGGTGACTTCGGTGTGGGTGAATTATGTTTTATATTTTTGTGAATTGTAGTTGCTTGATTGTCCATGTTCAGGGAAGAGACACGGCATCCGTAGCTACTCTCGTGGTTGCATGCATCTGGTTGATTTGGCCGGGATTCGAGGTATCTTGAAAATAAGGGTATCTTGAAAACCCCTCTTTCGCTTGTATCCAGCCATGAAAAAGAAAGTCAACCATGAAATTGAAGCTTCCAAGAATCAAGAGATGGCTGGTGAGAAAGAGTATAGTAGCGAGAACATGAAGGCGTTGCATAATCTACGAAGAGGTGTCTGGTGAGTTTTTTTTTTTGGTAAAGAGAGCTTTGATTTCTTGGCTGAAAGTGCGGTCTTCATGATTGATATTTATAGAAGGAGAGCTTCAAGTCATTATAATTCAATGCATGTCGAAGCACCGGATAAAACATCCAGATACAGATAAATATGAGTGTGAGTGAACAGTATATATACAGTAAAACACCGATCTATTTTAGTGTTTTTGATAATATTAAAGGATAAAAATAAAAACAATTCAATTCAATTCAATTCATTTAGGTTATCTTAGCTAAATTGCTGCTCACGATATATAACCAAGAAAGAAAGAAAGAAAACCTATAAAAAATATTGAACCAAAACAATTATAAAAATAAAAATAAATTGTTCATCATCGAGTAGAGGCCGAACTGGAGTTAAGCCGGTGAGCTATTTCCACATGAATGTGGCTGCTACCAATCGTCACAGGCCCATACTTAGCCTCCTCGCCCACAGCTAACTTCGTTCTTTGCATGCTTTTTTTCGTGTGAGCGACGTGCTCGTCTTATTCATCCCCGGACAATTATTAGATTGTGCTGTGGATGAAATCAAATTAATCTACCAGACAAGCTGGGGTGAAAGGCAAGAGTTTGATGACCATATATAACAAGTATGATGTCCACCCATCCGCGTGAAAAAGGACAAAAAGTCTACTTAAGAAACAGAAGCAGAATACTAATCTTATCACAAATACTAAAAAAAGAGGCTGGAATTCCTTGCATCGAAGTAATCTGTTGGTGGGATTTTTGCTTTTTATCTCAGTGGCTTCACCGTCATTCTGCTTTTGTTTAGCATTGCTACTGCTAGTGATCCGTCTTTTTCTCCACACAGGCGAATACTACTAGATGAATATGTATATGCTCAGTATCCTGCACTACCTAACATAATAAACAAGAATACATAACCAGCACAGTAAATTGCGCTGAATACTACTAGATGAATATGTATATCCACATCCCCTGATACAGGCAAGCCTACTGAATCAATCAAGATTCATGGACACAGAGCTAGGAAACAAGAATGAACCAGAGCAGCATCAGAACAAGAATAGTATGAAGTTGTTTCTGGTATTTTTAAACTGCATGTTAATGGCAATTGGTCAAGTCGCGGGTCCATTGCTTATGAGGATCTACTAATTTGCATGGAGGAAAGAGTAACTGGCTTGGTGCCTGGCTACTCACAGCTGGTTTTCCTATCTTGATCATCCCAATAGCCATATCTTACATAAGAGCTAGAGCTAGAGAACAGGCCGGTAGATTACTGGTTACAAAATGGCTTTTTGGTGCCAGTGCCATCCTGGGAGTTCTTCTTGGCCTTGATAGCTATCTCTACTCCTTTGGTATGTCATATCTCCCGGTTTCTGTCTCTTCTCTTCTTGGTTCCAGTCAGCTGGCGTTCACTGCAATTTTCGCATATATAGTTGTCAAGCACAAGTTCACACACTACTCCATAAACGCGGTGGTTTTGATGACCTTCGGGTCTCTTATTCTTGGATTTCATATGAACGGAGATAAACCAAGGGGGGAGTCTAAAGGAAAATATATTTTGGGTTTCTTCATGACTATTGGTGGGGCTGCACTTCACGGGTTTCTGATGCCTGCTTTGGAGTTTACTTACTTGAAGGCTGGCAAGGCCATAACCTATGATCTTGTCCTGCAAGTTCAGTTCCTTATATCAATGTTTGCCACTCTATTTTGCTCTATCCCCATGATTATCAACAAGGACTTTCAGGTAGGTGATAAATAATCCTTTTAATTTTCTCATTCTGCAGAGCTTGACTCTGAAAGAAAATTGAAGGACTTCCTAATTTCCAAGTAACAAACTCTGAGATAAATATTTCCACCTGAAAAGCTGGCACAAGCTTCTCTTACAAACCAGTTCCTCAGTGAATCTTGAAGGTTTCATGGATTTAAAATCTATCAAGATCAAATATTAGTTTACCTTTTATTTTCCTTTCATCATGTCTAATATTACATACATACATAAGCATGTGTGTGTGTGTGTGTGTCTGTGTGTTTGCACAAGTTTCAGGATGGGTTATAACTGTTAATTTCTAGCCCAAATTGCTATCTCTTAGCAAATCGCATACAAAACTTCATCATCTATGTGAACTTTCGAAGTTTATTTGAATCACTAATGTTGCATCGTTCAGACTAATTCTGAACTTTTGTCTTGCTCAGGATATATCCAAAGAAGCAGCAGAATTTGGTCTTGGTGAAACAAAGTACTACACTATACTATTAATAGCAGCCATATTATTGCAGTTCTTAGTAATAGGAAGTCTGGGGGTGATATTTAGCTCCACATCACTTTTAGGGGGGCTCGTTTCATCTCTTCTGGTTCCAGTCCAGCAGGCATTTGCTGTGATAATCCTGAAAGAGGTCTTTAATGCAGAAAAGGGCATGGCCTTGGCCATGTGTCTGTGGGGTTTTGCTTCTTACTTGTATGGAGAGTACAAGAAGCCAGAAGCCAACAAAGAAGAATCGACCGATTAGTTAATCATAAAATGCTACATTTGTTTTTGTATGCATAGTTATGAATCAGACTGCATCCTAATGAAGCTATGCGGTTCTTCTGTCGTTCAAAGATTCCATTGCACCATCACTGTTTATCCTATCTCTGTAAAGACTTTCTTCATTCAGCTGTATCCACTGTTGTGAAGAGTATGATCCCACATATATAAAATAAAGATTATTGACTTGATTTCGTGAAGGACTCATCTTCAGAGCATTAACATGTTTCCAGATGTGGAAGGAATTGCTGTGTTCCCCTTTAAGTAGATGATTCATCCAATGCTCATATTTTTTTGGAGGAACATTTGATTTGGTTTATTACATTATCTTCTCCACGGAACAGTTTATTTTTAGGACTGGTTGGTGATTCTGTTTGATCTGATTCGAAATTTGATGCAGTAGGATACAATATATATTCTCTGACGAGTAACAAGAGGCTCGACTAGAATTCTTTCAGAAGCTTGATCTTGCTAGTGGGGTTTTTTCCACATGAAAAGTGATTTTAAGTTTTGCAACACCCAAGGTCAAGGAATCTAACACGCTAAACTGCTCACATTCACATCCCTTTCATCACTACTACAGGCAAGCCTTCCGCTAGGTTCATGGACGCTAAATTTTGTTTGCTCTACTTTAACTCATCCTCGCGAAATCTACCAGCATTGCATATCCTCTCAAAAAGTTCTCCTCCTGCAGCGTATTCCATCACAATAGCTAAATGGGTGGGAGTTAACAGGACCTGAAAAGATAACATCTCAGATTCAAAACTTCAAAGAATCTCTCAAGCTCAAGCTTGTCCCCTATCAAATGAATTAATTTATTCTAGGAAGTCACGCTAGAAAGAAAGTATCTTTTCTAGTTAGTTCTTCCTAGAATGGCTATCAGGCTATGGATACTCCACTATACTGTGGAGAAATATACGTGTCAGAACATTTTTCGGTTCTACAACAGAAAAGGAAGGAAGGAAGAAAACTAACCTTATGGGGCGTCCCTGCTAACTTACAGCGCAACATACAACAATGATAAGACAACAAATGGCAATTGACATTACAGGACAGGGAAAGTTCAATAATGAACCTCTTTGAATTTAACTATATTGGGATGCTTCAGTGACCTATGATTCATAATTTCCCTTTGTACATGCTCATCAATCTGCAACACAAAGTAAGCACCCGGATGATTAAAGATGATGGACAAAACAGAGATTATTGAATTTCAAGAGATTATCAGCAAAGTATAATGATAAACATGGAAAATTTTGAAATTGAAATAACCAAACAGATGGCAAAACGGAGGAAGCGGACCTTTTGGCCTCTCTCAATAAACTTAACAGCAAAGAACTCATTAGTCTATTTATCTCTGACCAGCTTGGCCGCCCCAAAATTTCCAGACCCAATGTCCTTCATTATCTCATAACGCTCCATAGCTACCAAAAGAAGTATATAAACAGCAGAAATGCTGCAATTTTTATAGAGATATATTCAGGTCTCACTTCTCCACTCCTCTGTCGATCTTTCTATGAACTTTTCTGGTTTTTTCTTCTCAACGACGGGAAATCATAACATGAACAAATGCCTCAAACGTTTGAAATCGACAGGGTTGTGCCTTAATTTGTGGAGGTGAGCCCTGTCCGTGCCTTGCATATTATTGCCACCGAAGTCTGAGTAGATAAAGCCACAGTGTACTGTTCACTGCAGTTATATAAGAGTACAGCGATAGAGAGGAGTTGACACGTGGAAAAAATGGCGAGGGATGGATTTAGCTTTGGTTTTATTTTCATTTTTTTACATTTGTGAAAAGAATAGAAAAAAAAAAGGGAGTGAAAATGTTAGGCGGCGCGGATGTGGTCGGTGTGGAAGCTGCAGAAATTCTATTTCACGAGGAGAAAAGGATGGCCTACGAAGATGGCCCCCCTTTTTTAAAGCGCCTAGAAAATGTACTGCGACTTTGGCATTCCATTCCAGAACGTTTTTATAATTAATTAAAAAAATATTTTTATTTTTTATATTAAATTAAAAACTTTACATTTTATATATTTTTATATGTTTATGTTAAATAATATATATATTTTTTTAAAAAAAAAATATTATTTGACACAACCCTAACCATATTTTCAAACAAGAGTAAGAGAGTGACAAACATGAACCTGGAAGGGGGGTCCGTAGTATTTATTTTTTTTTGTTTTGGTTCAAGATTTGACAGTTGACTCTTAAAAATATTTTTCAAAAAAATATAATTTATTTTATTTTTAAATTAATTTTTCTAGTATTTTTATATTATTTTCAGATATTATCAAAAATAATTTTTTTTAAAAATAAAAATAATATATATATATATATATATATTATTTTAATATATTTATAAATAATAAAATAATTCTAACAACACTGTAAGAGGTTGTTTGACACTGCGGCTAAACAGTCGGTTTCATGCTTTTCATTATATATATATATATATATATTGATAGTTTTATATTATTATGACGTGTTGATGTCAAGAATAATTTTAAAAAATATTATTTTAATATATTTCAGCACAGAAAAACACTTTAAAAATTATTTTATTATGATGTGTTGATGTAAGAGGTTGTTTGACACTGCGGCTAAACAGTCGGTTTCATGCTTTTCATTATATATATATATATATATATATATATATATTGATAGTTTTAGATCATTATGATGTGTTGATGTCAAGAATAATTTTAAAAAATATTATTTTAATATATTTCAGCACAGAAAAACACTTTAAAAAATCATCTTAACCGTGTTTTGAATTTGTAAATACAAATCAATCAGAGTGGCATGTCATCGCGAATGGTCCTGTCTTGTGAGTTGAGTTCAGGTAGGAAGCTCAAGCTCCGACCACTTAAGCCCGTTTGGAATAGTGCTCCGCCAATTTCTCCATCATTTTCATTTTGAAAAATCCATCCATTTCTCTTCTTCTTCTTCTTCTTCTTTTTTTGATTTTCTATCTTTAAATCATACTCTTTTTAATTTTGTTTAAATTGTCTATACACGTGTCAAACATGTTGCCTGCTCGTCTACCCTGGTCTAACATATTTGACTTATGTTCATTTTTTTTTGTTCCTCGAACCTTAATTACTTTTCATCATCATAATTTTATTTTATTTTGTCACGCCAAAGATCAATCAAGGTTTTTCCTAACACTACGAGAACTTCATTTCCAGACAACTAGAATAAACTAACAAGTTCAATTTTAAATAAATAGCATGTAAAATGATCAAATTAAAAAAAAAAACATCAAGTGACCATGAAATACAAAAGGATACGAGCTCTCTCTTTCTTAAACGTGCAAGTTAGTCCATGATCTCTCTTACACACAGACACACATATAAAATGATAATTCAAGGTCCGAATTTGGTATAATTTCTTAAATTAATAAAATTAAATTATGTAGGTTTTTTTGGATAGATATATATTTTTGATGTTAAAAATAATAAAATTATTTTAATAATACCAACAAAATCACATTTACTGTATTATCAAATGCACAGACTTGGATATTATCTCCCTTTACGTTTATTAAAAAAAAAAGTATTGAGGAATCATGAAATAAACACTTCAGTCCACTCACTAGTCTCCATCCACGCGTGCGTGAAATAAAGAGAGAATAAAATTAGAAATTGAAAAACTTGGAGCCAAACGAACGTTGTTCTTATCAAGCATGAACATAGAGCACGCCATTCTAACATGTGAACCCTCGCGCATGTCGAATGACCAATCAGCTGTTTAATCACGACTGTGATGTATAGAAACAATGACTCCCCAACCAGGAAGAATTAATGTATATAGAAAGCAGTGAGAAAAGGACCAATAAGAAATAAAATTAAAGTTGTTAATATAATAATTATTGAAAGGCATGCATGGTTGGTTGTTAATTATAGAACTCGAAAAATTAGTGAATAAATAAACACAAATTAACTTAGGTAATGTTAATTAAAAAAATAAACATCACTAGATAAAATTTTCAATTACATGTTTGTCAAAAATACACCCTTGAAGGGCCCACAATCAGTGGGATTCCTTGGAAAGCACATGGTATTAAACTAATAATTACAAGCGCACGAAAAATTATATATTTTTTATTTAGTAATATTTTTATTTTAATATTATCATATTAAATTAATTTTAAAATATCAAAAAAAAATAAAACAAAATAAATAAATTTTAAAATCACAAAATATAATCAGGCTTTGTCTGCGGAAAGTGTCAATTTACCCAGAGAGTAATATTCGCAGCGTTGACAATGGTTAATTGGCGCTTAAGATGGATGAGAGGCCAATCGAGGAGAGATCGGGTAGAATTCAATCCATCGAAACAAACATACCACGTTGTCAAATCAGAAGGTGAAGACAGTTCCACGCTTCACAAGTCTTGCCAAAGCCTGCTCTGCTTTCCCTTCCCATTGCCTGGAGAAGACAGGCACTTTTATTGTTTATTATGTGACTGCATTATGCATTATTAAGGTTTTTTGAAATAAGATTGTTTTTATTTATAAATTTATTAAAATAAGATTTTGTTGTTTACAAGATTGATTTTGAAAGTTGTTTTTATGAATAAATTTAATTAAAAAATAATTAATTTTTTATATCAGTACAGATCTAAAAATACTAAAAAAATTGTCAAAATTATTTTTGAAACGCATCACTAACAACCCCATGTATTTTTGTCTACACCTAAGCATGCTGGTTTTGCCATGAGAAAACAAAAATTGGAATCATTGACTCAGTCCTTGATTAGAAATTAGCAGCTATAATCATCGACCTCTCGTTTTTTTATTTATATATATAAAAAACAACCACGACCCCTGCTACTGTTTATAGGCCACGTCAAGCAACCCGTTCGAACATTGGATGCGCGTTGGTGACGTTCAAGTCGATAGGGACTGAGAATACGGCAAGCAGGCATCAAGTGTTTATTGTTTGTATTACATGCACTGGTTCTGAAAATGACAATTTAACATGACATTACTTGATTTAGTTAATTTACCCATAACAGATGTGATAAAATATATTTTTCATTACAAAAATATTAAAATTATGCAAGAAAGTTTAAAATAAAAATAAAATAAAAATTTTATTTATGGTATATTAATATAATTAATTAAATAAATAGCAAAAATAAATCAACCATCTCAAATAAAAAACAGTGGTAATCTACAAAAGAAATGGCTAAAAAATAAAAATACCACATTAAATATGAATGAGAAATAAAGTCCATCTTGACCCAATTTAAGCAAGCATGTCAAATATAAAAAATCACGTCATGATATTAATATAAACTAATAAAAAAACTCAGCAAAAATAAAATATAAGGATATTTTTTTAAAAAATAGTGTCAATAATATTTCAGTTTTAATAATTATTATATTTTAAAATAATTTTGTTAAATAAATATATTAAAATAATATTTTTTTTGTTTTTAACTTTTCTATATTATTTTTTAATTTCTCGATGAGAAATAATTACATATATCTTACATCCACATGGATAACATCTTTTTTTAGTTTGATATATGAAATAATTATTTTTTAAGCTTTTATATTATTATTTTTATAATATAAAGATGATTTGTTTTTTTAGCCTTTTGATATGTAATAAATAAATTACATTTCATATAAATTTTTCTATAGCACCTTATATTACACTTTTTCATAGCATACATTTAAATTTCTTTAGCATACATTTTATATAGACTAACCCATGAGAACCCAGCTTTGATTTAAAAATTATACCTCTTATTCCTATTTTTTTCAAGTTTAAAATCAAAAGGAACCCTGCATGTATTTATAAAAGAAAAATATTTTAGCGGAAATTTTGACTGCAGCTATTTTAAAATATATTAAAATAATAATTTTTATTTTTAAAAAATTATTCTAACATAAACACATAAAAATAATTTGAAAATATTAAAAAAAATTTTTTTCATTATATCCACTGTGAAACAGTAATTATATCCTCGTCTGTGCCAGCTACCTGCCAGCCTAGCTAAACGAGCCCTCTCCTTTGTCACGTTTTTGGGCAAGGTTTAAAATTAAAGTAGTATTGTTTTAAAATAATATTGTTTAAAATTTATTTTTAATATTAATATGTTGAAGTAATTTAAAAAAAAAAGAAATTGAAAAAACAAACAGTACCTCCTACCTAGATCCAACGGTTCGCATTACATCCTCCAAAAATCCCTCCATCTCCACCAACGCAATCATCTCCACCCCATTACCCCCCAAATTAGCCCCCCCATCACCCTCTCAAATAACACAACCCTCCCAAGAAAAGCAGATCTCAATACTCTCTCTCTCTCTCGATCTCAATCTGCTCTCTCTCTAAAACAATGGCGGCCACACCATCAGCTCGCGAGGAAAATGTTTACATGGCAAAACTTGCCGAGCAAGCCGAGCGTTACGAAGAAATGGTGGAGTACATGGAGAAAGTCTCTGCCTCCCTCGAGAACGAGGAACTCACAGTGGAAGAGCGAAACCTCCTCTCCGTGGCTTACAAAAACGTGATCGGTGCTAGACGTGCTTCGTGGAGGATTATTTCCTCGATTGAGCAGAAAGAGGAGAGTCGTGGTAACGAAGACCACGTGTCTGTGATCCGTGACTACAGGGCTAAGATTGAGACCGAACTGTCTTCGATCTGTGACGGGATCTTGAAGTTGCTTGACTCGAGGTTGATTCCAGCGGCCTCGGCTGGTGATTCGAAGGTTTTCTATTTGAAGATGAAGGGAGATTATCACAGGTATTTGGCTGAGTTCAAAACTGGTGCTGAAAGGAAAGAGGCTGCAGAGAGTACTCTAACTGCCTACAAATCTGCTCAGGTTTTTTTCTTCTCAAATCTCACGCCTTGTAATTTTTCATATTTTCATTATATGGTTTTTGCCTGTAGATTTCTTCAGTTTAGATTCTATTTCGTGTCTTTTCCTTCTTCCGTTTAAGGTTGAAACTACTGAGTATTTCTTATGGTGTTAATTTGTTAGCTAGATAGCTTTGGTTGGCCTTTTATGTTGATTATATATATATAATTTCTTCCTTTTTATGCATGAATTATAAATCTTCTTACGTTACCATTATGGGTCTTGCGCAACTGTAACTCTGCTTTGTATTTCCCACCTGAATTGTTTGCTGTATTGAGAATGGATTTGTGATTGCAGGACATTGCAAATTCAGAACTGGCTCCCACTCACCCAATCCGTCTAGGACTGGCTCTTAACTTCTCTGTCTTTTATTATGAAATTCTCAACTCTCCAGATCGCGCTTGCAGTCTTGCTAAACAGGTTTGCCATTTTTCTTTTCTTTTTTAAAGATTTTATGATGGATGTTCGGTGTTTTCATGTCATTTTTTTTTTCTTCCAGGTCTAGCTTTGCTATCTTGTTATTCCACCGTTTTCTATTTACCGGAGCTTGTCTTCTTAAAATCATAATTTTCTTTCCTCGAACTTTATCAGGCTTTTGATGAGGCCATTGCGGAGCTGGATACATTGGGCGAGGAGTCATACAAGGACAGCACTCTGATCATGCAACTCCTTCGCGACAATCTTACTCTTTGGACCTCTGACATGCAGGTAATGGACTTGTTCCAGACTTTTCATGTCCATTTGTTTTTGTACTCGTGCTGACAAAGGGAAATATCTGCTCTGATTTTAGGACGATGGAGCTGATGAGATTAAAGAAGCAGCAGCACCCAAACCTGGTGATGAATAGCAGTGAAGGTGCTCTGCTGCGAATTAGGGATGAACTTCTCCTCTATATGTTTTTAATCGGAGAAGGTGCTTGTTGCTAATTTGCTTGTTATTTCTGATCCTTTAGGCATTCTTGTCTTGGTCATGAATCATGGACGCGCCAAGCTTTTCCCTCTTATTTTCTCTTAGTTTGTCATATCAATTTGTGTTTCTGAATGGGCCTTGTTTTCGTAATGATATCTGGTTATGCCGTTAAAAAATCCTCTCCTCGTAAAAGATTGATTACCTTCTTTGTTCTAACAGCATTTACTTTTGCCCATGAGTGCTGTCTGTCTGTTCTGCGAAAGCATTCTATGTCCTAACAATATTTATTATAATTTCATGATTAATTGAAATTCATGTGTTTCAAAATTAAATAAAAATTTCTCTGTACACGTAAACTTGATTTTAAAAAAAAATAAAAATAAAAACCGTCTCTCGTAATTTACTCTTTTTTTTGTGATTTTCTTCCTCGTTCCGTCGTCTAGCTAGCTTGAGTAGGCTGCCATTGCGTGTTACTGTTGTGATTAATGAGGTTTTAGGAGAAATTGGAGTGAGAAATTTTAGTTGATGTGTGTGTGTGTGTGGAAAAAAGGAAGAGAATAGATGATTAATTCAATTTGGAAATTGGATCAACATACTTTAATCTCAAATCATTAATTTGCTCAACTTGATAAATTTTATAAAATTAGATCATTTCATCTTTAAAATAAGAATACATGATTTGATTTTTAAAATCTAGGAAGAATAGGAATGGATGCCACATCATTATTGCAGATTGCTCCACTTTTCCTTATAATATTGTTGGGCTTAGACTGACTTGTTCTAGAAACGTTAGATCTTTCGAGGCATACATGGGCTTTGCTCCCTAGCCCAACAGCTGTTTCCTTTTTCTTCTTCTTCTTCCTTTATTCTATTCTATTTTTTATTCTTGAAAATATAACGTTTTCTTATTTGTACTTTTTAAGAATTAACACACTATTATTATTATTATTATTATTATTATTATTATTATTATTATTATTATTATTATTATTATTTTTCGCGGTCTTTTACTTTGAATTTATTACTTAATCGACATGGAAGAAAATTATATAATAAATAAAAAAAGATGCTAAAAAAGCTGGGGGAAAAACAAAAATATGTATTATTGTGAAAAATAAAAAATAAAAACAAATTCTAAATCCATTGCATAAGCGTAGAATACACGCGGGGACGCCTAAGGTAAACTAGATTTTTTTTTTTGTATTTTATATATATCTAACAAGTGGAGCTCTGAGCAATTTTTATTTTATACTTAATTTTGTTGGGTGAAAATAATCTTTATTTTATAAAGCAATAAAAAGTATTAAATGGAGTTTTATTTTTATTTTTATTAAGTGAAATTCTTGTATCATTGCTCAATTTAACCCTGGGCTCTAGCATGCTCTGTCAAGATACACACCAACTTAGACTACGAACATGATTATATATACTGTTTTGTTTTGTTTTTTTAAGGTTGCTCATGTATTACCGCCACTGTAATTTATATTTGAACTCTAATATTTCTAAATGGACCGTGAATAGTGGGATTCTTAAGAGATATTAAGTTTTGCTATAGAAAATATCATTATGATTATTCAAATATTTTTTTATTGAAGCCTAAGAGATATGGTGGTTTGGGTCTTAAGAACCTTGAAGCCATGAACAAAGCTTTGTTAATGAAGTTTGTTCTGGGGTTTGATGAAAGGGAGCGGTTAGTCGTGGGTTCATGAATTGAGGGATAAATGCGATGGTTCTGATTTGGGGTGGTTAGCCAAGCCTGAGTCGTCTTCTCTATGGTAAAAGGAAACACCCACACGTGTTTGTTTTTACTGTGGTCGGTGCGGTGGGTGTAAATATACACACACACATCTATTGTATTGTATGTGTGTGTAAATATCTTTTAAAATAATTTCATAAATTGATAGTAATATAAACCGCATGGTAATATAATATTCAAAATTATTTTTTATTAAATCTCAAATTTAATTATAGTTTTAATCAAAAATTTCAATTTCAATTATGAACCACAATTAAAAAAATGTTTTATGAAACTTTTTGTTTTAAATCTCAACTATGATAGCAAATACAATGCCAAATAGTCCTTTAATAACCCATCCATGGCCTCAAAAAACTAAAAAAAATATCTCAAGATCCAAAATAAATCCGAAACTAATTTGTTTCCGATATTAGACATGTTTTTTAGGCAATTTAAAGGTAAAAAAGAAAAATCAATGCTGCCATATATTTTCTTTTTCTAGCACTGGATTGCAACGACTTTTTCTCTCTATTATACTAGAGCAAAAAAAGTATGGGGAACCAGTTTGATATCAAAATTAATCTCTTAAATTTTTTAAAATAAAAGTATAGGAACTATAATAAGCATTTCAACCCGAGTTTTAAAACCACCTATTAACTTATAATTTGACTTAATAAAAAAAAAAAAACAAGGATAAAATAATTAAAATGTAGAGATTGAATCTACAGTATCTCACACGTGTGAGGGGATCACAATATATTTTGGATCCCACTTCAAGATAGGTTCTTTTATAGGCTCACGAGGCCCAATAAAGATTGGGCTCCTGGTACAGCTCTCTTCAGAAACTTCGCCCCCCTCTTCCCATAATAATAATAATAATACCAATCTTCTTTATAAAAAAAAAAAAAACAATACCAATCTTCTTTATTTCGGAAATAAAGTGAGGAGAAAGCTGAAGGAGACGATCAGGCAGATTCCTCGCCTTTGCTTTTGTAGGCTGAGGCTTTTGATATTTTGTTAAAGCACCCACTCCTTTGGTTTGTAGAAGAGATCAAGGGACTTCTGCCGTTTAAACATGATTCATTGTTGTTTATCAAATATTTTTTCTCTCTCTTTAACCTCATCTCCTCGCACCAACCCCCTAATCGAGCTCTGTCCCGAATGCAAATGCTAAATTGGTTTTTTTTTACACCATTTGATTTTTCGTTTATTCCACCATGGTTTACCCAATGACAGCAACGGAGTGCTGATATAAAAATTCATAGCCACTTTATTTTTTTCTTTCCGAAAATATTTTTGAAAATTTTTAATTTTTTATTCTTTTACTTTAAATTAATTGATGTGGTGGTAGTGTCAAAATAAAAATATAATTTCGATAAATAAACAATAGTTTAAGAAATAATCATTGATCTGTCCTCCTGCCGGCAGACCCGATCAAACTGAAATACACATGGATGTTGTCGCCTAAGGAGATTGAATGGCCAGGTTGAGCTAGAAAGACGTGCCACGCCAAAGATGCTCATGATGGTAACTAAATAAACTACTGAGGAATGGAGTGGCGGTTGAATTTCTGTGTAATTCAAAGTGAAAGATATCGATTAACCATCGGGTATATAATTTCATAAAACGATCAAACACAGAGAAATAGGAACCTGGAAATAGACTGGAGCTACCATAAAGGATCTGGGGAGAGAACATTCAAGCTCCAGAAAGATTGTTGTGCCATTTTATTACTACGATATCCTTACACCCGACGTGTGCAAATGTTAGCAGGGCATTAGAAGATTGTAAGTTCTAGTAGTGAGAGCGAGAGAGCTAACAGGTTAAAGTGTTACGTTGTGTGGTGTCAATCATCTAAAAGTCAAATCTTTGATCACACCAGAAACAGGAGAGACTACGGAAGTTTAAGGGGGGGACTTCTTGAGCAGCGTAAGATCCAGTAAGCCTCCAGGAAAAACATATAAAACCTCGTTCTCTTAACTTTTTACTTTCTAGGCTAGACCAAATGGATCGATAAGAAGAAGAAGGTATTTTATGGAAACAAATCACTCAAATTTCCCCACCTCTCACCTATCAGTTTGAAGTCTTTCCAGGCACCTAAAAGTCACACAAACCATAGTCAACACAAATTACCCGGATAAAATGCAAGATGGAAATTGTTCATACGTGAGCAAGAATGGTAAAATATTAAGACAATTTCAGAAGCATTAAGCACCAGGCACCAACTAAGCATTCATACTGCTATCTTTCCACATGTATCATTAACAGCCCACATTTCATATGATTTGGGCATCGACATGCACTTGGAATCTCTCTCTTTAACTTCTATAAATAAAGAGAAGATAGCCATTCAACTAATATCATATGTTAATCACCACCCGTTTAATTCAGAGTGTTTCTAGATCACTTGTGATACATAAACATAAATTAAGTGATCATGATCCCAAAAAGAATTGCAATGCAGAAGGGAGAGTGACATGGGTTAGAGAAAAATAAATTTTGTGGGAAGATGAGTAGGCAAGGATAATTTAAAACAACAATCAAATTTTTACAGGTCTATGAGCATTCATGTAAACCTTCTTTACCAAATAAAGCAAAGATGGTGCACCGCTCACCACAAAATGGGAAAATAGTTGATGTAATAAAGCAAAGATGGTGCGCAGTTGGATCTGATAGAAGATGATCATGGAATCATTTGACTCACTAGTGGTTCAATCGCTAAAATAAGGGTTCAATACATCCTGGAAGTCAAGTGCTTTGCCAAAAAAAGTTAGGGCAGTAGAAGTATGCTGGTCTATCAGATTTTGGCACTGAGTCAAATCCATAAATAGGGGTTCCCCCTTGTTAATTAGCATCACCCATAAATTTTCTCCTTCTGTAATCTCCCCCTCTTCATTCTATACTCAGTAGGAAATCAATAAAGGCTAAAGATGATCATAAATACTTCTTCACAATTGAAACTTCTAGTCTATATGTGGTTTCAGATGCCACAAACATCCATGTAAAACAACAAACAAATGGGTGGGAGGAAAAGTCAAAGAAAAAAATATTCTTGCCATCAATGAACCGAGCACGCATTAGAATCTTGCAGGTCCCCTTGCTGTTGCCTAGTGTGATCATTTGACATTTCCATATAAAATCCAAACTCCTAACGACTGTTGGTAGTAGGTACCATAGAACATCAACTACTCAAAACTATTCCTTCAGCAAATCTTGCCACCACAAGCATTTTTTTCCTACTCCTGATAACACCACACGCCTAAAATTTAGCAAAAACATAAGTGACACTCTTAGATAGTACGCTAGCAATACTGCGCATGTAAGTTAAGGCAAGCACAAGAAAGACTGTCCTAAATGCAAGAGGGCTATACTAACAGGTTTAAACTCATAAATTACTAGGAATGGAGATTCAGTGTCATCCAAAAATGAACCAACAAAATTAAACAAAAAATAAACTTGGACAAACTGCGACATGTACATGAAAGGAAATCAGGTACAGTCATTCTAGCAGCAGCAGCAGCATATGCCAACTATAATTCAATAAATTTTAATGGTTTAGCAACCTACACCTTGATTATCCAACAAAATATCTTTTCCTGTTTCAGATATATTTTGATATAATATATAATTGGCCAGCGCTAAACACTTCACTACCCCCCCACCCCCAGCTATTTACAACAGCTTTTAATAATAATAGAAAAACTAAAACCCCTAACCCTCATACTAAAAAGACAAGGTCTAGTCGTATAATTATTATTAATAATAAAAAAAACACTTACCTGAAGAAGAATAAAACTAAACAGAACTTTCAAAGACCTCTCCATCTAGGGCTACTAACGGGCAGTGTCGGCGCGAGAGGAAATGAAGATGGCGAAAGCAACAAACTCGGGGAAAGCAGAGGATATGGAGACCGCGGTGAATTCATGCATCCAAAAGGAAGAGGTGACGTTGGCAATTGAAACTGCGGCTGTGGCGCGGCCATTCCTGCTGACTGCGAGGTGTTCATTACTTGTTGCGGGGGTGGCGCAGCAAATTGCTGTTGGGGAGCCATTAGATTGTTCCATCGAGGTGAAACCAACGGGGCCAGCGGCGAGAATCCCGAGAACTGCTTGTTGGAATCAACTGCAGAGATCGTGTTCTGGAGGCACCGCATGTAAGCAGAAACAGGCGATTCCGCCGCCGCGAGAACCGCCGGAAATGGCGGTAGCGGGGAGAGAGGTGCCGTTGACCGTTGGATGAAACTGTTTGTGGCAGAGGCGGAGGGATTAGGGTTTGGAACGGAGGCGAGGGGTGGTTGTTGAGGAGGTGGCATGGTGTTGTTTAGCAGAGGAGGAGGGCGGTTGCTAACGTGAGCCAAAGGCGGAGGACGAATACGTTGTAAGCGAGAGCTTTGAGATTTGGGTGGGTGTATGGGTGGAGGTGTAGAGAATCTCTCATGGGCTGGAGATCCTGTTAGTTTTTGGACCACGTCACGGAAATCATTCTTGTTTATATTGTAAACGGGCGGTTGATGCTGCTGCTGCTGCTGTCCCTGCAGATTTTGATTTTGCTGCTGTTGTGATGATGGCTGAGATAGTTGCGGTTGTGATTGTAGCTGACTGGGTTGATCAAAGGGGCCCTTGTTGATAGCGGCCGCTGAGATTGGGGGTTTGGAGATCTTGTGAGAGAGTTTGTTAAGGTGTTTAAGATAGTGATCTCTGTTGTTGTTGATGGTGGTGGCGGCGGTGGCGGTGGCGGCGGTGCTATTACTACTGGTTGTAGAATCACCAGAGGATTGACAGTTTTTATCCATTGGAGAAACAAAAAAACACTCTCTTTCTCTCTCTTTCTAGATCTAGTCTAATGATCTGGTAATAAATATCATGTATCTGCAAGTGGTAGCTGCTGCTGTTTGTGTTTCTGTGGGGAGGATCTTATCTTCTTCTTTGTGGCAGACTTCCAAAGAGGTGTTGAGGTTGGGTAGCAGTAGGGTCTCACAGATTTATATTATTTAATTTTTGTTTTGAAAATTAACGCTTTTAAAAATATATATATACATGGAACCAGCGTAAATGTTTTTTTATTTATTTTTAAAAAGCAAGATAATAATAATAACAACAACAACAGACAATTGGAAACACATCCCTCCTAGAAGATGCGAGTAGGTGGGACTGGGAGTGTAATGATAATTATTTTTTAATTTTTTTTTTAATGTATTATGATAATTTAAAAATATTTGTAAGATTTCATTCTTGTTTTTTTATCTCTTATATCCTCTTAAAATTAAAATGAAAAGTATTTTAAAATATCACACGAAATTATGATTTTTATCAAACAATGCTGGAATGGAAAAACACCCCTCATATTAATAATAGATGACGTACAATATTAGTTTATTGCAAGTTGGGGGAGGCAAGGCAATCGCTATTAAAATAAATAATATTTTTGAATTTTTAAACTACACAAATATATCAAAATAATTAACTTTAAACTAGAAAATAAACGGGCTGCATAGAAAAAAGGAGAGAGAGGAAAGCGGTAAAGGAACGTGTCTGGGAGTTTATGATGTGGTTGGGCCTTTTGCTTTTTACATACTGGTTTTGGAGGTTAAAAGAAGAGAAAGGACAAGACCCGTAAAAGAAGGCACGCATCTCTCTATCAGGAATTAAAAAAATCAAAATCAAAATTCCCATAATCATTGTCAACTCGAACGACACTCGGGGGTTACGTGGAACCGTACTTCATGAAGAGATTTTATTTTAAAAAACAATTACTCCCAGACTGTCATAATTTGCAGTGTGGTTAATGTTTTCTTTTTCGAAGGAAACAAGTCGTTGTCTCTAATGGATGGAATTTTCTATGGCCGGTCAAACTGGCGTTACATTAGAATGTGAAACGGACACCAAATTTCAACACAAGAGTTGGCATCATCGTGACTTTAGAGATCAAGGCTGCGAAAAGGGTTGGCATGTCATCTTTCATCACCAACCACCACCCCGTGTCCCAGACTTTTACCAGCCCTCCATCCCCCCCCTCTCAGATACGGTAGTGTTTAGGGTTCGAACCCAGGTTCTTACTGTAATTTAATATAAAAATATCAAAACCAATTGATTTTTGAAATTACAGTCAAGCATGTGCTGGGTCACTGTTTCAGTCAACAAAGACGTGAAAAGCTTTTAACCCTAGCTAGCTATCAGGGGCTTCTTGCCCGTTAACATCCAGCCACTCAACCAGGCAAACGAGAGAGGATAAAAGACAAATTATAATGCGACGCACTTTGACGCTAGCTAGCTAATAATTCCACGATTCTTTTTCTCCTGTTTGTGGGGTACATAATATTTTTTGCTGGATAAAAGCAGCCAGGGCTGCAAGTCCCGGAGCTCTTTAGGGATGCAAACACAGTCTCCCATCAAAAGCACGAACGAGGCTTCATCGACATCAGCAGAAGCATTCTTCTCTTTGCATTTGAGGCCAATCAAACCCACGATGGAAATTCATGTCTCGTAATGGCGAGGACAAAAAAAAAACGTGCAACGCAACCGCGCTTGATGACATATACTTGCCGACTTTTTATTGTTCAACTGGCGACGGTGTGGTGGAGGAAAATGGGCGCGTTGTAAGACATAAATCATTAGAATATTTCTTTTGTGTTTCATGTGAGGAATCTCTAACCCATGATGAAAAATATATTTTATATATTCAAATGAACAAATAAAATTTTAATTATTTTAGATTTTTATAAAAAAAAAAAACATGTTTTTACTTCAATTTTAAATTTACTGTGTAAATCACAATTCTCTATATCACACGTCAAGTCACATCTCTTATAACCTAAGAATACATCGAAGGTCTTGTGTGCATGTGTTGCCTGTAAATTTGCTTGTTTTTATTGCATTCGTCATATTTAATTCTCCATCCACGTATTGAGAGTTGAGACTGCCTCGATCATTTAAAAAACCTTCACTCTCCCTTATCAGAATTAAGGAGAATCCTATGAATTCACAGGTGAAATGCACTTCTTACGCCCCCGATCATAGTAATATTTCTTAGAGCATAATCCGAGAGAAATAATGTTTGGTAAGGTCAACGTTACTTTAAAATTACTTGTCTGTCTACGAAATCAAGTTCATGTTTTGAGATTTCATTGCAAAAAAGCCGGTGCAGAGTTCAAATCTGTCAATTAATAGGCGAGTTGAACCTTGGCATGTGCATTTACTGACTTCTATTCAGATTTCAACTGGGTTGTTTAGGTTTATTCATGGAGTAACGAGAGAAATTGAAGCGAAATCCATGGTTTAAAACCATTGACTAAGCTAGACATTTGGAGAGGAGAAAGAAAAATTAGGGCGATGCCATAGGCCTCGAGAGCTTGATGCGTGCAGCAACTGTAATAAAATAGTCATTGTCTTTCGTGTGAAAAGCAGGCTTCGAATCTATGAAGGCAGACAATCTGTTTTGTCTTTATTCGAATCAACCTTAACACGTTGAGCCATGAGTATACGCGCAGTTTATGGAGACAGACAAGGCAAAATGTATTGTGAAATGAAGATGCTGAGAGAAGAAATGGAGAAGTCAAGTACGGTTAATTACTTATTATTTGCTTACATTATATCCTGATGGGAAAACCAATGCTTGGTCAAATGAGACTTTAACATTCATGTGATAGCATCGCGTTTTTTCTTACCAAGTATTCGAGCCTTCCTACTGGCAACATGATTTTTATCCTCAGTGACATGAAGATTAATGATATTCATTGCACCAATATCAACATTGATTAGTCGTCTATATGTATAAAGACTAATGATACTAATGCATTCATATGAACATTGTTGTATTGTCAACGTGCAAGGAGGTGTTCATAAGATGTAAATGTGTATGAATGTATTATTTTGATTTAATTTATAAAATTATATGTTGGTTTTCATACTTTCACATATTAGTCTAATAATAGCTTGCTCTGTCCCCGGGGTAGCCTAGCGGCAATAGGCCTCGCTCTCATTTATGGGAGCAAGGTTTGAGTCGTTCTAACGTCCTTTCCCAAACCTGTAAGACCTTGGGACAGCGGGGGGTTTATGCAAGCTCTGGATCCACAAAGTGTGTTTTCCGGGTCATGCGGTTCTCACATTATCAAAAAAAAAAAATAGCTTGCTCCTATTTTTATTTTAGACTTCGCACACTCGCACACTAAATGTATCTTTTAAAGGTGTATTAATGTCATTTAATTTTATAAAATATAATTAGGAAAAAACCTAATTAGAAGAATAAAAAACTAAATATTTTTCATTAAAAGATACATCAAAATAATATTTTTTTAATTTTTTAAAAATTACTTTTGACATTAGTGAAAATGATTTAAAACACGAAAAATATTTAATTTAAAATAAAAAAGTATTATTTTATTTATTTTTTAAATGATAATGATGAATAGGATCTACAACGCAAACGATTGAGCAAAGAAGTTATCTCGAAAAAAAAAAGAATTTGACTGGGACTCGAAACATTTCCACGAGTTTTTACTCTTACATTTCTTTGAGTCGAAATCAATCTCTCTAAGCTCGGCCCAGTTATCATCTCAACCCCACATTCATCGATCCAAGAAAAATAAAATCGAGCCCAGCCATCCATCCAGCAGCTTCCACAAGCTATCTTTCACCGCCGTGAAATGGAAACGTGGCATACAATGAGTGGACTCGTATTGCAAGTTACACCTCAGTCTCCACCAAGTTTTACTAGCACAGTAACGCGGAAAAGAAGCTGCAGGTGAGTGGTGAGGCCAGGACAGTCCCTAACCTCACCCAAACGCTGACCCTGTTTCTCTTCTCGACATAATTGATTGCCCGGCCGCTCGCTCTTGTTGAACCAACTCAATTGCAAAGCTGATCGCCTCCTCTTCCACAAAAATGGCCGCAGAAGCCTCGACCCTTTCTGAGGTCTCTCTGGCTTGGATTTATTTTGGATCCTTATTCATTTTCATTTAATATAGAAATTTGTTACAGAAAATGAGACTTCCTGGAGGATGATTTTGCGCTTGATTCATCATGTGGATTTAAAAAATATATATTTTCTTCTCTTGGCTGTGTTCTAAATCATGAAGGTGAAATTCAATGGTTGATTCTGATCAATTCTCTTGGTGTGCGTGGAAGAGTGATAGTTTCGACTTGTAATTGTTATAGGTTAAGCAAAAATATGTGTTTTGCATAAGAGATGTGCAAGTGACGAGGTTTTGCTGTGATGTGTTTTCTCAATAGTGTTCTTCTTTATGTTAGTAATGTCACTGAAACTTGCATTTTTGGCACCAAGTTCTGTCTGTTTGTCAAAAGTGAATGCCTTTTTCTAGTGGACCTGTGTGCATGTTTCAATTGCCGAATTGAAGTAGCAAAGGATAAGTTTGTGTAGGATTGTGAACCAGGATTGATGTCTCAGCCTTGTTGTTGTGTTTTGTGATGCACATGGAACTTGAGCTTGATCAAGAGATCAACAAGGCTCCTACTTAATTTTAACATTACTCGCAGCTTGACCAGTTCATACGATCTGAGCTTATCAGTTGCAAGCTGGTTTGTAAAAAGGATTGATTCTTTTAGAAAAATTACTTGTAATGTCTCTACTTTTTAGAATTTTACATGTAAACGTCCTTTTGCCAGTATCCTATACAAGCGCAACGTTTGAAGTGATCAGATGTTTAAACCTTCAGCCTTTGGCCATTTGCTCCACAAATTCTTTCTGCATTGGCATGCTATTGATATTGACTAACCTCTTTCCTCTCATACTTTGACACGCAGCAATATTTACTGAAGGGAAAAGAAGAGAAGACAGATGTGGTTTCAAAACCTGTAGAAGTCAAAGCAGAGGAGAAGCTAGTGACGGCTGTTTCTGAGGAGGCTGTGGAGAAGGCTGAGGAAACACCACAACTTGTTGCTGAAGAAAAAACTGAAGATACTCCTGCTGCTGAAGAAAGCACTGAAGCTCCCACTACTGATGAAAGCAGCAGCGAAGATGCTCCTGCCGCTGCTGAAGAAACCAATGAAGGTGCAGAAGAGAACTCAGGAGAAGTTGCAGAAGAGAAGCAGGGGATCAAGGTAACCATGTAGCAAGATATTCTGCTCGATGATAGCATAATTATGTCATATTCATTCTACTTGCATCCCTGTGCTTCCCATATTTTCATTTCCGTGATGGGATTGCCTCGTTGATCTGTAGCTTGAGACAGCACCGGCTGATTACCGCTTCCCAACTACAAATCAAACAAGGCATTGCTTTACCAGATACATTGAATATCATCGGTGAGTGAAACCATGCCCATGCTGCTTTTGTTTTTACTACGCTATCTTTTTTTTGTCACTGTTTTTCCGACTTGACACTGGCTCTTTGTTCCAAGATAAAACATTGATTCTTATGATCTTCTCCAGATGCGTAGCTGCAAAGGGTGAAGGTGCTTCCGAGTGTGACAAGTTTGCCAAATATTATCGTTCTCTCTGCCCTAGTGAATGGGTACGTATATCTGAGATCTTCAATATACTGAGTATGATATTAGTTTTTACTCTCAACCACGGGCTGTTCAAAAGCTGTTTAATGCTCTTACATGTCTAATAATGTATACCTAGCATAAAAGTCATGCCATGGATGTTGAAGAAAGAAAGAGAGATATCTAAACCCTGACATAATCTTAGTTTTCAACTGGATGACCGTGAACATCACCTTTAAGATTAGCAAGCTGTGCTTTCACAACCAACTCCTCTGCTCAATTACTAGTCCAAAGGTGCATTGAAACCCACACTGTTGACTCTGTTGATCTGATTGAGTACTATCTTTGAATCTGCTATTCAGGATGAAATTTTTGAACTCCAAATTTTATGTCAATTGATGTCCATTTTGTGTGCAAAGCGTCTTAAAAATCATTACCCTCATCACATGTTAAACCTCTGACACCTGGCATTCAGGGTTTTGACCTTTAGGAGTCTGAGATGTTCATCTTCACACACTTTTAGTCAGGCTTTCTATCTTTTTGTTATCGTGTGGCAGGTAGAGAGATGGAATGAGCAAAGGGCGAATGGTACATTTCCGGGTCCCCTGTAGGCGGTACCTGTTTGAAGAATTCCATGCAGGTTGTTTTCTGCTGGTAAATCGAAGTTTCCACCAAGAAGTTAGTACATTTAATGAGAGGTATTTTCTCAGGGAATGTCGTATTTGAGTCAGTAAGTTAATAAGAAATTTTGTCTTTGTCTGTTAGATCGAAGCTCAAGTTTGAATACGAAAAATGTGTTACTTGCGAGACTTATTGCCTTCATAAGTTTGGGCTCCATCATTTCTTTTCTGCTTCAACTGCTGTGTAACAGTTAACCCGTTACAATTTAAAACCCAAAATAATCATGATTTAGATAATAAGAACATATTTTCCCTTCGATTACTCAAGAGACATTGCCTGCGGGATTTGTCCTATCAAGTTTGCAGTTTGATGCCATGCTGCTGCTTTATTCTGCTTAAAAGTTTATGTATACACACCGAACAAAAAATTGCATAGTCGAATCGGATTCTCATATACAGATCTGTTGCTAGGTGGTTTAAAATGTCACTTCTGCCGATTGAATCGACATCTGATAATTATGCATCAGTTCATCTCGCAGGGACCCTTATCCAGGTCAATGTGAAGAGAAGTTTGAGTTCTATTTACTTGACTAAAGCCGCCGCACTCTGCCGATTATTTGTGCTATGAGCTTGTTATGTGATGGAAGAGAAATGGTCCAATTCCAGGTAATTAGGACTCATGGAAAGCCCACTAAAATCACCAAAAGAGAACAATGAACCATCATTATTAGATTGAAGAGAATTTAATACCAACACTCCTACCATGGCATAAACACGTCTTAACGCATCAATCTTATCAAAGAATTGTCTATTCTACTTATAACAGTTCACTAAAAACTGAAAGAAGAGGGAAAAAACAGGAGAAAACTCAGATTTTATGCCTTTTTGCCACGGGTTCACCTGGTAAGCCATGATAGTAACACGCATGGCATGGATTGCACAAAGATTAGTATCCTCAAACACTCCATCAAGGTATGTTTCAGCTGCCTCCTTCAAAGGCCATAACAGTCAGGCTCTGAAACCGCAAATCAGCCTTGAAATTCTGTGAAAGTCTCTGGAATGGGAGTTTTCTGATGAGAGGCTCGGTACTCTTCTGGTGCCTGTGAATTTCACGAAGAGCAACAGTTCCGGGTTTGTATCTGTAGGGCTTCTTCACCCCTCCTGTTATGGGGGCTGACTTGCGCGCAACCTTGGAAAATAAACAATTTTTGTTTGTAAATAATAGAAAAAATCCCGATTTGAAGAAACGAAAAGATTATACTATGCTGCTTGGCCGTTTCTTTGGACCCTTGCCGCCATTGGATTTACGAGCAGTTTGCTATGTACGAGCAATCTGTTAATTTTTTTGAGCAAATCAGAGCATCTAAAGAACAAAGGAAGACAGCCTAAATAAGGAAGTACTGATGAGAAGTCGTACCTAGAAATATTTAGAAAGTAATTTTGCTGTGCTAGATACTTTAAAATTTAGAATTCCATCCGCTATTCGAAGAGACAAACGTGAAGGATGGTCGGTCAAGAACGTGTCTCAGTATGCTTGAAAAATGGCAGTCTCGGATTTAATATTACTCTGGTTCTGCTTTGCCATTCACCGATGAGGAATCTGATTGCGGGTTACTTCATTACTTAAAACCTCCTTTTTATGCCTGTGTATAACGAACACTGAATGCATTGATGGCTTATAAATTGGAACATTGAAGTATTCCCTGCCATGAATCATGGCTGCAGCTTATACTATTACTACTAGTTTTTCAAGTCAAGATTTCCTCCAGAGTAATGTTCCCGGTGGCCTGACTTCGCTAGTAAACGCCACTTAGAGCCATATTTTGGTTTGTGATTGGGTGGCTCGTCGCTTACAATCAAGAGACGAGGAGGCGTGGCAGGTACCTGTAAGGGGCACGGCATATCTTTGCCGACAAATTGTATTCTCAGGGAAACCCTTATCCAGTGAGTTAGATAGGAAATTTAGTCTCAGTTAGTGCAGCAGTGTTCTTCAATCCTCACGAGGCAGTGTAAGTTCATTTCTCACATTCTTCAGTGCACGAACTCGTAAGAGAAAAGAAAGCCAAGGATATTTAGCAAAATCACTGCTATTAGATTAATGAGAATTTAAAAGCAAACCTTCAAATTTTATATCAATACAAAACTATTATTTTAATTGGTCAACCACTAGTAAATTTACAGTTTGCTTTCAACTTCTAAGCCCTCTCACCACGAATTCTCCTGGCGAGCTGGATATCCTTAGGCATGATGGTAACACGCTTGGCATGGATAGCGCAAAGATTGGTGTCCTCAAACAACCCAACAAGGTAAGCTTCAGCTGCCTCTTGCAAAGCCAAAACAGCATGGCTCTGGAATCTCAAATCAGTCTTGAAATCCTGAGCAATTTCACGAACAAGTCTCTGGAACGGGAGTTTCCTGATGAGCAGTTCAGTGCTCTTCTGGTACTTGCGGATTTCACGAAGAGCAACTGTTCCAGGTTTGTATCTGTGTGGCTTCTTCACGCCCCCTGTTGTTGGGGCTGACTTGCGTGCAGCCTTGGTGGCGAGCTGCTTCCTTGGAGCCTTGCCACCGGTAGATTTACGCGCTGTTTGCTTTGTACGAGCCATCTATTGACAAATAAATCCATGAATTTAAAGACCCAGATTGAGCTAGTGGAAACAACAAGAACTATAAGGAAATGAGATTTAACCCAATGAAACAGAAACAATTTCAATTGAAACAGGGGGAGGAGAGGTAGAAAATCGTACCTTGGAATATTTGCGAAAACCACGTGATGAGGAAAAGAATCGTGTCTGGATTTTTGGATTGGCGACTATTTATAGAGGCTCGTCATGAGAGCAACCTGAGGGACGGTCAAGATTGGGTGTTACTGTGCTTTCACATGGCGGCATCTGACGGTAACGGGTCAGTTATTTTGTGTTCTTATTGATTTATGAACGGTCAGGATGCGAACTCTCATTACCCTCTCGGATCCCGATACTATAACACCCACTTCCTATGGTCAATAATAAATCCCTCTTAAGAGCAAAAACATTTTTCACAACGTTTAAACGACGCTGTTATGTGTTTGGGCTTCGTTCGACACCGGCTTAAAATTGCAGCCCAATTATTTTAATAAAAAAAGAATAAAAAAACTAAAAGATAAAATTGTCCCAAAAAAAACAAATGTCAGCCAAGTTTCCAAAGCTACTCCTTCATCAGCAATGTGCTCACTCATAGGTGCTAGCTAACACAGAGTGTGTGTGTGTGTGTGTGAAAAGAGAGGGAGGACAGCATGGGTTTACAGTGTTATTTTGGAGGGACAACTATACAAACCCTAAAGTTAGCTGCAATTCCTGCTTCTTCGCGTTTCATTTTAAACCCAATCCCCAAAACCCTAGTCTTAAATTCGTTTTCCCGCCATAACTATGTTTATTGTCCTCTAAGAAATCCGTTTAAGCTTCTACTTAGAGCTCTCTCTGCAACGGCTGTCCAGACAGCGCCCGCAACGGAAAGCTTGGATAATAAAGGTGTTCAATTTTCTTTACTTCATTTTGCTTCAGTTTTTCTCTGGAAACAAACAGGAAGGTGATTTTATTTATTTACTTATTATTTGATTGATTCTAGTTGTGAAGCCGCAATGGAAAGCGGCAATCGATTTCAAGTGGATAAGGGATAACAAAGACGCGGTGGCTTTGAATATAAAGAACAGGAATTCAAATGCTAATTTGGAGCTTGTCCTTGAGCTCTATGAGAAAATGTTGGCTGTTCAAAAGGTCAGATTTATTTTATTTTGTCGATTTCTTACTTTCTTTTAAACATTCATGATTTTTTTTGTTTATTTCCTTAATTTCTACATGCATCTAAGCAAATATGAGAAATGATGTCTATGATTAGTGTGTAGTTTGTGTGCGTGCAAGATATTTAAGAAGAAAATAAAAGCTAATTGTCATTCCAGATGACAGGAAGTTGAACGGCTTCGTGGGGAAAGGAATGCAGTAGCAAACAAGATGAAGGGAAAGCTAGAGATATCAGAGCGTCAAAAACTGATTGAGGAAGGTATGGTTTAAACAATTTGTCATGCTTTTTATCATTCTTTTGGTTTTTGATTGCTTGTGACTCTGTAATGAATATCCTTTTGTCTTCCTTAGGAAAGAATCTAAAAGAAGGGCTTGCAACTTTGGAAGAAGACTTGGTTAAACTTACAGATGAGCTTCAGCTGGAAGCACAGTGTATACCTAACATGACTCATCCAAATGTTCCGATTGGAGGAGAAGATAGTTCAACTGTGAGAAAAATGGTATGCAAATTTTTCAACTGCTTCCTTTTATTTCATAAGGTAAATGATGCATAAAACAAAACACGAAGACATGAATTGCTCTTAGTAACCTAAAGACCAAGAAGTTGAATCCAGTTACAGGTACACCATTGTTTGTACCTGTGATATTTCATGAGATCATAGCATAATATTATGTTGTTATCAAAGCTTATTTGATGAGAGCATGTTTCAAGGAGGGGATGATGCTGGACATGTTACAAGTTTAAGTTATTTTCTTGTGCTCTTATAGGCAGGTACTCCACGTGACTTTGGCTTCCCTGTGAAGGACCATCTTCAACTTGGGAAAGAACTAGATCTCTTTGATTTTGATGCAGCAGCAGAGGTAATCTTCTGCTTTATTTAAGTCACTGAAGTTTTTCCTCCCATTGTTGCATGCTTTCACGGGAGCTTTGCTGGTTTAAATGCTTCATGGGAGCTTTTGTAGTTTAAATGCACCAGCAATGAATGGTCTTTTAATGGAAAATTTAATCAAACTATGTTTTTGGAAAGCAAAGGTCATCTTGATTAAGTTCAGTGGCACTATTTTTCACTAACAAAATAAGTAGAATAAAGACATGAGTTGTTAAGACATTCACTAGTGTTTATTAAATTAGAACTTTTAAATGTTATCGAGTCCCTACTTGCAAGTTCTTTAATGGCTTGTCCCTAGATTGTAAGATCATCACTTGCTCTTATATTAGACCTTAATGCATTCCCCAAGTAAAGATTTCAATAGCTAGGGCTTCCAGCTGACAAGGAAAAGTGATTTGGCTACTTCTGTCACATGCAATTTGTATTTTGCCTGGCCATGCAGGTCAGTGGTTCAAAATTCTACTATCTGAAGAACGAAGCAGTGCTGCTGGAAATGGCCCTTGTCAACTGGACTCTCTCAGAAGTTATGAAAAAGGGCTTTACACCTCTGACAACTCCAGAACTTGTTAGATCCTCTGTTGTCGAGAAATGTGGATTCCAGCCTCGTGGTGATAATACTCAGGTTTGTAGTTGATTTTCTTTTTACTGCCTTGTCCAAATTGTGTTAAAGGTCTATTTATAAAAAAAAAATCAACTTAACACAGATAGTCATATATGAAGTTTTTACAATGCTCTCATTTAAAATATTTTGGCCATGAAGTGGTAACTTCTTGACAATTACCTGGATGGAGCATTAAATTATTGAGGGCATCTCCCTTTTTTGATTTTCTGTATCACAAGCTTAAGGACATTGGTTTGGTGTGGAAGAAATTCAATTTCTTTCGAGTGTCCCAAGTTTTCTTGGAGGTGGTGTTATTTAAGTGCATCACAATTAGGTATAATGATCCATCAATACTTATGCCAGACAATTAACAGGTTTACTCTATTGAGGGTAGTGATCAATGCCTCATTGGCACTGCAGAGATTCCTGTGGGAGGAATTCACATGGATGCTATCCTTGCTGAGACGCAGTTGCCATTAAAGTATGTGGCATTTTCCCATTGCTTCCGTACAGAGGCTGGTGCTGCAGGCGCAGCAACACGGTATGCTATTTTGGCTTTATTCATTTGTATGACAGCTATCTGATTACTCTGAATAGAAGCAATTTGTCAATTTGTCTTGTATCAATACTCCATTTTTTGTGGTGGAGTTCCTATATTCAGGAGCATTGGTGTTTATTCAACCCTCATGTCCACGCTAATTGTCAGATCATCTAGTCATGGCTTACCTAGTTTTGTTGCATCATTGTTGATAACTGCAGCCAGTATTAAGAATTGTTTAGTCTCCCAACAATTGGCACAATCCATTTATCATCCGTCTTCTTTATGATGTCCATCTGCAGTATGTTGTTGCCATGCTTTTTCAAACACGTCTTCTCTCCTTATAGATCTTTGAGGTCTTATGCTTGGAAATCTGAATCCTTGCTGCTTCAACTTGTAAACTAATAATGTTTGCAAAATTTGCACAGGGGTCTTTACCGTGTCCACCAGTTCAGCAAGGTGGAGATGTTTGTTTTGTGCCGACCAGAGGAGAGTGAGTCTTACCATGAGGAGCTTATCAAAATTGAAGAAGACCTCTTTTCTGCCCTAGGGTTACATTATAAGTAGGTCCTCTTACCAACTTTTTGATGATTTGTTTTTCACTTTTGCTTCTTTGTATTTGTGATGACCTATGGGTTTTCCCTTTTTCGGGCAGAACTTTCGATATGGCCTCTGGGGATTTAGGCGCGCCTGCTTACCGCAAATTTGATGTGGAGGCATGGATGCCTGGTTTAGGACGGTATGGTGAGGTATTAAAAAATATTTGACAATTTCACTCTTTTCACCTCCATTTGCTTTTGCATAGTCATTGACTTTGCAATAACTAACATTCTCTCGCATGATTTCATTCTCGAGCAGATATCTAGTGCCTCAAATTGTTTAGACTATCAAAGTCGTCGACTTGGGATCCGGTACCGTCCATCAGAACCTACACCAGCCCCTCTTAAAAAGGGCAAAGGCAGCCTTGCTCCAACACAGTTCGTGCACACATTAAATGCAACGGCCTGTGCGGTTCCAAGGATGATCGTGTGTTTGCTTGAAAACTACCAGCAAGAAGATGGCTCTGTGCTTATCCCCGGGCCATTGAGGGCATTCATGGGTGGCCTGGAGCTTATAACCCCTAAATCCACTTAGGAAATGTATCTGTTTTGCAATATTTGATTTTTATGGCGGAAATGTCCGGGATCAATTTTGATGACACTTTGATGTTTCTGCATTTGGCATTCAAAGGAAAACAATGGAAAAGGGTGAAAGGAAAATTAAAATAAAATGCGGAGTTGATGAGTTGTGGGTGTGCTGAAATTCAATCAAGGCCTTGATAGTTTCGACTTATTGAAATTGGATTTTCTTGCCTTCTAATAGAAGCACGTGAAATATGAAGAGAAAAAAAGGTGCGTTGGGTGTAATCCTTATTTATGACAACATCCGTCTACAAAACTTTATTTTCTCTCAAAAAATGTTTTATGTTTCTGAATTGGATATTATAGCCAATAGAGCCAGTAATTTACAAGAACCTTCATTCTCTTTTTATAGCATTAGGGCAAGTCCAACGCTAAATTTTAAAAATTGGTTGTTTTCATTAATTTTACGTCTCCAACGGGAGAACTAAATGAGAGCAGAGAGCGAAGTGAGGGGGAGAGAGCAGAGTGAGAGGTGGGTAGGGCAAGGGTAGGGTTTCGTGTGGGGGGTGGGGATGATGATAATAATATTTAGGGGAAAAAGGGGGTTAATTAATAATAATATTTAAGTAAAAAATAATTATTCAACATTGATAAATATCAAATTCTTTGATCAATTAGCTTAATTACATGTTTTAAATTTACAGTTAAATTTATAAACTATAAATTATTTAATTATGAATATAAATAAAAAATAATTTTATTATTGACGGGTTTATAAAAAAATATTTAAATATATAATTTATTCATATTAATTGTATAATTAAACTATATACAAAATAATTGAATTTTATTTAAAATAAAATTAAAAAAATAACTTTTACCATTGAAGAACACATCAACTCAGAAACTATTTATATATTATTCAAAAAATTATTTTTATTATTCAAAAAATTATTTTTATAATTTGACTCTCCAAAAATAGATGTTGCAATTAGACTTGCATTACCAACAAAGATGAAACTGAAGCAACATTTGCACGAGTGCTAGCCAAAGAAGGGACAGTTGACAGGAAAGTAGTAACACCCATGGTTGCCTCCACTCTACCCTATATGTCTTCGAGCTTCTAAAAGACAAGGAAACAGATGGGTCTGGCCTTTTGGTTTCGTTAAATGTGGAGAGGCAAGCAAGATTATGTGTTCCTATGGGGTTATACGTGCACGTGGAGTGAGCATGTGTGAGATGCTAGATTGGTGCCACGCTGCCGTATAAGCCGTTGAAAGATTTTTCTAATATAAAAAATATATACACGTGATACCATATTTTAAAAAAGAGGAAAAATTTGAGATTCAAATTATTAACTTGATTAGGTTAAATAAGATTGATTAATTTAATAATACAATATAATTAAAAAACAATAAATAACTATAAAAAAACAATTGACAATATTATACTTGGGGAGAAAGAAAGAGAAGCATGTTGGCTACCACCGATAAAAACTTATAAAGATGTTTCTGACTAAAAGAGATCATATTTGTCGTTAGAGTAATGATTTTTAAATAAATTAGTTTACCTGTTTATTTTTTAGTTTTTTTTCCAGTAACATTAGATCTAAAATACTATACATAAAAAGATTTTTTTATTTTATCAGATTTATTTATCATATTATTATATTAAATGTATTTTAGAATATTGGTATGAATATGTTTACCTGAAAAAAATCCCAAGCCATTTTGTTTCTTGTTATATATATTTTTAGACAATAATTTTAAATAAATATTAAAATATATAATCAGTCTCAAATATGTATACAGAAAAAATGTAAAAATAATTATTATCATTATTTTGAATACTTTATGTAGGCTTTTCTCTATGTAGAAAATGGAATGATTTTATACTCGTTGTAATTGGTTAATTTACTATTTAAGCAGTAAAATTATAACTATTAGAATATGTTAGAAAGGTTGTTTTTCTACCTAGAAGTGATTGAATGTTGTTCCCATTAAGACTATTTTGATAATTATTGTATCGGTAGATTTTACAGTTGGAATTGAAAAAATTCTTTTTAAATAAGTAATGGGCTCCATGTAACATGTTGATTGATTGTTATATATGTTTTATTTGTTTTATGAATTTTTTTCGTTAGCAAATAGTTAAATTACAGTTATTGAATTTTAGCCTAGATGAGTGATTTATTTTATGACTCAAACAATTTGATTGGTGCTTGTTTTAACTAATTTGAAAATAATTTAATTGGTAGATAACAAAACCACAATTGATGTTATGGATCAAAGATATTTTTTTTAAAAAAAATCCAGGTCAAAAACACACACATATATACATATAGGCTCAAAACAATTTGATTGATGTTTTTTTTTCACTAATTGAGCAATTTTGTTTTTCAAAAAAATTTAGGTCAAACACGCACATACACACATATGTACATGCTCCAAACAATTTGATTGATGTTTTTTAAACTAATTTGATAATAATTTAATTGGTAGATAGAAAAACCACAATTGATGATATGGATCAAAGATATTTTTTTTTCAAAAAAATCCAGGTCAAAAACACACATATATATACATACAGGCTCAAAAAAATTTGATTGATGTTTTTTTTTCACTAATTGAACAATTTTGTTTTTCAAAAAAATTCAGGTCAAACACACACATACACACATATGTACAGGCTCCAAACAATTTGATTGATGTTTTTTTTAACTAATTTGACAATAATTTAATTGATAGATAAATAAATTATATTCGATGATATGGACAAAAAATATTTTGTTTTTCAAAAAAATCAAAGTTAAACACCCACACACACTATATATATATATATATATTAAAATGTTTATATTACAGAAATAAAAATAATTTGACATACCTAAAAGAAAAAAACAAATGATCAGTATAAATGAAAAAAAATCAAAACAACATAAAAAATTTCAAATAAATATTATTTGATGTTAAGAAATTATTTGAATATGTCATCATAAATATTATATACATAATTCATATTTTAATCATTATTGATTATAATATCAATAACACCATGACTATTGCTAAAAATATTTATTTTTTTAATTTATAAGATTTATTTGTCATATTATGATATTAGAAGCATTTGAAAAAAATTATCATTAACTACGATTTTATTTGCAAAGAATATATATAAGGACGTTAATATTAAACAAATATAAAAATATATACCTAGCCTATAGTGTGTGTGTGTGTATAGAAACTATGAAAGAAATATGTATAAGGAATAAATGAACAAAAATAAAATACCACATTAAACGTATAAGAGATAAAATAAAAAATTGAAATAAATCTTTATATTGAAATTTCATAATCCGAACTAAAACCAAAAATTAAAAGAATTGGGACCGAAATGGAACTCAAATACGTAATTTATTTGCATGGAAGTATAAAATTAAAAAAAATCAAACTTTAACACCGAAATTATTAAGAATTTATGATAAATTTGTTTGGAAGGATAATATTGACTTCAATCAAAACTTTGATATCAAAAATATTAAGGATTTCAGGTCAAAACGCAAAATTTACATTATCTAATTACTTTGAATTAAAGGACAAAATTGAAACAAATCAAAACCTATATAATTATAATAAATAACAAATAAATATATATAAGTCGAGAAAGAAAAAAATATAACCAGAAAAAAAAATATTTTATGGGAAAATATGAAAAAAAATAATTAGAAAAAACACAATAACAAAAAAAAGGCAAGAAAGAAAAAAAAAGGAAAAAAATAATCATAAATAAAAGAATACAATGAAAGAAAAAGAGAAAAATGTAAAGTAAAAAAAAATAGAAATAGAAAACCGGAAAAAAAACACCAAAGAGCACATACACGTGAGAAGTAGAGAGGACAAATGTCCAATGAACAGTAATGAGTTGTGAAATGTTGATCCCTTTTAGGTTATTAGATAATTTCTAAAATTTTTATTTTTAAGATAAATGATTAATTTTATAGTGCTATGAAAAGTTAAAAAGACAACTTTATCCCAGTCAAATAATGACCAATAAAACTTGTACAAAAATCAAAATACCTCAACACCAAGATACACCAATAAAACTTGTAAGAACATCAAAAATACTAAGATAATAATCACAATAGATGATAAACTAAGACTGTTTAAAATGTGATAATTTTCACTTCCTCTAATTATACATGTACATGTACATGTGTGTGTCACCATATAAGAGACGAAATGAAGCAATATTTTTAATTTTTATTGCATTGAATGACGAAGAATCAAATACTTACACTAGACAAAACGAGGTTGCTCTAGAGATGCATTTACGATGGACGGTGTCCCGTAATTAACTTCTAATCTCAGTATTTAAAACGCCTCGCTTCTCAAAACAACTAAAAAAAATGCCTGTGGTTGGTTGGTAGAATGAAATGGCCCCTTTCTGTCCGTTCATATGATCTGTAGCTTCATCCACGCCCGCTCACTCCATATATACACAATCCGTATACCTAACTATGATGCTGGGCATAACCAGCTTGAAGTATCTATCACTAAATTGTCACTGAT
The DNA here is from genome assembly GCA_032356905.1 of Salix exigua. Classification (NCBI taxonomy): domain Eukaryota; kingdom Viridiplantae; phylum Streptophyta; class Magnoliopsida; order Malpighiales; family Salicaceae; genus Salix; species Salix exigua. Next base: position 6,315,583 of record CM063589.1, read on the forward strand.
TGATCTTGCCGCTATCCTGACACGGGTCTTTTTCCGAAGACAATTGTTACCTGATTATGACAGAGGTGTTCGGATTCCGGGATTGCACACATAAACAATCTGGTAAGGGATTCACATAAAAAGCTTCTTCTGAACGAAATCTATCCGTGCCCTTTGTTCCTGGAATGGGGCCTTTCCTCTTCCTTGGGGAGCCTTGCCTGTGCCATCATTATGAGAAACAAAATTTAAATTTAAATTGATGGATTCTAAAATCTCAATAGAACAATATATGGCCATGGACGATACCCTCAAAACCCCACCAAACGAGCATTAGTTTCCTACAGTGCCACTGTAACTTGCAGCTGCGCAGTGCTGAGTGGACCTCACCTCTTTTATTACACGTTCAGTGCCCGTGGGCAACTCAACTAGTGGAGGGGTTTACGGGTACTAAATATGATTATAAGGTGCTTAAGAATACATACCGTTTTTTGTGCATTTCAATGACCTTGTCTGATAAAAGTTTGCCCTCTTTCTTTATTCCCCGCTCTATTTTATCAAACAGACGAACAAGTGCTTTCCTGATGGACAAAAAGAAGATACTTAGTGCAAGTAAATGATCAATAATAAACCTAAAAAAATAGAGAAGAATATCTTATACTTGTCTGGAGAAATTGTTCTTCTATGTCCAAGAAAACGACGATGACCTTCTACAGCCCTTGCCATATTTCCTGAGTACGTTGGCATGAACACATCACTTTCAACAGAAACTATATAGTCAAGCGCAGCCAGCTGAGTTGAATGATTGACAAATGGTTCAAGCTCCTCGATAGATGCCAGTTTTTCCTGCAGGATGTTTGAAGGGCATGCTAGTCAGAGAACATTCCAAAAAATTATGGTTCAAGCATACAACCGGGATCCTCTCGTAATCTTTCTAAGATAAACAGCTATTTTGATTATTCATACGTGGGTGTTAAAATGTCTCCTTTTCCAACCTTATGGTTTTACTGCAGTGTCAAGTTTTGCATTGTACTCAAAGCAAGGCATTTGAGACACGCACCTTGCTCATTAACATTGGATACCGGGATCGTAGATCACCCATGTATGAATCACCTCCATATATATCTCCCGCAGCAATGTATATAGGGGTATTTGATGGATAACCAAGAGCTGATAGAAATATTGCAGCCTCCTTTGGAGTTAAGGGGCAAACACCTTTAGATCTTTGCTCCCTGGGATCAATATCCTTCACTTTCCACTTATCATTTGCAACTCTGTAAGTCGAAGATAAAATTACTTAAGCAGAAAAAAACTGAGCTTTTAATCGAATTCATTATCATATAACTGCACAATAATCACCTTATCTTTTTTAGTTCATCCGCTTCAGCAGAAGATAAACCATGTGTGCATCCAGTGAAGGCAAGAATGTCCTTCTCATATCTTAAGTGCAGAGCAATGTAAGTACCATATGACCTCATGCGGTCCACCAACAACTACAGTGACAATCTAAGTTAAAATCATATTAAACAGTCATTGCACATACGAGAAAATCATATTCTCACCTTTCCCATTGCTTCAATTTGAGGTGCGAAACAGAGGGCTTCATAGCAGGCACGGCATCGAAGCTTCTGAATATCAGCAGGGAGATTGTTATTTGCTAGACGAGAGTCAGTCTTGCCAGCCTGAATAACCTGTGAAAACAAATTTACATTGGGAAACTGTGTTAGGATTTCAATAATAAACGAGAGTAAAACCAACAGATTGCAATCATAAATATCTCATAACCAAGTGAAACCGAGCATTCTAATTGATATACCTTATAATCAGCCCACATGCTGGATATCTCCTCCTGGTAATAGTCCAGACCAGACCAGCTTTTAAAATATTTAATTGCTATGGGAGCACCGCCCATTTCCTCGGGGAGCTTTTTTATGACTTTTACATCATTAGCTAGAACATTGATGAAATGATCTTCATTAAAGACATCTGAAAAGTTGCTGCAAAACGAAATAAAAACAAAAGAATCTATGGGCATCATGACCTGAGAAGGACCAGCAACGTCAGAATTTCACAGAACTAAAATAACCTGGAATCTTGCCAGTATGACTTTTTATCTAGTTCTGGAACAACAAGAGTGGCATTTATGATACGTGCAATAGCAACCATATCACATATCTGCAATTCAAGAAAGACACCGATTGTCAACCCCAGTTTGAAATAAAACAAAGAATCAATCAAGAAAAAATACGGATTATTGTTGTCAATTTGATAGACATAGAATAATAGCTCAAACAAAGATAGACAGCAGAGATAGACAGCAGAGAAGTACCCCAGCTCGCATCTGGTTGAGCCCACCATTTGTATGCGCTAAAAGATAACCTCTCGACTCAGGAGGAGCTGAGAAACAATAGGCAAATCAGAAATGAGGGAACAAGAATATTTTTTTTGAAAAGATGCAAATGAAAATTAAATTAAACTTACCAGTATAGTTAGGAGTAGGTTGAGTACAGGGCATATAATCACGATTTGTCACAGGCTTCCATAGTATGGGACAATTCGGACGCCGGTCCGGAAACTGTCAAGTATTAGGTGGTGAAATCATGAAAGATGCATGCTTGGACAGATTATAAAACTCTCATGACACTCAATCCACAGACAAGTCCCAAGTTGTTTTTTCAACATTTTCTTTCTCTAATGAATCAGTGTTCAAGAAAGAAAAAAAAAGGTAAAGATAATTTCGTCTGAACTGGCAAACAACATATTGGAATGAAGGGCGTTTAATAAGACCTACCTGTTGGGATGAGAGGGGGCCTAGGGACACATTGGGAGGAATGAACTCCCTTGTCCACCTCTGTTCTTGCTCTTTGCCCAATATCTTGTCTCTGATTTCAATTTGCTACATATTATAATAATAAATATTATTGATATTGCTATCCCCGGAAAGACAAAAAAAAAAAAAAACTAAGGCTGGGATATCAATCACATTTGGCACTTCCTACTAGAATAAGCAAAGGCTGAGATATTTATTAAACATAACAGGCACAGATTAACACAATAAACCCTAATTTTCAACGCTAAAAAAGGGAAAGAAAAAGGAAAAAACAGAGAGAAGTGTTATTTTTTTTATAGCATTACTCACGGGATTAGGAAGCCTGTAAGGATCAGAGAGTTTAGAGTGATGAGGGAATTTGTGCAAGTGCACGGAGAGGAGTGACATCATTGCTATTGTACATATGGCGCATGATAGCATCTTCCTCATCAACCCAACCTCATTCCATCTCCGCTTCTGCATCTTCTTCTTCGCTTCTTTTTCTTCCTTTTTTTATAATTATTTTAAGATTTAGAAGAAGAAGTGATTAATGGAGGAGCAATGCGGCCATTTAAAGGGAATGAAAAGGGGGGCCAAGTAGTGTTCGTACGTGTTTTTTTGGGAGAGAGAGGTCGGCTATGGTAGCAAGGAGTCCTCGTATTTATCTTTGTAATTCCTGAAATTTTGCTTCGTGTACGGTTCTATGAAGAGGTTTTAGCTCAGCATTTAAGGCTCATCTCAGCCCATTATTCTTTTATTAAATAATAATAGTAGTAGTAATAGTAGTTACAGAAGCATAAATTAAGGATGGGATAGAGACTGATTGCTTCTTCTCCTGGTGGAGTTAACACTTATCATCTTGATTTCACGTTGTGGTCCCTTTTTGCTTCGTTTTCTTTTAAAACAAATATATCCTTAATTTGAATTGAAGTTGAGATTTTTTTAGATAAATTGGTGTAAGTTAATTGCCGGAGAGGCTCATTGCCTCGCCGGAATCAAGAAAGCTATGTCGTATGGGTGGGTTGTGTTGTGGATCTCAAGATGGAACTAGAAAGGATGCCATGCATCTCGTATTCACGCATGATATGGGATCTCACGACGTTGGTCAATAAAAACAGCGTCGTTCCCTTTTCAAACCCCCTACTGATGAATTGCAGTGCTCATGCTCGTTTCATTTATGAAAACACAGATAAAAGAATTTGCCAGTGAAAACATGGCTAACTCTCAACCATGGTTAAACATGAAAGAAGAAACTGATTACCACCCTTGCTGTGTTATATATCAAAAAGACAAAACTGTTTGACAAGAAGGGAATAAGTCAGCAACATGCCACGTGAAGAGGGTGTTGGAATGCCAGGTGTCCCCAGAACAGTGGCGGTGTTGCTACGCCTGAATTATAATGGATGCGTGTTGATGTCATCGTCGCCATCCGGGGAAAATATAAGCAACTATTTAAATGAAATAATTCACGATTCAAATTATATAATTCAATAAAAACCCAACATTAAAAAGGTGAGTCATCATGATTGAGCCTTTATTTTTATTACAAGTATTTTAAATAGTATATCTGAGTTCAACTATGTTGTGAAGTAATATTTTACTCTAAACATTAAAAAATATAATATGTTTTTAATTGAGTTCTAATAACACGTGGAATTAAATTAAATTAAGTTCCACAACTAATTTAGTTTCAGACATGAGAACCAGCTTTATGTAATTCTGACCTCCTGATTTGTATTAATAGATTGGAAGAATAGCCTGGCCTTGATTTGTTTATTACATTTTTATTTAAAATTAATTTATTTCTAAGTCTCATCTTACAACATTAAACTGTAGCATAAGAAGCATGGCACAACCAATAATCTTTTTTTTATTGCAATTATATTCAACTTGCTGATTGAAAAGTGGGAAGACTTGGAAATTTAAGCCCGCACTCTACCTTGCCTAGTGGCCACGATAGGTCGAAGTTGAGAAAGTCAACTTCAGTAACACTCATGGCATCACCCCATGTCCATATCCTCATTGTCCTTGTCATTATACTATATATCTCCCCCTTTACTGAAATAAGCTTGGGAGGCCCGTCTTATTCATTTTCTCATATGATCACTGTTTTTGTTTTTTGTTTAATACTATCCTTCAATTATTTTCTAGCTTTTTTCTGTCCAGTCTCGTCATTAAATACTATGTTGATTTAAATATATTTTCATAATTTAAACTCAGACTAGATAAAAATATTAAATCTTAAATCAAGAGAATTTAAAGTTAAACAGCAGCAAAACAAAAGGTGGTCAATAGACTAATATATTCGTATACCAAGTTAGTAACCTTAAACACAGTACGGGGATATAAATAAACTTTATTACAGGGGGACATTCTATCAAATTAAAAATTATAATTTTGTTTCTACACGAAATAACTCCTTGCTCTATAACTCTATACCCATTACAACTCCCAGCACCTAAGATACAAAAGAAGAAGATGAACGGCCACGATATAATTTCTGGAAATAAAAATGGCACGTGAGGAGACCGTAAAAAATAACTCTGGGAGAGCTCCTTCAGTCTAGCCTATTGTCGGTGAGGTGCTTTGTCTTTTTATCACTTCCATCTGATTGAAATAGCCCATCTTCTACAAGACATTGAAAGGATCTTTACTGCCAGAAGTGAAAGCAACGGCATAGGACGGGTTCGGTTTTTTTCGAACAGGACAGTGCGTGGAGCTCAGCAGGTTCGTGTCGTCCACCTTCGTAATAATTTGATCGATCCGAAGTGCATATAACAACGAGGTAAATGCAAGTGGGTTTTGTTCTAGTGGTAAAAAGAATTTATTTTTTTCAAGTTTCAAAAGAATGAAAGTGGGTTTTTTGCCTTTATTTTGTTTTATATGTTTGGGTTTTTCGGATATTTAGTGAATCTAGGAATTAGTTGTCGTGTGTGTAATAGCCGGACACTCGATTTATAAAAAAACAACCGGCCATGGAGTACTGTAGTTTTTACTGATTCTATAATTTGTTGTATATTTTTCTACTGGGATATAAAATTTCATATATTACGACTTTCATGGCACGAACAAGAACAGTAACCGGGCCAAAGAAGAGCTCGAGCTCGTTAAAACATTTTGAAATTTGGAAGCAGTGAAATCAAATGTAAGCGGGGAACTTTTAAACCCGGTGTTTAATGAGTAATTAAGTGGAATTAAGTAATTTAAATACAACTGGGATATTTTAATTTTAGTGGATTTAATTGACTCGTTATATATTCATGCACCCTTCACTGTGGAAAACTTTTATATTACTTGTGGGATCAAATATAGGTGGGGGGGCTCGATGTCCTTAACTCACCTAACTCAATGCACCCAATAAATAAGCCAATGAAAACCAAATTATTTGTGTGACAACTCAGTGAGTGGAGCTTTATTGTTATTGGAACAGAAATGGAGATGGGCTAATTTCGTTTTCAGAAAAAAGATGAGCATATTGAATACATGATTAGAATTTTTCTTCGTGCTATCCGTGCTGGCCTTCAAACTTGCATGATCGGTTTTAATATCATGTAGTAGCAATTGTTTTTAAAATGTTTTTTTAAATTTATTTTTGGCGTCAATATATATTTTTCACAATACCGATTACAAGCAAGATCCGGTAGCAATGGGGTGGGGTGGGGTGGGGTGGCGGTCGTATCATAATTTCCTTCCAAATAATAAACATCTGAAAAATATTTCCTTATATTTCTTTATTTTTCTTGAAATATTTATAATGAAATTAGTTAACATAAAACAGTTTATGCTTATTTTTTAATTTAGTTGATTGGATGAAAAATAAATTTAACTTATAAAATTCTATAAAAATGATGATATTGTCCTTTCATTACCACTAACACAATCACCATCTACCCCGACTTTTATTAATATTATAATAATAACATGCGGCCTCAGGCTCAAGTCCCGTAATGATTAACATCATAATCATAATTATATAGTTATTAATTTTAAAATCTGTAAAATTAATCAAAATATTACACTTTCACGTCAATAAAATATTATATTATATCATCGTCACTCCATCACCATTACAATTAATGGTAATGGTTACCCTTGAAGCCGTCCAACCACCATCCTATCCTAACACCACCACGATCAAGACCGACTTTCACTCTCAGGCAACAACTGTTACCATCGTTACTTTATTATCACAATCTATTATGACAATATTTATTATATTACTGTTTTTTAAATATTGAAAAATATACTATGCACCCATAAAATATCTTATGTAAATCTAATGCACTAGATTATTTTAGACATTTGCTCTATGCTAAGAGTCGAATTAAATTTTTTTTTATATATATATATATATATAATTTTAAAAAAGACTCGTGAACCAACCAAAGCCACAACCAAAGTCGTTAAATTATTTTTTCCTGGAGTCTTAAGAGGGACGCCTTGAAGTGTGTAGAGCCCGCGGACGGGACCATGGATGATGGACTGGATCAACATGCACTCACACCAAGAGTGGAAGAGTAGAGAAGGCGCAGCTTGATTAGGCTTTGGTTCATAATGGCCATATGCAGCCTGTTTGTTTCTTCTTACAGGAAGCTTTAGCACATGGCTTGTTAATGTGCTGCTGGCCCTATTGCCTTTTTTGTGGCCCGATAACGTGGACTGGAACAGCTTAATTCCTTCCAAATCAAGGGCTTTTTTTTTACTGTGCACACATAATTTACTTCTCATTACAGTCGAGTAATTAATATTTTTGTCGTTTCATAAAAATAGGGTATTTTTATATTGCCAGTTTATTAGTGAAGAATTTATCGGGTTATAAGTTTTTTTTAATCTTAACACAGTAAAATAACCTAATTATTCTTTAAATTAGATTTTTTGGAACAACCTAGAGGGTTTTTTTTTATTTTATATTTTTTTAAATATAGTAAAATAATGGCTTACCTTTGAAATAAAAAAACAATAATTAAATTACACATATAAGGGTATTTTGGCCTTTTCACCTACTCTTTTCGTTTATGATTATCAAGGACATTTTGATCTTTTAATAGATATTAAATATTAATTAAATTGAATTTTTTTCTAGAATGCGCAATACTAGAGGCGCCTCCACACTTTTAACGGCACACCCGATGCAATACCTCGTAATAATATTGCAACATCTTGTAATTCATACAGGTAAAATAGTTTTTTTAAGCCTTTAAATTAGAAAATCGTAGTATTTTTTTTTTAAAAAAAAAGAATACAAGACTATTACAATAAATTACTTACATTTAATCCTTTCATTAAGCTATAGTGCAAGAATTCTAACAACCTACTAACACAATGCTCTTTTTTTTTGTTATTAAGTTTTTAGAAAGTCAATGTATACATAATATTCAAAATCAATTATAATTTAATAATTAGAACTTAGTTTTTGCATCGTTTCCATATTAACATATATATGTCACACTTATCATCTTAATCATTCTCAACTTCGTTGTTTACGTCCAATCCCTCATTTGAGCCCTTTATGTTGAACTTATATAGATATTTTCTTATAACCCTATCATGTTATCCAGTAACACAATTTTACCCCTTTGTTAAAGGAAAGAAAACATTATCCATATAAAAAACATCATAAAGGCTCCTCATTTATATATATATATATATATATATAAAATAACATCATATATTTTTCACTGACTTGACTTTTACACTTGACAATTTAAAATTCTTATTTTTCATACATTTGGTCATTTAGTACTGACTTGTTTAATGATGATTGATTTCAGTGGCATTATCATTATTTTCTTAGCTAGTCATATTATATTAACATCATTACCCAGTCATTAACATATTTTCACCCCCATCAAGTAAAAACATACTCAATATTTATTTCATCTTTCAATTTAGTGGTTCATTGCATCACATGATTGGAATATCATTGTATTTCCTCTCATTTCTATACCCATGTTTGGAGTGGATTTCCCCCCATATAAATCCATAAATATAGCTATAGTTTTTCTCACTTTTTTGTTGAATAACATGGTTGATAGTCTTATTCCAACATGTGGTTACCATTTTCGCCAATGGGATGCCATGCCGTTACTAATACAACCACAATTTATTTCCATACCGTATTAATTATCAAGTCAATCTATATTATATATGCAACAATCTCAATTCATAGGACAACATACAACAAGTAAATATACATTTCAAGAATTATTATTATTTTATTTACTGGTTTATTTAAAATTTGATTAAATATGAACAAAATCTTTCAAGAGAGCTTGTTTTCAATCTTTACCATCAAAATGATGTGTTCACATCCAACTAATAACATATCTTAAAATAGACATGAGCCGATGGTGGAAAAGAGCGTAATTAATCGATGACCAAAACTTCCATACAAAATGTTTTTGTTTTGTTTTTTCATAATATTTCTGATGGAGATAGTTGTCCAGTGGAAGGTGATATTTCAAATACCTCTAGTAATATAATAGGAGCTACTAATAAGAGCAATGCATCAATTAATAAGCACGATTCAATGGTTTATGCTAGAGATATGATTGTCAGAGCATAGTACCATATATAGGTTAGTTCCTCCAAATTCTACACTTCTTTCTTTAATTGAATTTCTCTATTATTTCTAGCTCTTAATGGCATAAAATACCTTTCTACTTTGTTGTTGGAAGCACTTTCACATTCTGTTCTTATTGGTTTAATGCATGTTAGTGGGGGTGAGATAGTTTATCATTGGTCAACCTTTCTTTCTTTTCTTTTTTGTAAAAAATTATAACTCCATCCTCTTTGTTGTTGATAGTTTAACCTTAATTCTTATTCTTTTGATTTTTTTTCTTGGCTTTTTTTAATTTCTTTTACTTTCTTTTAATTTACTCCTTCAATTCTTTTAGTTGGTATTTTTATATTTTATATTCTTTTATGCAATTAATTTTCTCTATGATTTTATCATTTAACATTTGATTTGTCAGAGATTAGGCTTCGTAACTTTTCCATGCATGTTGTTTCTGGTCTAATGACAAGGGCATAGGTCCAAAAAGTTGTTGTGAGTCAATATCCTTCTTTGTTTTATTTTCTTTTCTGATTCTATCCTTCAACATTAGTTTTTTATTATTAAAATATTAATTTTATGTTTTTTTTCAATTTTTTTCTATTAGTTTATTCTAATCTCATAACTTGAACTATGAGTTTTATGGGTTCACTTGGATTGACTTGCCTCTTTTTATCAAGGTTACATTTTATCACTCTATTTCAGGTCGTCTCAAGGTAATTTTTCTTGTCCTTTTATTAATCTAATTCTATACTTCTAAATATTTTTTGATTCAAGTTATCATAAATGTTTTTCACTCATAGTCATTGTCTATTTTTTTATCATCTCATTATAAACAAAACAAAATTATTAAACTCAGATGAGATATAACCCATTTTTTTCTTTGAAAAGCTCTTGTGGATGTGGTACCTAGACTTTTTTTTTTCTTATGGGAAAAAATGTGAACATGTGATCTAGTTATTAACCACAATAAAAAAATTAAGAAAAATCATGCACTGTTGAATAATACATACATGCATACATACATACAGGGAGTAACCGCACAGTAATGTAGAATCTCATTTACGTCTCTTCCTTTTTCGGTTGAATCCAATTTGAACTTTGAAATCACGAGGGAAATCGACAAGAACATGTTTATGGGGATTTGCCAGCTGTCGATGATTTATTTGTCAGATTTAGCAGTCTTGAACTTTTAAGCCCACAGGAAGCTACCTGGAACCCGTGCCCCAAGTCTACCAGCTGTTCCATTAGTCATGCCTTTCCAATATTTAACAGGATTGTCTACCAACAAAATCAAAGTCGACTTGTTGAAGTTTCAAAACTTGTGACCTCAAGAAATTTCCTGGACATGGAGTCAGGATCACCCACATCCTCAATGCCAGAGCATGTTTCTTTGGCATCTGAAAGGATTTTGTCTTATCGTTTACGCACAGACACAACCGATCAACTTCCCTCGAAATAGCAAGGAGATTTATTGATTACTGGTACATCCAACCTTAAACAACAACTAGTTCTTCAGGTATTTATTACTGGTATCATAATATATACTTATTACAAACACTAGAAGAACTGATTCTATCTCTTCATCAAGAGACGATCGATACATGAATGTGCATGAAAAACTTGGCATTCCCTTGTTTCTTCCTTTATTATCTTCTGTCATTCATTTATTTTTCTTCACTTTGGTTGTACAATTATAACAATTAGCTAGCAAACCGATCCAATCTAACAAAAATAAAAAAATACATGAGAAATAAGAATCAAGAAACTGGATACCGATCAACCCTAGCTAGTGATGATAATCCTCTCCCTCATGGTCCTAGAGTGTACCAATCCTTCCTCGACCTTCTTATCTTTCGGACGACGCAGAAACTTGGACCACAGCCCACCTTTCTTCTTCTTCTCAAGGCAATCTTTATTCCCTCGTACTGAAACCAAAGCCAGTGATCTACTCTTGGAGAGAAAACTACTCCTGCCATTGAAGAATGAAGGCAAAGATCCTTTCCCTTGAGTAGGATATTGATAACGATGCATTGGAGATGAATAAGAACATGAAGAAGAAGACGAATAGGATGGCGATGAAGAGGAAGAGGAGCAATCCATTGCATTCGAGGAGGTACTCCGTGAAGTAGAAGCGCTAGTTGGAAGTTGAGAAAGCTTTTCACTTAAACAAACCGAGCAAACGCCGGGAGATTGCTTGTGTTTCGGGTGTTTCTTGCACTTACCGTCCGGCTTGGATCGACCCATTACTTCCTTCGATCTCCATAAGCTAGCCATTTTTTTAATTTTTTATTCTGGTTTTGGTATGGCTATGTGACTGCTTTGGTTATATTTATAGAAGGCTATACGGCGTGTTTGTTTCCACGATAGTTCAAGGCAAGGAGGTTTCTTTGGAATTTCTCCCTATAAAATTGCTTTTTGACAGTTTGTGAGAGAAGTTGACAAGCTGGCCGTGAGGACTTATTTGCACGGCTGTGATGGGGAGAAAGATTTGTGGGGTCCACTAAGTCGGTGGCTGTGATGCGTTGGCTGGAGGAAATGTTATGGATTGGAAAAGAAGAATTCTGTAGGGGCGGCGTGGAAATTTACTTCAACTTTGCTTTCCTAGCTAGTCCTCCTTCTGTTTTTTATTATTTTTTATTTATTAATTACCTCTTACATTAATATTTTTTAAAGTAGAAATAAGAATTAGAAGGAAAAAAAAGGAGTCTAACCGGTCGCGCCTTGCTTACTACACCAACGAGGAAGGATCAGTTAAAGCAAGTCCCGTGCACGAGGGATTTATTCAACCAATAATACTTTGCCACGAGACTACGACCATTTCACGCTTGCCGTGTCAACATGAAAGAACAAGAATGGTGATTTTACTTTTCTTGCCAGTAAGAATTTAGCCATGGTTTCGTAGCTTTCTATTCACGGCAGAAATTATAAGTCCAGCAAATAATAGTAATGACATCTTTTGTTAGCTTATAAAATTTGTAATTTGGGCTATTTAATTGAAAGTGTCAAATTAAAAACCGAAGATTAATTTTTAACAAATAAAATATTATCAGGCTAAATTAAACCTTTTGTTTTAAAAAAACAAATATGATGGTAGGTAAATTTGGATTCAAGGGCTAAATTGAAAAGAAAAAATCAATTTTATAAAGAATTAAGAGAAGAAACCACCCAAAAATTGGGGACCATTATTTTAAAATTTTAAAAATAACAAACTGTATATTTTCATAAAGGAATGGAGATGTAAATAATTGAAAGTTTATAAAAGAGATAAGAAAAAAATAAGAACAAATTTGAAAATACAAAAAAAAAATAGATTGAAGATGGAAAAAAAAATTATAAGAGAAACATGGACAAAATAACAAATCTAAAGAACAAGGATTTATACTAAAACATCCCAAATTAAGAGGACTGCCTTGAAATTTTAACTATCAATCACAAATTTCAAGTGGTGAGAGAGAAGAAGAGAAGAAAACAACTATAACCATCCATCTAAATAATTGAACTTGAGCCACCAATAAAGAAGAAAACCATAATATACCTTTACTAATATGCTTATAATATAAAAGCAAACATGAAAATATAAAAAAAGAACCATAATGCAAGCCTAAAAGAAAAGCCCCTAGTAAGCAATTATAAGATTTCTACTTTTAAGGGAAGTAGAGGTATTTCACTAATATATATATATATATAAAAGATGAAAAGACATTTGTAGCCTTATTTAAAACAAAAATGATAAATGTATCATATGGAAAAGATCATTTTACCCGCGAGCATAGTCTTCTAGGCTAATGTGATGAAGGGTAAAATCATCAAATTCACTATTACTATCCATAATAATCAATGTTTAATGCTATATTATATTAAGATTACATGGGTGGTTTGCGCTACTAATATTTCCTAACATAAAAAAATATATTTGGGCAACACTTATATTTTAAAAAAGATAAAAAAAATACAAGTTCCAAGTAATTGACTTTATTTGGTTCAATAAACCTAAATAAACTAATAATAAGATAAAAATGTCATAGACAATAAATAAAACAAATAGAAAACTTGTAAAAAACAAGTTGTTAACACCGTGCATGGGATAATAAAAATAAAATATTGTTGGAGATTCACCATTGCCTCACCACCAAAAGAGTTCATCAAAACAGTTGCAAAATGTTACACAACAACATTGAAAAAGATCGCATGCATTGTCATAAAAATAGATTTTTAATCAATTTTGAAAAACAAATCGAACAAAATATCTTGAGGCGAGAATCTCATGCTTATATTTAATCAATTGATTTGATCTAATCAAAATAAATTTTTTAAAAATAAATTTAACAAAGAATAACAAAAAAAAACACTCAAGTTTAAAAAATAATGAAGATTCCTATAAAAATTGAAAAAGTAAATAAAAGAATTAACAACGCTTAAAAATCAATTACATAAATATTAACGAATAAAACTACAAAAAATATAATCTTAAAAAAGGGAAAATACCAAGCAAAGTTGGGCGAATACCATCAAATCAACCAATCAAGAAGTATAATTCCCAATCAATTCGTTGAAAGAATGGGGAGAAGCACCGGTCTACAAAAACGAGGATTTCCATTTCACATATTTAAGGTATATTATTTTAAATTATTTTTTTGATATTTTTAAATTATTTTTATGGGTTGATATAAAAAATATTTTCTAGATCCTACCTCAACGGCACTATAAAAAAAAAGAAACTAATGAAATGAAAAAAGAAAATAATGAAATGAATATCCTTTTTTTTCCCCATTTTGTGTTTGCACATTTAATAATCCCTAAACAGAGGTTAATAATGAATCAGACAGCTGGTTGAGAGGCCGGAGGTTAGTTCTTGAAAGTCAGCTTTTAACGAATAAAAGAAATATATCCCATGTTGAGAACACTCCCCCACATGGCATGCGCCTCTCGAATCTCGCTCGCTCCTCTTGGACACTTAGAAAAGGCTGGTCGTGTAAGATTTATGTCTTTAAAAACATTTTAAAAACAAGCTGTTTTTTTTATATAAAGAATAATTTTAACATTTAACAAAGAAAATAATAATATTATTTTATACATTTTCATATAAAAAATATTATACTCTCAAACAGAGTTACTCAACGAGGAGGAAAGAAAACATGTCAAAACCATGTCCTACGTTTGGTGGAAACGACGACTCTTTTGTCTACCCATCTTCGACTGGGATTTATTAGCAGATGACGCGGAAATCCTGATACTTGACAGTGGAGCGGCAGTGCTCACTTACAGCCACAATGGCGCCCCATCTGTAATACAGGACTTATGCTTATGGGCCATATTTACCTAACCAATTGAAGTTTCGCAAATATATGGCAACTCAGACTCTCCTGCTTCGCTGGGTTTGATTGTGTCTAGCTAGCTAGGTCAAACGCTAATTAAGGTCTCTTTCTGAACCAACAATACATAATTATGATTCTTGATTCTCCTTCCCTTCTCTTGGCCTAATTTTCCTTTCCATCTCAGCGCCGCCCCCCTCCCTTCTCTCCGTCCTCCTCCTCCCACCACCACTAGTAGCAGCAGTCCTACTGAACTCGAAGAACAGCAAAACGGCACAGACCCACATCAAAACGACACTGAAATTGAAGACGATGAAGATGAAGATGAAGAAGACCCACCTCCTAAACAACAGAAACAACTCTCCTCTTTAGCACAGAAACAAGAGCCATCCGAACCAGCGACAACTGCAGAAATCGAAAACAACAATGGAGCCAGCGAATTCAAGAAACCAACACGAAGTGATGCAGTCTGCTCGTTGGATTTGTGGTATTTTCTGTGATTTTCTTGTTTGAGTTTTCTGTAAAATATATGCTGTGTTGATGAATTTTTCAATTCGTTGCATTGCTGTGTTGATGAATAGAACGGTCACATTTCTAACGGTCGGATTTTTCTGTTTTGGCTCCCCAGTATTTTGCCTCTTCATTTAGCTCTCTCGTTGGAGAAACAAATTTAATAAAAAAGCAATTTTTTTTTAAAATATGGCTTTGACTCCTGTGATGGCTAAGTACCATTGGACTTGCCCTAAAGAAGATGAATCCGGTTTCTGGTCTTCAGGTGATGAATATAGTGAACTTTTCCATCACTCAAAACCCGTGTCATTTGTTCTTGTTGTGGCCAAAGCTGGGGATAGATTCGGATGCCGTGAAAGTTGCTCGTTTAACTATCATTTATTGTTTTAAGGTTATTTGTTTCATAATTAATTGTCTGCTCATTCTAATATGAAATAAAATTACGTTACTGCTACCATGACAGAATTTCAAGCAATAGACTTGACCAAATTAGATACCACGAAAAAGAAAGAACACCGGACAACCAGTCCACTAGTGAAATCTCTTGTGGTGTGTTCGATCGAGCATGTTCTTTCCAGCAATTCCGCTAGTGAAATCTGGAAGGCTCTGATAGGTTATACTGCAAAAAAGACAATGCAAGGCTGTAAATGCTTGAAAATAAGCTTGCACACACTACTACGAAGAGTAATCTTTCCATTGCTCATAACTTTTTGAAAATGAAAACCTTGTGCTCAATAATTTCTCTTTTAGACCCGGATCGATGGACCAATTTCTGCTGCACAAATGAAGCGGTATATTATTTGTGGTTTGAGATTTTAATATTCTCCACTTGTTACTACTAGTCAAGGGAGGGTTATTCAACAACCATCTTTAGAAGAGCTTCAAAATATTTTGTCTTCTCAGGAGTTCTTAGCCAAACAAATGGTAGAAGTCTCAATCGATGATCATGAACAAAATGCCTTAATTGTTGAGAAAAGGAAATTCAAAGGGAGGCTGGAGAAAACTATGGTAGGAGTTCTTTATTGCATGCTCGTCTTGGATAATTTAATACCAGTAAGTTGAGAGCTATGGTGCAAAAGAGATGGTGGAAGGACTTTCTAATCTATCCAGCTTTGGTGCTGGTTAAATTTGCGAGGATTGTTAACATAATAAAAGCTCATCGTTTTCCAGCTGATAAATCTTTTTTCTAGGTGTGAAGCTGCGTCTAAAGTGATGTATTTGGACCAACTAAAACTCATTCATATTCTCGTTGTTGTTATATATATATGCTAATCTTAGATGATGATTTCTTAAGGTATACCTGGGCTTATTTTATAAAGCAAAAATCAGGTTTAGAAAATTCCAAGAGTTTAAGAAGATGGATGGAGTAAGTTATAACAAAAAAGAAGCAGCGGCAATTAAGGGCTAATAATGGTGGAGAATTCACTTCTGATCCTTCTAATTCTTTTTTTCTTTGTTTAGAAAACATGGTTTTTAAAGACAACTCTCTTGTGCTCAAACGCCTCAGCAAAATAGAGCAGCTAAGAGAAAGACTGGGTATCCAGAGGAGAATTGTAAGAGCCGATTACATGTAAAAATACACGAGGCCTTATGGGAAGAAGGCATGAAATGTGTGACGTTATGTTATCAACTGAATGCCACTTAGTCCAATTAACATGAAATCTCGTTTTAAGTTGATGTTTGGAAAGAAGCCTGGTGCCAATCATCTCAGAACATTCAGCTCAATTTGAAATGTTCACATGCCAGATGCCTAAAGAAGCCAATTGGATGCTAACGCAAGAAAATGTGTGTTTATTGGTTATATTGAATAAAAAAAAATGATGGTGATGTATGAATCCTAAATCAGATAAATTTATGGTGTCAAAAGATTATTTTTATAATAAAGTTTCATCCTTTATGATCCTGATGGAGTTGATCTTGAAAATGTGGAATCTGTTGTGACTGACTTAACTGTAACATTGAACGATCCAATAAAAAGACATTCAATTTCGTTGTTCCTTCCATAGAGAAGAAGCAAGGTGAAAGGTGGAGTTCATGCTCTTAAGAAAACGATATGCAGTAAAAAGAAGACAACTCCATTCAAACCAATAATAATCAGTGTCCCAACAAAACAGCTCATTACAGAGATGAAAGTTATGTGATTATTCTTGATTTTTTGCAGATCCAATTAATGACGAGGAGCCATCCTGCTTTGAAGAAGCTGGAGATTTAAAATAGTGGCAGCAAGTCATGGATGAAAAAATGAGTGTCTTGTAAAAAAAGAAACATGGGGTTATACCAAAACCTAATGAAATACAACATGGGTCTTGAAAGTGGATGTCAGAGATTAAGATAAAAGTTGATGGAGGTGCAGACCAATTCAATGTAAGGCTTATTGCTGAGTTTTTTTCTCAAAAGTATGGTGAAGGTTATAAAGCAGCTTTTAGCCCTGTAGCTCAAATGACTTTTGTTCGGTTAGTGCTTGCTTTAGCAGCTTTTTATGGCTGGAATTTACGGCAGTTTGATGTTCAAAATGCTTTTCTTTATATAGAGAGAGCTTGACAAGGACATCTACATGGAGCAACCTTCAGGATACATTTCAAATATCCATTCAGATTGTGTATGTAAACTATGTTGATGAGGTGTCTTAGAAGTTGCAAAAGACTAGGAAGTTGAGTTGTTGCATGCTGAGCAATTTTAGTCAATAAGGAGTCCTGCTAAAGACCAAGATTTTAGGAATAAATCATTGATCATATTTGATCTGATGATATCTATGTTTTTTTATTTTTGAATTTTTGAATTGTTTTTGCTTCCATGTAAAACTCTTACTCTATTTAAAGAGTATTTTGAATTCAATAAAATATCAACTTTTGCACATCTGTGTTCTTCATATCTGCAATTTATTCAATAATATTCTGCAATTGAAGAATTATAATAAACAAATTGGTATCAGAGCTATAGATTTTCTTGAGGGACTTGTGAGTTGAGAGAAACAAAAACACAAACCAACATCAAACCACAAACACAACCAAAAAACCAGAATGGATTCTGAAACAATCATCTCACACGGTTCACCACCAATTTTCAATGGTGAAAACTATGAAACTTGGGCCATCAAAATGGGAGTACATCTAGAGGGTTTGGATCTGTGGGAAGCAGTAGAGGAGAACTATGTTGTTCCTGATTTGGCTGCAAATCCAACAATGGCTCAGCTGAAGATCCACAAGGAGAAGAAGACAAGGAAATCCAAAGCCAAAGCTTGCCTATATGCTGCAGTATCCAACACAATCTTCACAAGAATCATGAGCTTGGATTCTGCAAAAGACATTTGGGTGTATCTCAAGAAGGAATATCAAGGTAATGAAAGAACTAAGAATATGCAGGTTCTTAACTTGATCAGAGAGTTTGAAATGCAGAAGATGAAGGAAACCGAAAAAATCAAAGATTATGCTGACAGGTTGCTTAGCATAATAAACAAAATAAGATTGCTTGGAAAAGAATTTTCTGATGATAGAATTGTGCAGAAAATACTGGTTACCATGCCTGAAAAATATGAGTCCAAAATCTCTTCACTGGAAGAGACAAAGGACTTAACCAACATCTCTCTTGGAGAATTAACAAATGCACTGCAGGCACAAGAACAGAGAAGGTCAATGAGACTTGAAGAATCCATGCAGGGAGCCTTTCAAGCAAGAACTCAACATCAAGGAGGAGGAAAAGACAGGAGATTTTTCAAGAAGAAAAATGTTCAAATTTACAGAAACAAGGTGAAAACATTTCCACCATGTATCTACTGTAAAAAGACAAATCATCAGCCGATCAAGTGTTGGTGGAGACCAGATATCAAATGCAGAAAATATGGACAAGCTGGGCATGTTGAACGAATTTGCAAGACATCGCAGCATGAAGAGAAGGCAAATCAGGTTGTTGTTGCACATCAATCTGAAGAGGAGCAGCTGTTTGTTGCATCAAGTTTCTCAACAAGCAACAATTCTAATGATTCATGGTTGATTGACAGTGGTTGCACAAACCATATGACAAACAACCAGAAATTATTTTCAAAACTTGACAGCACCACTGTTTCTAAAGTTAAAATTGGAAATGGTGATTTTATTGATGTCAAAGGCAAAGGGACTGTTGTCTTAAACAGCTTGTCAGGTATGAAATATATTCCAGATGTCTTATATGTGCCTGACATTGATCACAACCTGCTCAGTGTTGGGCAGCTTATGGAGAAAGGTTTCAAAGTAATGTTTGAAGATCAATGGTGCTTGATTAAAGACAACTTGGGCAACAATGTGTTTAGGGTGAGAATGAAATCAAAAGGTTTCCTCTTAAACCTAATGGAGAAGGAGCAGAGTGTGTTTTTTGCAGAAATATGCAGTGATGAACTATGGCATAAAAGGGTGGGACATTTCCACCATGCAGGGCTTATGTATATGCAAAAACATGCTCTTATAAAAGGAGTACCACAACTGGAGAGCAAGGCAACAAATTGTGCAGCATGTCAATATGGAAAGCAGGTTAGAAAGCCATTTCCTCATGCAACTTGGAGAGCAACACGAAAACTTCAGCTGGTGCATACAGATGTTGGAGGACCTTTGAGTACAGTTTCTTTGAATGGCAGCAGATATTATATCATCTTCATTGATGATTATTCCAGGTTTTGTTGGATTTTCTTTCTTAAATTCAAATCTGAAGTTGCTAATGTTTTCTGGAAGTATAAAGCATGGGTGGAAAACCAAAGTGGGTGCAGGATTCAGACTTTGAGATCAGACAATGGAAAGGAGTATACTTGTGGGAGATTTCAGAAATTCTGTGATGATTATGGAATTGAGCATCAACTTACTGCACCCTACACACCTGAGCAGAATGGTGTGAGTGAAAGGAAAAACAGGAGCATCATGGAAATTACAAGATATATGCTGCATGAAAAAGAGTTGCCAAAGAAGTTATGGGCTGAAGCTGCAAATACCTCAGTGTATTTGCTGAACAGAATGTCAACTAGAGCCTTGCACAAGAAAACTCCTTTTGAAGCTTGGTTTGGATACAAACCAGACCTGCAACACCTAAAAGTTTTTGGTTGCGTTTGTTTTTCACATGTGCCACAGGTGAGAAGAGATAAGCTGGATAAAAAGTCAGAATCTGGAGTATTCATTGGCTATAGCAGTCCATCAAAAGCTTACTGAATCTTCCAACCTCAAAATGGAAGAATTCTAGTAAGTAGAGATGTGAATTTTATGTAAGATCAACAATGGAAGTGGGAGCAATCTGAAGAGCAGATGGAATCATCAACAAAACAACAAGAATCTCCAATCTTGGAGATAATCAATGACAATATTGATGATGAACTCAATGACAATATTGATGATGAACCAGTAAGAGGTACACGATCATTGGCTGAAATTTATGAAAGTAGCAATATTGTTGTCTGTGAACCTGCAGAATTTGAAGAAGCGGTGAGGAAAAGAGAATAGGTTGAAGCAATGAAGGAGGAGCTTAAAATGATCGAGAAAAATGACACATGGGTGCTGATGGACAAGCCTTTACACAAGAAGGCCATAGGAGTTAAATGGGTTTATAGAACTAAACAAAATGCAGATGGTTCTATAAACAAATACAAAGCTAGACTAGTTGTGAAGGGCTATGCTCAGGTGTTTGGTGTGGATTTTTCAGAAACATTTGCACCAGTAGCACGCATGGACACAATCAGGCTGCTACTGGCAGTGGCTGCACAAAAGAAGTGGAAAGTTTATCAACTGGATGTGAAGTCTGCGTTCTTGAATGGATACCTGCAGGAGGAGATTTACATAGAACAACCAAAAGGCTTTGAAGTAAAGGGACAAGAGGAGAAGGTCTACCTACTGAAGAAGGCTTTGTATGGCCTCAAACAGGCTCCTAGAGCCTGGTACAGCAGAATCGATGATCATTTACATCAACTAGGCTTTACTAAAAGTTTAAGTGAAGCCACGTTGTATGTAAAAGGAGCTGATGAAAATTTAATTATTGTGTCTGTTTATGTTGATGATTTACTTGTTACAGGAAGTAATAAAACACAAATTGAAGAGTTCAAGGCAGAAATGCGTGATGTGTTTGAAATGACAGACCTCGGGTTGATGTCTTACTTCCTGGGAATGGAGGTGAAGCAAAGTGATGATGAAATCTTCGTAAGCCAGCAGAAATATGCCAAGGAGATATTGAAGAAATTTCACATGGAAAGCTGCAAAAGCACAAGCACTCTTATGAACCTGAAGGAGAAATTCAGCAAGGATGATGGAACAAACAAAGTAGATGAAGGTTAGTACAGAAGCCTAATTGGATGTTTAATGTATCTTACGACTTCAAGGTCGGACATTGCATTTGCTTTGTGAGCTTGTTGTCACGCTTCATGCATTGTGCAAGTGAGTTGCACCTTCAAGTCGCAAAAGAATAGTGAGATATGTTAAAGGTACAGTAAACTATGGGATAAAGTTTACTCACCTTGTAACTTCATGTTGCATGGATACTCCGATAGTGATCAGGCGAGATCGATGGGCGACATGAAGAGCACTTCAGGCTATTGCTGTAGCTTTGGATCAGGCATGTTCTCTTGGTGTTCAAGGAAGCAAGAAAATGTGGCTCAAAGCACAGCTGAACCTGAATATGCAGCAGCTACTACTTCTGTTAATCAAGCTATATGGATAAAGAAGATTTTTGTTGATCTGCAGATGAATCAACTGGAACCAACAAAAATCTATGTTGATAATCAGGCTGCAATTTCTATTTCAAATAACCCAGTGTTTCACTGCGAGAACCAAGCATTTTAAAATCAAGCTACATTTTCTACGAGAAGCACAGAAAGAAGGAGAAGTTGTTCTGTTATATTGCAGAACTAATGATCAGATTGCAGATGTTCTAACAAAAGCACTCCCTAAAGCCAGTTTTGAAGACTTACGAAGGAAGCTTGGCATCTGCTGCTGTCAAGACAAAGAGGAGTGTTGATGAGGTGTCTTAGAAGCTGCAGAAGACCAGGAAGTTGAGTTGTTGCATGCTGAGCAATTTTAGTCAATAAGGAGTCTTGCTGAAGACCAAAATTTTAGGAATAAATCATTGATCATATTTCATCTGATGATATCTATGTTTTTTTATTTTTGAATTTTTGAATTGTATTTGCTTCCATGTAAAACTATTACTCTATTTAAAGAGTATTTTGAATTCAATAAAAGTACAACTTCGCACATCTGTGTTCTTCATATCTGCAATTTATTCATTAATATTCTGCAATTGAAGAATTATAATCAACAAACTAAAAAAGGCGATGCACGGATTAAAACAGGCTCTTTGCATAAGAATGCATGCGCAGTATTTTCAATTTTATAGGTATTCAGCCTCGAAATCAGATCATAGTTTATTTATGAAGCTGTTTTATCTGTAGTTGCTCTATTGTATGTAGATGACATGATAATACGAGGCAATGATGAGAGTGAAGTGGTCAGACTTGAAGAAGAGATGTTTGTTCGATTTGACATGAAAAATCTTGGTAAACCAAACCATCTTCTGGGGCTGGAAGTAGATAGCTTGAAGAATAATTTAATTTGTTGGAAAATTGACTGAACTTATCAGTCTACTCTATTTGATTATAAGAAGGCCTGATATTTGCCTTTTCTATTGGGTTTATCAGTCTCATATGGAGGTTGCAAGGAATATTTTGAAGCACGCCAACTACTTTACACTTGATACAGTGCTGTTTTATGAAAGAAAAGACTGATTTTCTTTGATTGGATCCACAAATGATGATGTTGAAGGTGTTTTTTTATGGTAGAAGGAAGGTTCGCGTCTGGTTATATTTGTGTGTGTGTGGTAATACTTAGTGCAGTAAAGCACATGGATGTTCTTGCTGCTCAAGAACGTATTTGACTTTGAAAACTTGTTTGAAGATGTGCATTCACAAGCCTATTATTGCTGCTCAAGAATGTATTTGACTTTGAAGACTTGTTTGAAGATGTGCATTCACAAGCCTATTATCTTGCTTGGTGATAACCAAAGTGCAGTTAAGCTCTGTAAATATCCATGTATGTTTGTCATGGAGTGTTGATTGAATTCAAGATCCTTTTTTTTTGTGAAATTTTTATTTTTTGACATGGGAAACTTCATCTCTTTGAAAACATACTTTGTCGGTTTAGCTGTGCGAGTAAAATCTCGGTTGTCCCAGACTCTTATAAGAAGTGCACGTCCTACTTGAACTTGAGATCCGCTATGCAGATCGCAAACCCTTTAACATCACGTCATACTTGTTTTCTATATTTAGTGAATAAGTTTTATGAGCTGCTCTTGTTCTCTTTAGGAGTATAAATATTCGGTTCCTAAGAGACATGACGTGAAGGCAAAGAACTTTAGATTTGCACAACAGATCTTGAGTTTCAGTCAGGACGTGCACCTCTTATAAAAATCTGGGACAACTGGAGTTTTACTCGCTTATCTAAGCCCACAAATAAAACTTTTCAAAAATAAGGTTTTCTCAAATAAAAAAAAATATTAATATTCGACTCTTTTATGTGAAGTAGTATCAAGGGCTAGTTTCTTCTACTGTAAATAAAGGTCTGAATAATAAAGGACCATTCTCTATTTATGTCAGCCTGTTTTCTTACTTTACAAATTCTGGTTCATGATCTTGGCCCAGTGTGGCTTAAGTCTTACTATCAATTTTAAAAATGAAATTCATTTGTCTTAAAAAAAATTATAGATGAATTGGAATAATATCTTGAAAAAACAAAAAAAAAGTCTTAAATAAAAAAGTCTTGCAAAACTCTGGATTATAAAAATGGAATAAATCTATAAAAAAAGAAACTAAAAATAAATAAAAATCAAACCATTTCATTAACAGTTTAACACCCACTTGTAGAATTTAATTTGGGCTGAAAATGGGAGGCACCGGTATGGCAAGGAAAACGGGCTCGTGGGTCTTGGATGGCGCGCCACGCGGGAGCAGTGCAGGGAATGGAGGGTGTAGGAGATGGTGTGCTTTCTAGGGATTGCCGCCGCGCGAACGTCATGGCAATCTATCATCTAGATTCCATTAGGGCACTAACAGTCAAACATGGGTGCCATCACGGGCCCCGGTTTCTGCCATGAAAGTGACATGAAGGTGCTGGAGTCGCAGCAGCTTTTTGGTCTGTCTCTTTCCTACTCAAAGTTTCAAAGAAAAATGGAAAGAGACTCCTGTCCTCTCACGCCCCCACATGTTTAACATATCAATGCGGGTTTTGCTTTTTGTTTTTTTAATATATATTATAATAGTATTTTATTATTATTTTGAAAGATTTATTTTAATACTGAATGTATTAAAAAAAAGCGTAATCCAATAGCAATCTAAACACCTTATATTATCCAAAAAATCGGAAAGATTGGTTGATTGATTGTTTACCAATAGCTGTTCTTAATCAATTTGCTATTAGCTTCATCATCAACGTCAATCAGAAACATATTTACCATAATATACGCTTTTAGCTCAAGCATCACCGTCAATGGAAAAGAATCTACCTCGATCGATAGGTTAGGGTCGTTGTTTCACTAGAACAGAACAGAAATTAGAGGTGACATTACAGAAGATCATACATACATATACATACATATATACACATACTGTTGCCTAAAGCAATGAGAGAGAGGATATGGTTAAATAATTGAGATTAGGCTATGGCTTTTCGGATCTTGATTGCTGGAAAGCTGCTTTCAAGAATATTGTGGGAGTCGTCTACAAATTATGTGGCAGAGAGCTATACGCTTTCTGGGCTCTGGGGATTGTACGGGACAAACAGCTTTTGCCAGTGAGTTTAGATTAGCAATTAGCTAATCCAAGGGTCAGGATCTACTTTTTAGCAGGCAGAGGGTTTGAACTTTGAAAAGTGCTCATGCGGACTCCCGCACAAAAGAAAATAATCAGCAGAAAACATGGATCAAAAGCGTTTCTCGACGTGTTTTTATTTTTTTGGATCTTTTTTGCAATATGAAACCTCAGTTTTCAGCCACAATCGCAGCTTGGAAATAATCAAAATCTATAACACCCTGAAGATGGAATAACATGGTTGTTTGGTATTGATGGAAGTGCATCAGCTTCTTCTTCTTCTTCTTCTTATATATATATATATATAAGGTGGGGTCATGCAAAAGCTAAATCAAAAGGAGTCATTTATTTGTTACTAATTAAATTATAATGCGATGTACTATCTATCTTCTAATACAAAATTAAAAGTTTGCTCATTAGCAATTTAAACTGCAATGGCTGATTTCTGACAGATGGAGACAGGGCAACTTCAGAAGTATTGGTTGCTGGGTAGTGCTAAATGCTACATGGTTTCTTACACTGAAGCCGATGGCAAAACTTCACTGTTCGTGGGGATTTTTTTTTTATTTTTTATTTTGCATTGAGAGACCATAGAGTGAAGTCCTGAAAAACAGCGAAAATTTGCAAAAGCAGACATGAAGCTTTTTAAAATCACACCAGCTTTACTGCTCGGGAAAATAGCAATGAAGTGTGGGAGCTTGATCGACTGAAAAGAAGTTGCATGATTCCTCAGCGCTAAACAAACTCGGATCTTCCGGTTTCATAAGATGGGGTTGATGAACCTGGTATCTACTCCCCAAAATAACTCTCGAATCAGATAGCTGAAACCAGTTCATCAGTTCATGCGACGAGGAAATATTGCTGGGGTCCTTGGTGATGGCGCTTGAATTGTTGTTATTTCCACTGAAATCATGGATCTTACTGTGCACTGAGGCATTCTTGTCTGACTCTGAAACGCGGTACTCTTCTTTAACTGAGTGGCTGCTGTCAGCCTTTTCTTCACTCAGCTTTGCTTTCAATTCTCTTACCTAAATTTCAAGCAGCAAAGAACATAACTAGTCGCTAAAATTATCCAGAAAATAAAAATATAACCAACTCAGCCTGTTAGCAAAATCTAGAGGCAACAGTACCTTTTGTGACAGGACTTCATTCTTCTGTTCAAGATTACTGTAATCAAGTTTCAAAGCTTCATAGCTGGCCTTAAGCGTGCCGTAATCTCTCTCCAATTGCTTGGTCTTCCAACGGGCACGGCGGTTCTGGAACCAAATAGCTACTTGTCGTGGCTGCAGGCCTAATTCTCCAGCTAGTTTCAGCTTTCTCTCTGGCTCAAGCTTGTTTTCCACCTCGAAATTCTTCTCCAAGGCCTTTACTTGATGCAAGTTCAACCTTCGTTTCTTCTCACTCACATGGCTGGCTGTTTCAGAGTAGTCTTCTTCTTCAAGACTATCCAGCATTGCTTGAAAATCTCTGCTGTAGCCTTGACTGGCCTTTTGAGTCCTCTCTTCTGAATCAGCGAGGTCACTAATAGTAAATGTTAGTGATTTGATTTTAACCGGACACAGAAAGAACAAAGAACTCCAAAGTTGTACAGAACCAAGACATCATTGAGTAGCCCAGAGAGTGAAAACCATTGAAAACAAAAACCTGAGCATGTGGGCATGCATGAATAAAACAGGTAAATTGAGCTGATTGACGTGGATTCTGTTTACCTTTTGAAGAAGAAATGGAGATGAAGGCAGCCGAGGAATCTGAGGAATTGAACCGCTTCATAGCTGAAAGCAAGAAAGAGACAGCGCAGGTGATTAGCTTACGGTGGTGGGCCGCCCCTCCTCGAGTTTCACTAGTTCTGCTCTCTCAATCTCCAGGCTCTTGATTAAAGGAACAAGATGAAAAGGATAACTCAGTAGCCTAACCGAAGAAAACAGAAGCTTTTGATCAAGTGGACAAAACTGCGGAAAGAGGAACAGTAATCAAAAGCATATCTCTAGCTAATCATTGTCTAATCATGTTAGAGAAAAGGGACTGTAACTCTAATATGGAAGTGAACCTGCTTCACCTCTCACACTTGTTATATATAGTTTATTTGGGACAAATTGGACGATTATCACATAAAATAAAACACAAACAGTGAATTACTTCAGAAATCTTGGTGAAATAGTACTGCACCTTTGAATCTCGTGTTTTTAAACTTCAATATTCATTGAATAGAATTTTAATTGATTTCATGACTGATAACCGCTCATCAACTAAATCTAGGATTCACCGGTTGACTAGTTTGTAATATTTAGTTAAATTGGTTGATTGGTTTCAAAAATAACAAAAAAAAATCTCAAAATTATTAAAATCGAGCGATATTTTTTAAAAAATAAATAAATAAATATCTAACGGTCTGTCTGAGTAGTGATTCCATAATGAAAACGTCATTTAAAAACTCCTATAAAAATTTATCCGGTGATAAGTTATCATGACCCTTTTTAATTATTATTTTGATAGACTATTCATGTAATCTATCCGGGATAGATTCTTATTTTGTTACGACAAACTTGTTTCTACAAGCTTGACTATATCATTGACACTCATAAAATATTTTAGTAAAAAAAAAAAGTTCATTGCGCAAAAATCTTCAAGCAATGCGCCGATAATTTTCATTTTAGTGTTTTCCAGTAGATATTACGAGAAAAAGAAAAAAAATGAGTGGATATTGTTTTTTTATTATTAATTTATCAGTTTTCACTTGATTTATTTAATTTTTAATTAATTATTCATAGATATTCTGAAAATAGTAGAGCATATATATACAACATAATATTAAAACTACTACTTTATCAACAATAATAAGTTGAATTAAAATATAATTCATAATACAATTTAAAATTTCATTTAAATTTGAGTTAATACAAACAAATCACGATACAATAAAAATATATATAGTTTGGTACTTATGGTGAAAATGAAATACTATGGATCGATGTAAGGCGAAACTAGATATGATGGTCAAGGTCTAAGTCAATGGAGACATGTGAGTGTTATTATTCGTGGAGACATATGTGATGGCATGTTTGGGACTACAGGGGTCGACATACCTTGACCTAAATCTAATGTCCCGCCATGGATCCAAAAATATTTCTAAGATATTCTTTTATGGGAGTTATCTATCGTTTTAGTTTGGAAATATAATTATTTTTTTTATCTTCTCTTGCAATGATCAACAATATAAACTAAGTTATGACTCCACCATGTACAAATGTGATGAAGAACTCATACTAACTATAGACTTTGACATATTACATGGAATAATAAATTCATTTGAATGTCAAATAATATAAAAAATACATATAAAAATAAATGATGAATTCCATTTTGTTAGACTGGTTGTCTTCAAGGGTGTCATACTACTTAGTACCTTGATGCAACGTTGAAAAGATGTCTTGTAGAAATTCTTTACCACCCTCTGGTCCTTGTTTATCAACATTATCTAGTGTTTATAATTAAAATATATTATTTTAATATAATTTCAAGTAAAAACATTTTAAAAAACATCTATCACATTTCCAAACAACTATTCAGTGAGATTTCCTGATCATATTGTGACATTAATATTCTTATTCTTACACCGGGTATCTGCCAGAATCTTTAGTTGAAATCAAACCAAACAGAGTTCATTTCCTATCTATCTTGATCGATCGATCCTCGTATAATCCGTATGGTTCATAAATCACTTGTGAGAACTAAAATCGGCATCCCTATGATACATAACTAGTTTTTCATCTCTCCTTTTTTTTTCTTCCTATGTTCATAATTTACAGGTGGTTCTTACCTATGATAATGGTGAAATGATCATTAATTCTTCACAGAATCATGTCCTGATATCCTGGGACCAATCGATCTAACTATGCCAGAGGTGATGTCACAGCACTGTGCCACTATGCTCTTGGGCATCGATAAGCCAGAAGTCGTTTATGATGTAGTCGTATGTTCTCAACTTCATCATAACCCTTCATCACAATTATATCTGTCTAACAAGGAAAACAAGCTGTCTCTAACGTTTGAACAATCAGATTCTTTTT
Source organism: Salix exigua (assembly GCA_032356905.1). Taxonomy (NCBI): domain Eukaryota; kingdom Viridiplantae; phylum Streptophyta; class Magnoliopsida; order Malpighiales; family Salicaceae; genus Salix; species Salix exigua. The sequence goes on from CM063589.1 coordinate 6,344,615, forward strand.
CCATGGCAAATTCCGCAAACAGATGAGAGCTCAAGACCTATCTACTGATCACAACTTCCTCAAATTCACACAGCAAAACAATCTCAATCTCATGAAATTAAATTCATAACAAATTGCAAATCCATCCTTTTCATACTGTATAAGCAAATTTAAAGAAATAAAATGAAAGCAAATGTGTTAATTTGCAATGTGCACAAAAATCAACCGATGGACAAAACATAAATGGCAAAATGAACAAATCTCCTAAACAAGCAAAATTTATAAGCGGTGTGAGAAGCAAAATTCATACTGCCCTGTGTTTTTACCTATAAATTAAAGTTTATAATGTTGATGTCCTCTCATTAGGAAACAAAATTTTCCAAGCCCTGCATCAAAGTTCTTGTTTCGTGTTATTCTTGTTGCTAAATGCTACCTCGTCAAAATACTTGGTTGGTATATACTTATCATCAATTGCTACCTCATCGTCACCAAAGTTCTTGCTATCAAATTTATTGATCAATGTATACTTATCATCAAATGCTATCTCCTTGTCATCAAATTTCTTGGTTGGTGCATCCTTTTCTAGTTCTGAATCGTGGGAGGACGAGAATTGAGCACAGCAGGTTGAGATTTTGATTCCAGCGACCTCCATGGCATTGCAGACCCATTCAGGGACATCCCCTTTAGGAAACTACAAGAAAAAAATCATATGTAAGAAACTTGCGTGGTACATCAAGCTGCAGATGATATCAAGTGAAAAAGGAAACAAATAAAATGGCACCCAAATGATGGCTTTTGCATACTTGCCTTTGCCAAAAATGAGAAACCAAAGTAAAATAGTGACAAACACAGACCAGCTCAACACAAACAGAATTGTCAAAAGCAAAGTCACGTAGCCAATATCCATTGATTTTATATGAATCAAATTCACCATGGACACCACAGTGAAAACCTTTGATTATTAATGTACAGCTAAAAGTTATCAACTATCCCTCTCTTTTCTAGAACACTCGCACTCAGCATTTACCATTTTCTGCAGGAATCCACGGACAAAACTGCAAAGAGAGAAGGCAGTGCATAAAAATCAGTTTGTATCAAACATACAGAGCAGAAGGTCAAATCTATAGCATGAAGTGCTTCGCATATTAAATAGTGAAATGATAATTTTTAAAGCACTTGGTGACAAAGGGAACACATACTCTGGAAATCTTTCTTCAATGATTGAAGAGTGTAGATCTCTGCTAAGCTGCAATATTAAAGAAATCTTACTCTCAATTACCAGATAGAACAAACTCACAGAAAGAAGCTATTGTTTTTGTTTGCACCTGCAACATGTAATGCAAATTGTGATATGATAGAAGCTGCGACCCCATAGCATCTTTTGTAACAAGACAATGGATGTATGCCCTTGTATAATTCTTACAAACCTGCAAGGGTAGACAAAGATCAATAAAGATTATACAGTAACAGCAATTAATAAACTAGAAGCTCAAGACAATGAGTGTTCCATGACTCGAATACCATGCAAGAACACGTTGGATCAATGGGACGAGTATCCTCAGCCATCACTTTGTGTTTGAGTTTCAGCACTCCCTGCATGAAGTACTTTGAAGTCAGAAGCTTCAATAAAACAGGATCAGATTTAAATTTATTAGATCAGACATTTACTGCAAAAGATTCATTAAAGTAAGTCCATGGTAAATGTTTATTTAAAGTTACATAATGTGGTAACATGAAGTCATTTCCCTAGTCAAACAAATTTTGCTTAAAAAGATCCAAGATACATATAACACCAAAGCACGAAGAGTACAGGGATACAATTTACATTTGTTTCAAAAAACTAGGCTGAACAAAAAACACCGCAATGGTCTAACTGAAACAAGAGAATTTGGAAGAATATAGATAAGCAACATGCTCAAACAAATTGTGTGATTCAACTACAAGCCTACATGGATAGATAAAGAAAGGGCAAAAATTAACACAGGTCAAATGCCGCTTAAAACCAGTAATCTAGAATCACCTGTATGTAAATTGAACGACAGGAAAATCTAGATTTAAAGAAAAAACTATTTGGTTGACACAAGAAACAATTACAAAACAACTCTAGAAAAATATATGGTTTAGAGTACATGAAAGTAGCAGCAACTTGAACAACGTGAAGATTTAGTCTCCACAGTTTTTTTGAAGTTCACTTCACATATTTTAAGAAGATAAAACAAGAATACATCACCTCCGGTACAAGAGCTGTGCCAAAACGAGCAGTGCGAGTGGGATAAACACAGTCATACAAGTCAGCACCTAAAGCACTGCAAACTACAATGTCCAGTGGATAACCAACACCCTGAAATATAATGCAGGCATTAATGGTAGACAAATTAGTAAAGCAAAGCGGCTACTAATTCATTGACCAACCAAGTTTAAATAATGCAAGATAAAATGATAAGTTGTTTTTACCATCACATATCGTGGTTTATCTTCAGGCAACAAAGCAGTGCACTGAGCAACAACTCGCCAAAAAGAATCTTTATCCTCGCCGCCTGCAAGACCACCAATAGCATAGCTGTCACAGAAGTAAACTCAGTCAAAAAGGTTGTTTGATCACTATAAAATAATAGCAGAACAAATATTGAGGTTAAATAAGAACGAGAAAAGGAAAGTTAATCTACGAGTGACAACATAATTATAAGCATGAAGTGACTCGATGATATATGAAAGATATGCATGTAAATACATGTTGACTCGTAAAATCACAAGATTTTAGGAGTCAACTCATAATTTTGACAACAATGATTAGAGGATTAGAGGAATTTGACAATGGCAAGTAGCTACCGAGTCTGTAAAATGGTGCCACTTAGTGTGGTAAGTGAAAACAGATAAAAGTTGACATATATAGCTCTGTTTTAACAGATAAAACTTGACATATGAGCTATGATGAAGTATGTTAGAAAACAATAATTCATCTAATTGCCTAGTTTTATCTTTTCTGCAAAGCAATCTACAAAGGAATTGCTTGAACTCTGTTGCCATGTGCTATAAAACAATGATCAATCTCGAGGGCTGTAGCAATAGAAAGGAAGGCCCAGAATGAATGCAGATAATAAATCAGTAACTTATGTCTGCATAATCTTTAACGGTAGAATAAACTCCTACTAAAGAATGAATAGACATACCCAGGTAAGTTCCGCTCCACCAAGCCTCTAACACAGATATCCCTGATTATTTGGTTAGACAGGCAATTGGTAAGTAATACCAGCAACAACAAAAAAATACGCCCCCAGCAATAAGGTAATAAAAGAAGAGTACAGTTTAAGTGAATGCACCTTAGTACAGGATCCAAACCACCTTGAACGATACCAAATAAATTTTGCTCATTTGGCTTCTTGTGAGCTGTTTGGAAAACCAATGTAGAACAGAAAATCAATCAAAACTATAATAGTAAAAGAAGGGATGGTCGATGGTGGAGATCATCTGGAAGTTACGATTGGAAGATAAAGCATTCAGGAAAATAGGTAGCTGATTTATTGGCCAAGGGCTTTAATAAAATTGTATGGGGGGGGATAGGGCTGCTTAAGTCTCAATTCAATTTTACCAATGAAAGGCCTGCCACTATGATCTAATAAATTCATGATTGTAAAAATTGATCCTTCAAAATTAGCATTTTTGACAAATTAAAACTAACCTGGAAGTTAAAATAAGGTTGTTCTCTTCCAACAAAACAACCGCAGGTTGGTCATACTTGTATCACAGAGAATGTTTAGTTTAAGCTTGAGTTAATGAGATGCCAAATTAGATATATGGTTCATTTTAGATTGCATCCAAATTTCTTTAGTGGCATTTAGCATTTATACAAAATTACCTGCTATACATCTATCTATCCATCGAAGAGTGCGATACATGGCCTCCTCAATCCGTGGACCAGTAATGGTGGTTTTTACTACATCATCAAGAGCCATAATAATATCTGCTCCAATTCTGTTCTAAAAAAAAACAAGAAAAAAAATAGTAAAAAAAGCATAAGATGGAGTACTGAAAAGCTTAGAAATGGATTGAGTGATATTAAGCAAATGGGAACATGAGGAAAAAATAAAGAGAGGAGTTCTTACTTGGATTTGAATTGATTCCTCAGGTGTTAGAAGCATAGGCTTTCCATCAACTGGTGACTGAACTAAGAAAATGAAGCCTTTGTTATACAACACCAAAACAGCAGTGTGCTCCAGTTATTGTGTAGAATATGAGCAACAATAAAAAACAGTGGAAGATTAAAATATAAAACAGAATTGTTTGTCAAATTGATTAGGTATGCGCATTTATAATTTGAACATGAGTGGGGTAATAAACCAAGATGGGACTGACATGAGAGCAGGGAGGAGTATTAGATGCAGAAGATCAACTCTCAATGTGCCCCAAGAGCATGTTTCTCATTTTTGAGATTATCATACCAAACATTTGACCACATAATCTACAATTCTTATATAAAAAGGCGCAGTCACATTTGTAGGTTTAAACTATAGATTTTAATCAAACAAGCATACTATCTGCAGAGAGGGAAAGTCATTGAGTTTGATCCTTAAACAAGCAGTGGTGAGTGAATATCATTACCAGTATTTCATCAAGCAAATCATCATAGTTAAAAACAAACTAGATTAACACAATTTCACTTACTTTATCAAATAACAAGTACATACCTGAAAGGTAACACCCTTTTCAGTGATATCTGCTAAATGTAATAATGATACCTGAAAATCCATACATGTTAGTTAGCCTATAAAACAGTTGCCCTGAACCAACTGATAAAAAACGAGCACCAAAAAACTACAAACTCAATAACAATGTAACAGATACGCTTTGATTCGAAATCTGTGGTAAATACTTTTTCAGATGCAAGAATCATAAGCTAGTGTATGGTCTACGGTATGGCAGACACCACAACAACAAAATTAATGAAATTCTAAGCAACATGATCGTGTAATCAATAGACAAACCATCTGGAAGCCACCGGAGTCCGTAAGCATAGCTCTAGGCCAGTTCATAAATTTATGAAGACCACCCAATTCATCAATAAGCTCGGATGTAGGACGAAGCGCCAAATGATATGTATTTCCCAGAATTATTTGACAGCCAATTTCTTCAAGTTGGTTAGTGGTCAAACCTTTAATTGTCCCTGCAACAAGGTAGATCACCAGTGTGTTCTAAATGCCATAGAAATCAAAAACTGTCATGTGCGCAAGGGTTGGGTCATGGTCTGCATAAATGCCCCAATAATTGATTGCTTATTATTTAATTTGGTAGAGTCCAGAGTCCGTTTGGTTAGTTTTAGAATGTGGTACAAAGTATGATTAATTTTGAAAATATTTTTTTTTGTTTAAAAATATATCAAAATAACATATTTTTTTAATTTTTTTAAAAGTAGAGAATTGATTTTAATCCGTTGATTCACAGCCAAATATATTGGCTTAAGAATAGGTCTTCAGCTTGGATTGTTAGTTGAATTTTAACATCATACGTATGCTATTGTTAGAAAATTTTGAAACGGGGATTAAACACAGACACATTTACGATGGGGAGGAGAAATTGCAGAGATTGCAACTAAAAAACTACAACAGCTGCACCGATCATCTCCCCAAGTCAGACGTCCTCTTCTCTACCTGACGGTGCCTCTCTCTCTCTCTCAACTAGCATCAGCAACAACTGCAGCCACTAGCTCCCTCCTCGCAGCAGCAACCACCACCAGCTCGGTCCCTCTTCCTCCACGCAGCAGTCAGCTGCCCTCTCTCTCCCCGCCAGTGGCTCTCTCCCACTCTAAAAACGGAAGTCTGCAGCTCCTCTCGGCCACCTTCTCTCCCTCCTTTCTCCGGCACAAACTCCATCAAGTTCGCCATCAACCCCACGCAAGAAGCTCCTCCTCAGCTCCATCCCCAGCAGCTCCATCCCAGCCATCTTCTCTAGCCGTGAAAGTTGCAGCGGCAAGCAACGAACACAACAACAGGCCGACAGCTTCAGGAGCTCCTGCCGGCCACCACGGGTCGCCACTTTTTACGCCACCACAATAGAGAGAACCACAAGTGAGCCCCTCGTGGTGGCCGTGCATACGGCCGAATTTCAAGATTTTTCCATATATATTTTTTTGTAAAAAAAATATTTTGCATTTTTCTTATATTTTAAAACGAAAATTAGATATCGTAACCAGTTTATGATTATCCATTGAAATTTGGTCAAAATATCAAAAAAAATATTATTTTAGTAATGTCGATGTAAAATTACATTGTAAATTACATGAAGATACTAAAATAGACTTTCTTTTATTGCGGTGTAAAATTACATTGTAAAGTACATGAAGATACTAAAATAGACTTTCTTTTATTGCGGTGTAAAATTACATTGTAAAGTACACCCGCAAACAAAAAAAAGTAATGCAGTGTAAAATTCTTTTGGTTAGTCTTTTAAACTTCTAATGAGGTAGAGATTCTCTCACGAAGAAAGATCTACATCAAACTTTGGAAAAGTAAAAAAAAATCAAATTTAAGAAAAACAATCAAACAACAATGTAGCTTGCCTTAGGCAGGATGCACTGGGGGTGATGCTTCTTCCCCTTGCACAACAAGTCCACTTACCCAAGACTCTCACAGACCATTAGGTTCCTAGTAACTTTAATAATAGGTGACGACTCCTAATAATCATAGTCGTAATTTTGCGACTATAAAACAAACCCTTCATTTTCACTGCGCACCGTTGTCTCCCCAAATCTCAGGGGATGGTGGGGCGTGAAGCGCAAAAAAATCGTTGTCGCGACAGGGCTAAAGCAAACTTCAATGGTGGAAGATTATAAGAGCCAATTTGAGGCTCTTTAAAATCAACTTAAGGATTATTGGGTATTACAAGCTCAATTGTTTTTTAAGTGGGTTACGGGAAGATATTTGGTATATGGTACATATGCTTAATCCTGCAAAGTTGATACCAAAGCAGGATTTTCAACAAAAATTTAGGGGGGGGATGAATAGTAATCAGATGACACATCTAGACACCTCTGCTTTTATGAGTACATTTTGGAAGGAGCTCTTTAAGTTGCAGGAAACTACTTTGAAATTTTCATCAACTTGTCATCCTCAAACAAATGGCCAGACAAAAATTGTTAACAAGATGGTTGAGCAATATCTTAGGTGTTTCTCGAGAGATAAGCCAAAAGGATGAGCTAAATGGCTTTCGTTGGTTGAGTGGGGTGGTACAAAACCAACATTCATGTCTCTACCAAATTATCCCCTTTTGAATCTGTCCATGGCTACCCACCCTCAAAATTAATTTCGTATATGCCAGGAGTGACACAAATTCCAATAGATAGAAAATACCTTAAAGCATAGTTGTCAATACCATTCTGGTCGCCGTTCCGGTTTCGGAGTGTTCCGGCGTGCCGTTTCGGTGTCGTGTTGTTTATATATAATTAATTAATTATATATAATAAAATATTAATTTAACAAGTATAATTAAAACTTGAATTCTTTTCTATATAAAATATTTTGGTGTTTTTAAATTTTTTTGATGTATAGATGTCAAAAATAATTTTTTAAAAATAAAAAAATAGATTTTGAACCTGGAACGGCACACCCGAAATGGAACCAAGACGTTCCGACAGGAATTTCCGGAACGGACCGAAATTAAAACCAAGACGATAATGACGTTGTTTTCTTTCGATTTTTTGAATGAAACGAAATTAACAACTATGCCTTAAAGACCAGAGATAAAATCATCGGCATCCTTTGTGCAAATCTGCAGTTGGCACAAGACAGAATGAAAATATTTGTCGATATTGAGAGGACTAAGAGAAGCTTCAACTTTGGAGATTTGGTTAACCTTCAATTACATCCACACAAGCAACAATCGATAGTTCAAAGAAGGCATTCGAAATTATCTCCAAGATTCTATGGTCCATATTGAGTGCTTAAGAAGATTAGTATTGTTGCTTAATGCTTAAGCTACCTCCTAAGGTAAAAATACACTCAGTGTTTCATGTCTCTTGCTTAAAGAAGTTGAGAGAAAGACACCAACTGGTTGTTACTCTTCCACCAACAGACAAAGATAGAATTATCCGGCAGAAACCAAAAGAAATATTGCATAGACGATTGAAGAAGAAAAAAATCAAATGGTGACCGAAGTATTAGTGAAATGAGAGGGGCTTGATGAAGAAGCATATTGGGTGGAATATTCGACCCTAGTCAACGAATTTCCAGGGGCAATGTCATGTGCACAACAAAGGTTGGGTCATGGTCTTCATAAAGGTCCCAATAATTTGGTAGAGTCCAGTTGAGTTTGGTTAGTTTTAGTATGTTAGTCCAATAATGTGCATCAAGTTAAGACTTGTACTTAATCCGTTGATTCATGACCCAATATGTTGGCTTAAGAATAAATCTTAAGGTTGGGTTGTTAGCTGAATATCAGTATAGTGGTTATGTTATTTTTATGGTCTGAGTCCTTGAATACGGTCGGTTGTTATTTCCAATTGTATTTGAGTCTTCGTGTTAACGAAAGGTATGAAAACATCTGTAATCAGCAAGTGGAGACTATGGATTTCCTGGAATCAACCCAACTCATTCTTCTAGCCTTAACAAGACAAAAAAACAATCAGAACATGAAGGATAAAGGGAGTCTAACCTTGTGTGCCCACAGGCATAAACAGAGGAGTCTGGGATACAAAGTGAGGAAGCGTCAGTCGAGCAGCGCGAGCACGATTAAACCTTCCAAGAACCTGTAAGAGGAGAGAGACCGTGGTACAAAATAAATATCAAGTCTAGCATTTAAATTCCACCCTGAGAGTACAATAATAAGCATTTTATTCCAACTTGGTATCCAAAAATGGAAAGGAAAAAGAAAGGCTCGTAAAATATACAGAGAAGAGAACAAAAGTTTTTCCAAGTTCAACATTCTCTCGTTAAAACTGGTTTTCATTCTTGATCAATCTTTAGGTCAAGTAAAAAAGCGTAATGTATCCTTCGATAGAATAAAAACACCAGATACGTACTGGGGAGACCTGTTCCTTCAAGTTTGGGAGAGCACTAACTAGTTCATTCGCGTTGTGATGGCGAGTGATAAATACGAAGAAATTAAACGAAAAGGCAGCACATGAAAATTAGAGTCATACCTCGAAACGAAGCGCCATTTGAAGATTGTTCGTCTGCAGGTTTCACAGAAAGAGTGCAAAAACGATGATCGAAAGTAGCAGCGGCAGCTTGATGGCGGGGGGGGGATTGCGGCACAGGAATGTTGTGCGCCGAAGAGCAAAGCCCAGTTCTGCCGCGGCGGCTGTGCCCGTACGTTGTCTTTCTTTTGTTATGGTGCTTGGGGGACCAGCGCGGTTCAAAACATTTTCGGTAAGGAAAACGCGTGACCTAGAAAAACTGAAAAGGATGGAGCCAGTAAAGGTTGAGCCCATCGAATTCGGATGCCTTACAGGCTGGGGTCTTGGAAATGTTTTTGCATTAGGACCGACCTGATGCTCAGTATAAAGAGCCATGCGGCGATAACCCAATATCTTCCCCTCGGATGCCTTTCTCGTGCTGTTTTTTTTTTATTATCATAGGATCGTTCAAATCTGAGAAAGCTTTCCCCCTCTAATGCTTTAGTGTGCCCTAGTGTTTTATTCGTGGATTAGATTTTTTTAAATATTAAAAAATTGTAAAATATTATAAATAAAAAATTTGATATGTGCTGGCTGAAATACTTTTAAAATACTTAAAAAGGATATTGGAGAGTGTATTAGCAATTATTTTTTACTCAAAAATGTATCATCATAATTTTTTTTTATCATTATCATGTCAAGATAATCTAAAAAGTAAAAACACTAAAAAATAATTTTAATGAAATCAAGTCCATCTTCAATTACAAACACCTCTTTGGGGGTTGTTTGTCATTGCGATCGGAAAATACTTATGAAAAAAAATTTTAAAAAAAATAGTTTTATTTTTTACTTTAAATTAAAAAAATAATAATATTTTTAGATCATTTTGTTGTGATAATGTCAAAAATAATATTTAAAAAAAACATCATTTTAATGCATTTCTAAACGAAAAACACTTTCAAAAACAACTATGATTGAACTTTCAAACAAGCATTTAATCTATGACACATTGTATAGAATATTTAAAAAAAAATAAGATATCAATACATCAAACTAACATAGATCAATCATGATTAACTTGTGAAATCCATTAAATGAGATATGAAATAGCTATAAAACAACAGGGTTCGTGCCAAATTAAATTAGAAAAACTAGTTACAATTGTAAGTTTTTGATTGTAAGTTCTGGATCTTTTGTTTAGAGCTTCAATTGATTATGGGTCTTTGTTTAAACTTCAATTGATTGTGTTATCTTGATTTGTAGGTATTCAATTGATTTCAATTTGGGGAAAATTTGAGACTTTGTGCGAGACAGAGAGAAGAAAGGATTTTACTGAAAAAGGTCGGATACTTCTTATTTTTCAGTTTAGTATCCTTTTACAAATTCAGTAGTATTTATACTACATCGAGTACATGATTTACTTGTAATGGCTAGTTTGAATAACTGCCTTAATTTCCTAAACTGGAAATAACTAGTACGACTTCTTCATTATCTTCTTCTTTGGCTTCTTCATTAACTGTCTTGATGAGCTTAGTTAATCTCCTTCAATACTGTGGGCGACTTATTAATCAACATCCTCTCTAAGTCAGCTACGGGTTTGACACCGAGCATTGCTCTTAGTTTACTAAACTTGTCCTTAGACAACCCTTTAGTAAAAATATCGACTACTTGATCTTCACTGCTACGTAACTTAATGTCAATTAAATTCTCTTGTATCGCCTCTCGTATGAAGTGTATTCTCCTGTTTATATGCCTTGTCTTTTGGTGAAAAGCTGGGTTCTTTGCCATAGCAATTGCTTGACATATTATCACGAGTAGAGTGTTGTTGCATTTGTCCGCACTTCACTTAAATCATCAAGCACGACTCTCAACCATAGAGCACTGTGCAGTTGCCTCGAGTCGAGACATACTCGACCTGCGATGAGATAGTGCCACGAGTAGCTTGTTTCACCGATGCCCATGAGAATACCCCACTTCCAAATCCAAATGCATATCCGTAAGTGCTTCTATTGTCATCTTCACTTCCACCCCAATCTGCATCACAAAATCCTACAAGTGTTGCTGATTTTTGTTTGACATATTCAATCCCATAGTCAATTGTTCCTTGAACATATCGCGAAGACTCTCCTTGCAACCCCCATGTGTTTCTTTGCGGGTTTATTCATGAACCGAGACAGTAGGGTTGGCGAGCATACATAAGGTCAGGCCTTGTTCGTTGTCAAGTATAACGAAGCTTCCCACGATTTTTCTATAGAGATTCTCATCTGCAAACTCACTTCCATCTTCTTTCCTTAGTTTTTCTCCCATAACCGAGTGGAGTAGATATTGGTTTGCGATCGATAAGCCCAAATTTCTCTAGCAAAGTTCTTGCATATTTGCTTTGGTGGATGAAAATACTTTCTTCAGTTTGCAGCACTCCCATCCCTAGAAAATGGTGGAGAAGACCAAGATCAGTCATCTCATATCCTTGCATAATCTCCTTCTTGAATTCATTGATCATAGGTTCACTGCTGCCTGTGAACACTATGTCATCCACATAGATGGATACTATAATCTGTTTCCCTTCATCATCAGACTTTCTGTACAGTGTAGCTTCACTTGCACTCTTTTTGAACTTGCACCTAATGAGATATGCATCAATCTCACTATTCCAAGCCCTAGGAGCATGTTTAAGGCCATATAGTGCCTTCTTCAGCTTATACACTTTGTGTCCAGACTGCTGCAACTCAAACCCCTCGGGTTGCTCTATAAAAACTTCTTCATCTAGCATTCCATTCAAGAATGCTCGACTTAACATCCAACTGGAATAATTTCCAGTTCTTTTGGCTCTGAAGTGCCACTAAAGTTCGAATTGTGTCCGACCTAGCCACTTGGAGCAAAAGTTTCATTGTAGTCAATTCCAGATTTTTAGCATAGCCCTTTGCCACAAGTCTAGCCTTGTGCTTGTTTATTGTCCCATCTAGGTCCAGCTTGGTCTTGAACACCCATTTCACCCCAATAACGGGTTTTCCATGAGGCCTATCAACTAGCTCCCATGTGTCATTCTTCTCAATCATTTCCAATTCATCCCTCATTGCATTCGCACATCTTGTTTCTCCAATTGCTTCAACGATAGGTCTCGTGTTCACACATGCTTAGGTTGCATCTAGCATATATATCTTCTAGTGTTACGATTTTTACTTGGGGTTGAGGTATTAAACCTTGATCGTGGATTGCTTCGACATCACTCTCATTGATTTCTTCTACTTCCGAGAGCATTCACCATGGCTTGATCGAATTCTTTCGATTTGAGTTTCAACTTCACTATCATGAAGCAACAATGACAAGTGGAATGAAGTCATTTTCATCTTCAAGTCCCTTCTTCCATGGAAACTTGTTATTTTCATCAAACACAACACTCCTAGATAACACAATTTTCTTAGATTGCAGAATGTATATTCTGTAACCCTTTTCACAGACTTCCATAACCCATGAATATCCCCTTCTCAGCCTTTTTATCAAGCTTCTGTCGCATGTGTGCTGGAACATGAGTGTAGCACACACATCCAAACACTTTGAGGTGTTTTATGCTAGGCTTTCTTCCTGTGAATGCTTCAAATGGGGTCAGGTTTGCTAATGATGTTGTGAAGCATCTGTTTTGTGCATACAAAGTTGTATTAACAGCTTCAGCCCAAAAATCAACTAGAATGTTCATCTCCTTCATCATAGTTCTGGCCATCTCAACTATGATCCTATTTTTCCTCTCAACCACACCATTTTCGTTGAGGGAAAAAGCCACGATCAACTGTCTTTCCATTCCTTGTTGTTCACGAAATTCGAAAATCGGTGGATGTGTATTCACCCCCGTCACTTCTCAATTTCTTTATTTTGAAGCCACTTTTTAGTTCAACAAATACTTGGATTTTTTTGAACACATTTAAAGCTCATGATTTAAACTTCAAAAAATACACCCAACACATCCTTGTATAGTCATCAACAAAGATGATGAAGTATCTATTACCTCCACTGGATTCCAGTTGCATTGGTCCACGCAAATATGTGTGGATTAATTCGAGAGGTTTGCTAGCCCTCCAACTTCCTTCCTTAGGAATTTTTCCCTTTGTGTTTTCCCATCACGCATGCCTCACACACTGCATCCATATTGGATAAGGTAGGTAATCCAATAACCAATTTCTTTTCTTGCATTTTCTGCATGTTGTCCGTGTTCAAGTGACCCAATCTTTTGTGCCAAATCCACGATTCTTCAACCACTGATGCTTTCTTTGCTGCAGGTAACAATGTTTCAAGGGATAGAGGAAACATCTATTCCCTTCATCAACACTTTGGCCGAGTACATTTTAAGACTTTCATCTTCAAAGACTACTGCCTTGTTCCCCAAAGTGTATATAATACCCTTCTTCAATCATCCGCCTAACACTGAGCAGATTCTCATCTAGACACTGGAACCAGCAAGCACCTCTTCAATGTATCTTTTCCTTGACTTGTATCAACCACAAGTGTCCCTTTTCCAGTTGCTTGAACTAAGTCACTGAGCCCATCTTCACTTTGCGGGTAATTTCTTTGTCAAGATCAATCGGTTTATCCTCCCGAGATGTCATGTGATTGCTTGCAAGCACTCGCCAACAAACCACACGTCTTCATCCTCTATACTTGCTGCATGACATGCATAGTACATTGTTGTTGTAGAAACATCTTCTTCTTCTTGTGCAATGTTTGCTACTCGGCTTGTAATTGTTGCAATCTTTTGCATTATGCCCAAATTGATTACATCTCGCTGCATCTTGTTTTCCCTTGTATCTGCAGGTGCCAAAATGATATTTTTGGCATACAATGCATCTTGGTTTCACAGACACCATGACTACTACTTCCATGTCTGCTTTGAGGATTGAATAAACCATTAGAATTTGCTTCATTTACGTAATTCGGTTTGAACCGTAATTGTTGTTGCCACTTGATGACTAGTTTGTAGGCCTTCTTTCCTGCCCTTGCCAACTTGGTCAAGTTTTGTATTGTGAGCCCTTGTTGCTCAGTTTTAGGCTACTGAATGTCTTTTCAAAACCCTTTTGTTTATCCCTTTCATCACTCAACCCTTCTCTTCTGTCAAAAACCTTAACAGAGGCTACTACTTCTTCTGCTCTAAGGGTTTCAATGTCTCTTGTTTCCTCAATAATAGAGACAATTGAATTATATCTCCTATTAAGACTCATTAGCAGTTTTTGAACAATTCTTGTTTCTGCCACCTCTTCCCCAAGTGACTTAAGATTGTTAATCATGTCAAAGAACTTAGAAAGATAGTCATCTAAGTCTTCTTTATCGACATCTTCATATATTCAAATTCAGCCCTAATGGCACGAAGTTTAATTGCTCTAACCTTTTATCACCTCTGAATTCCCTTTCAGAATGTCCCATGCTTCTTTTCTTTGTCTTCTCATTTCCGATTCTTGAAACAGACTCATCCATTATTGCTCCTTGAATGAGGCTTAAGGCTCTTGCATTCTTGATCTTCAATTCTTTGGTAATCTCAGTGCAGCGAGCAATTTTGTACTTCTCGATGCACTCCCTTCTTCGAGACACCTTTTCGGATTTGATTGAGGCAAGTGTGCCAAATTCAATCACATCCCAAAGATCATAGGCAATAAGAATGGTTTCCATTTTGACTCGACTAGAAATCGTAATTACTCCCATTGAATTTGGGAGTTCTTAGATCACCTCCTGAACTTGATGATCCTGCCATGTTGAAAACTTGGCTTTCTTGGATTTCTTGATTTCACAGATTCACGTCCCTTCTTGATGAATCGAGTTACAACTCGATACCATGTAAGTTTTGATTGTAAGTTACGGGTCTTTTGTTTAGAGCTTCAATTGATTGTGGGTCTTTGTTTAAACTTCACTTGATTGTGTTATCTTGATTTGTAGGTATTCAATTGATTTCAATTTGGGAAAATTTGAGACTTTGTGCGAGACGAGAGAAGAAAGGATTTTACGTGAAAAGGTTAGATTCTTCTTATTTTTCATTAGTATTCCTTTTACAAATTCAGTAGTATTTATACTACATCAAGTACATGATTTACTTGTAATGGCTAGTTTGAATAATCGCCTTAATTTCCTAAACCGGAAATAACTAGTACAACTTCTTCATTATCTTCTTCTTTGGCTTCTTCATTAATCGTCTTGATAGCTTAGTTAATCTCCTTCAATACCGTAGGCGACTTATTAATCAACAACAATAACTGAAGGTCAATTTCCATCATATTTTCACGTATTTTCACCATATTTTCCAGCGTATCATCCTGGCATCTATAAGATCAACTATTTTTTTATTCATGTTTTCATTTTTTTTTCTTTCAGTCGGGCATTTTTATCTTTAATTTTTAGCTTCTCAACATTAAAGTTCTTGAAAATTAAAAATTAATCCACAAGTGGATTTGTGGCATGGAAATAAAAAAGAAAACCGAGTCTCTCACCCTTTGAATGAACTTGATGCCCACCATCATCGTCTCACTTTTGTTATTAATTTTGAGTTTTTGCCAAAACAAATACTCATTGGTATTTTTATTTTTCTATCACATTTTTAAATTATTCTTATTTAATTATATAAAAATTGAAATAGATATTTATAAGAAATAAAATTATTAAAACTTTGAAGAAAATATATTTTATTGTGATCAAAGCAACTGGTCGACCCACGCTATGCTATCAATCAGACGATGACATGATAATATTATTTTTTGGTTTGAAATTAAAAGGAAAACTTTCGGAGAAGTGTAACGCAAGTAATGGTTGAAATTATAATTATAAAATATATTAAAAGAGCTTATTGTTTCATTGTAGCTTGTGAATGAAAATACTATAGTTTTTAATAGTATATTTTTAAACCGGTTCAATTTTCGATTCGGTTGGTTTACCAGTTCATTGATTTTTTATTATTATTTGCACGGTAAATTAACATTTTTAACCGTAAAAAAAAACAAAAAAAAAAGCTCATAACATTGATAGGCTTCACTGGAATTTCACAATTCCTCAAAATGGATGAATACTAATCTACCATCGTATAAGATAAAACACTATTCAAGCCAAGAGAGGTACCCTGACGATTTCTCATTTCTTGAAACCTAAAGCTCGTTTTTTTTCATTGTTAAAGCAAAAAACAACAACAACAACAATTTTAGACTTATTCTGTGTTTGCTCTTTTGTTAATATTGTTGAGTTTTGTTTTCACGGGATAATTGACTAGTTTTTTTTATTTTCTCTTTTATTGAGGTATTATTTTTTCTGAAAAATTTAGTTCTTAAATTTTATTTTGTATATATGATCATTTAAAAACTGATATCTTTTTTTCCTCTCTGTTATCTTTTTTTTTCATTTTCAAGTCAAGTGGTTTTTTTTCATCTAATAATTTTTATTTTTATTTTATCATTTATTTTATTTTTTTGTTAAAGTTTCGAGGGTTTTTTAGTCTTTGATTTAATTTTGTTTTTCATTATTAACGTAACAATAACAATAATTTTAGTTTATGTTCTTACTTCTTCTTTTGTTATTTTTTTTGTGTTTTTTTCTCGAGATAATTTGATTGTTTTAGTAGTAAATAGTAATAATAGTGATAGTTTTAGATGTTAATACTTCGATGTTGTTGTTGTTGTTATAGTAGGGCATGCTAATCTATTTTATTATATTAAATTTTACTTGTATAAATATTATATTTTAATTTCAACTATTATAAAAAATATTTGTTTGACTTACAATGTAATGCGGGCAATTAACTAGTATAAAACATAAAACATAATCAAATGAGGAGTTTTTACACGTATATTATTTATTTATTCAATTATAGTTTTTCTTCTAATAACTATTTATTTATTTGAATATCATATCATACATGGTAGATTAATTAAGTTAATTCATGTTGATTTTATTTTTTTAGCATTATTTGTTTTTCCTTGAAATGATTATTTTTTAGTTTTATCATTTGATATTAAATTATTTAGGTTTGAGTTTTAATATTTTCTTAAAACTCTATTTATAGAGTTATATTTATCTTATATTTCAAATTATGTATTAGTTAAATTAAGACATTTTGAATTGGGCTATTATTATCTAAATATTGTTTTTTAGAAAAAATATCATACCATTAGAATCCTTAACTAGCAATTAAATAATTTATGTCAATAAAATATAATAGAATAGAGAAGATGACGTGTTACCCAATTCATTTCAATTTCAAGAAACCAATTTATACATAATAGCATGTTAAAAATACAATAGGTATTGTTTTTCAAATTACTATTTATTTATAAATATATTAATATATTTTTAATATAGCACAGCAAAACAATTCAAAAATACATATATAAAAATTAATTTAAAATTATATATATTAAAACATGATTAAATTGAAATGACAAGGCTGGTTGACAGATGTGGAGGTAGAACCGTAGAAAACATTGGAACGGGTCTGTCACGTCTGTCTGTCATCAGCACAAGACATTCATGATGGACGGATGGACACAGGCAGGCACAGCTAGCCATGCTGCCTTGTCAATTTTCAACTTGAACCTTTCCAATTCTTAATTTTCCCAGATCTCCTACTCGGTTAAAACCCTAATTACGATCTCAGGTACCACCCACTCTCATTCGTTCTTCTTCCTCTCTTCAGGTTTCGTTAATAGATCCACATATTCATCAATTCATTCATTGCTTCTCTAGGCTTTCAAACACTCTCTCAACGTATAAACCTCTGTTTTTATCTTGCCATTTAGAAAAAAATAGATACATTGACTCGTGTTGATCTGGATTTAATCCAATTTGTTTGCTCGTCGTTTTACTACAATTTATCAACGTGGTTTCTTTCTTGAACTAAGAAATGCGCATGGAAAATTTGCTTGTTTGCCTGTATGCACACACCTCATGTTGCCTTTGATGGCTGGCGGGTGTGATTTATGTGGCATTTCTTGATTTTTATACGCAATTCTGTCTGTTAAGCTCGATTGTCTTATTTGCAGGGCTCAGATCGAGTGATTTGGCAATATGCAGCGTGCTCCGGTGACAATTGAGGAGCAGCTGGTTTTGAAAGCGATTAAGGAGGAATGCCCATGGGAGAATCTCCCAAAAAGGCTTCAAGCCACTCTTAATTCTAAAGAGGAATGGCATAGAAGGTTAGACTGAGTTGCCTCTTATTTGCTATGGAGGTTTAGAGTTTGAATTATGTAAACAAGTGAGGTTCGAGGACTGAATAGTTGCCTTTGTGGTTATAACTGATGTTGACGCTCTTAAATTGTGGACTTTTGTTTTTTTACTTTTACTCCTCTTCTCTTGTCCCCTTCGATTTGTTTCCCTTCACAATCTAATTTGTTTGAGGACTCCATACAGGGTTATTGAACATTGTATTAAGAAAAGACTCCAATGGAATACATGTTTTGCTCGCAAAGTATGCAAAGAAGGTGAATATTATGAAGACATGATGCGCTACTTGCGAAAGAATCTGGCGGTGCGTGCTGTATAGAAAATTTCAAACTATCTTCACCACATGAATACGGGCCTCACCTTTTAGAATAGTTTTTGTGCTTCTGGAATCCTACTTGTGTAATGTTGCTGTAAACTGAATTTCATGCTCTGGTTTCCAATATAACCACCATTCTTTTCACCTTGTAGATTATCATTTCTTTTATGTTTCCATGTATGTTACTAATTGACTTCATTGCTTGCAGCTATTTCCCTATCATCTTGCAGAATATGTTTGCCGTGTAATGCGGTTATCACCTTTCAGATATTACTGTGATATGATATTTGAGGTCATGAGAAATGGTAATGAGATATTTATCCAATGGAAACTGAATATGTTGCTCAATTATGCCATTATATCTTAGTGTTGATCAGACTTTGCATATCAATCCCTTTGTTTACAGAGCAACCTTATGACAGCATCCCAAATTTTAGTGCTGCAGATGCCTTGCGTCTAACAGGAATAGGAAGAAATGAATTTATTGATATCATGAACAAATGCAGATCTAAGGTAACTGGATTGGATTGCTCGAATGTTTAGATACTCACACTGATGTATGTTTGGACCTTAGGTTGTTATCATTATTTTCAATGGAGTACAAACTGCTTTCTTACCCATAATTTAATCTACTCAGAAAATTATGTGGAAGCTGAACAAGTCAATTGCGAAAGAACTCCTACCCACACAACCTGTGGACTTTGCAATTGAACCATGGTGGGGAGTGTGTCTTGTCAATTTTACCTTGGAAGAATTCAAGGTGAGATGCTTCTAAATCTGAAAAGTGCTTGCACAAAATCACCCCGCTTCTCTCTTTTTTCCCCTATGAATACACACTGTTTGTTTTTGCGTTGGAAATTGCATTTGTGTGTGTTTCAAAAGTGAGCTTGGTTTGAAAAAGCATCAAATTGATGTTTTTAGTATTTTCTGATTGTTTAGATGTGTTACATCAAAGAAAAAAAATCATTCTAATGCATTTTCCAAGTGAAAAAACTTTTAAAAAACACACTGCACCACAATACCAAACACATACTTCATATGAGACAATCAGATGTACTTAGGTAGCCTTTAGAAGTCCTGTCTATGTTTGTTGCTCAACGGGCGAGCCTTGTGTTGCTGATGGCAACAAATCCTTTTCCTGACTTTTTTTCAGAAACTTTCTGAAGAAGAGACGACTACAATTGATAAAATTTGCAAGGAGGAGGCTAATGCATTTATCCTCTTTGATCCTGATGTTGTAAAAGGCTTGTACAGACGAGGATTAATTTACTTTGATGTCTCTGTCTACCCTGATGATCGTTTTAAGGGTAAGTTATTTGTTTATTTACTTGTTGCAAAGTTAGGTCAGTTAGTTTAACCATGTTTTCCAGTTTGTTAAAAGCATTAATTTATCCTTCTTACTAGAAGTCTGTATCTGAGTTTTTTGCTGGATAATGTACATTTTGTTTGATTGTGTCTCTATATCATTTATTATGACTTCTTGCACCTATGCACATTTCTTTATGAAACACCATGTCAGTCTGACTTTGTCTGATGAATGCTTGAGAGTTATCTGCTATGTGCCCTCTTCCTCCTTTGGAAAAAAAAAGAGCCCAATGATTTGAAGAGAATTAACTGTATAAAACCAAAATGCCTATACTTTCCTAGGTCACATCATACCAAATGATGTCCTGAGTTTCTGGTTGTGTTGCTGCGATTTCAATGGTCATGAATCATTTTCTCTGGCACTGCAATGTGTTGAGTTGGGAATTTTAGATTCATGTATTAGAAAAATAGGTTTGTAGAATGTGGTATGAAAAATGACAGTTTGGTGATGGATGGCCGATGCAGTGATGAAAAGTAACTTGCTTAAACTTTCTGTCAACAAGATCAAAGAAGAGGAAAGACAAGAAAACTTGCAATACCATAGTATGTTATACTAGCACACGTGTTCCACAAAACGAAACCATAAATTGCCAAAATCAAAAACATCTTTGTCTCAACTCTATCACGAAGACCCCACAATTCCAACCCAAAGTTGACTGAGTTTAAATTGCCTAGAATATCAGCCAAATTCTTTTTTTTTTCATGGTTGCAACATATTAATTCCTGCAGTATCCTATAGCGACCCCTCTAGCTTCATCGTAAAATATGCACAATAATGGTATACATCCATACTTAACCATGCCTTTCTGTCTGGTTTGGATCCTGAAACTGATTTTCGAAATTGTTTCAGACTGTCTTTTCCTTACTTTTCTCTGTGATTTTTAAACTTTTTTAAGATCTGTTGGTTTAACAATAAGATTTATTGATTTTTAATTGAGAATGTCTTTTATAACATTACTCATCCTGTTTGATTTCTGGAGTCAGTTTGATACTAATTTTGATGGTTCAGTTTCCAGGCTTGAAGGGTTTGTTTCCAACAGGGAGCAGTCGTACGAAGATCCTACTGAAGAGTGAGGCAGTTGGATGTTTTTCAGTTTCTGCAATTTACTAGTGGCAATCTAAGATCCTAATGCTTATAACAATATTATCCAGGTTGCTATATGCAGTCTTTGTTGTTTCAAGTGAGAATGCTACTGTTGCTGAACTGGCATCAACATTGCAGGCTGACCTGTCTCAGCTGCAGGCGGCTGCATCATTTGCTTGTAGATTAGGATGGGCAGAGAAATTGATTGATCCAGGATCCATTCTTCAAGAAACAAGCATACCTGAGACTCCTAATATCACTCTTGGTGATGAGGAAGATGCTTTTCAAGCTAGTATACGCTCAGCAAACATGTTCAACGACAGTGATTCTAGTCAGCATGGAGATCTTTCGGTGACAGAACACTCTGGACCACGTTCCAACCACACTCAAGTTGCTTTTATTGTTGATGCTAATATAACATCTTATCTCATGATGGGGTCTGTTTCACCAGGTTTTTTTCTTCTCCTTTGTCCATATTTTTGCCCCTTTTCTTTTTGTGTCGAAGGTAAGTGATAAGATAATGTAGCAACCATGTAGTCAGAATTCATAAATACTGTTATTAATGTTTCACAGGAGCTGAATTGTGGAGCCTCGAAAGTTATGAACCATGCACTAGAATGAATGGAAACATAGCCGGGGGGGGGGGGGATTTAGCAAAATACAAAATTCTGGCAAACCATCACCCTGATTTGTCATTCATTGCTGGATTTTATAAATACAGGCAAATATATTGGAAACTGTTTGGTTTATAAATATAAGCACTCACATTGAAAATTATTAACAATTTTTCTGTTGGATTTAGATATTATTTGACATTTTACAATGGTTGATTCCTGGTGATGATCTATTAAGGTCTTTTTTGGAATGTTGAACTGGCATTCAGATGCTTCTCCTTGGATGACAAGATTTTGTTATATTCCATCTAAGATTTTAATGCCATGATGTCAAGAATATTGCTTAAAGACAGTGATCACTGGCATGTAAAGTTTCCTTTGAGATGTTTTTGATAGTTGGGTGCTAACTTTAAATGTCTTAGCCACTGTAGAACATGTTTGAGAAAGCACAACAATGAATTGATGCTGGAAGAGTCTAAAGAACCTTTAGACTGAGAGATTAGCTTGACAAACTTGTTATTCCTTGTAATCCATGTACTGGGATTTTGGTAGTCAAGACACTGCATTCTGTCTTTTCCATAATAACATGGAGATAATTGATCCATCATGCAGCTCAATTATTCTTTTGGCTAGTCGCATGTCAGTAAATTTTGTAGCCTAATGGTACTAATGGAGACATGAACATGAGGCGTGTCATGGTTATTTTATTCCACAAGCAGAAATATAACTAGTTTATCACATGTGAAAGAGCTTGGTGTGAATTTCATCTACATCATCTTTCCAACATTGCTATATTCCTTTTTAAGCTGTTTCAATTCATGAAAATTTCTTATGTTTTGCAGGCTTAAAATCCCATGCTGTAACCCTATATGAAGCAGGGAAGTTGGGTCATGCTAGCATTGCAGATCTTTGCAAGGATCTGAGTACCTTGGAAGGAGCAAAGTTCGAGGGTGAATTGCAGGAATTCGCAAATCATGCCTTTAGCCTCCGTTGTGTCCTGGAATGCCTCCTATCAGGTGGGGTTGCTGCTGATGTAAAAGTGGAGGAAGGTAGCAATAAGATTGGCACAGCATCTTCAAGCATTGACGAGGCTTCGTCTTTGATAGCTGATGTTGCTTTGACCGAGAATTCAGAAAATATTGGGGCTGATGAAGTGAAAATATACAATGATGATTCCATGAATTCAAGCATGCCTGAAGCTGGTTCTGCTTTGGCTAACCTTGTTTCTGGAAGTCCTGATGATCCTGTTATTTTATCTGAAGACATTAATCCACCTAGTGAAGTCTCCAAATCAGATCAAGATGTCCAGAATGATGATAAACCTATTCCATTTGGAGGATCTGATGCTGGAGAAGGAACTTTAAAGAGGAGAAGGGATTATCGTGTCGATATTCTCCGCTGTGAAAGTTTGGCTGCTCTAGCCCCATCAACTTTAAATTCATTATTTCTCCGTGACTATGATATTGTTGTGTCTATAGTTCCTCTTCCTCATTCAGCAGTTCTTCCTGGACCAAAAGGTCCAATCCACTTTGGTCCGCCTTCACATTCATCCTTGACTCCTTGGATGAAGTTGGTGCTTTATTCAACTGTGGGTAGCGGGCCTTTGTCAGTTGTTTTGATGAAAGGGCAATCTTTACGTTTGCTTCCTGCACCATTGGCTGGTTGTGAGAAAGCCCTTATATGGTCCTGGGATGGTTCAACAATTGGAGGGTTGGGAGGCAAGTTTGAGGGAAATTTGGTCAAGGGAAGTATACTTTTACACTGTCTAAATTCACTTCTTAAATACTCAGCTGTCCTGGTGCAGCCTCTCAGTAAGTATGACCTTGATGAATCAGGAAAAGTCGTTACTGTGGATGTACCATTGCCCCTCAACAACTCAGATGGTTCCATTGTTTGTGTGGGGAATGAACTGGGTCTCTTTGAAGAGGAAAGTTTGAAACTGAACACTTTGTTAACCAATCTAACTCACATGATGGAATTGCCAACTATTGGTTACATTCGCCTGTTAAAGCTTTTCAGTGAAAGAGAATCAGACCACTTTGCACCTGGTGATAAAAAATATGAATGGGTCCCCCTGAGTGTGGAATTTGGAATCCCCCTTTTTAGTCCAAAATTAAGCAAAAACATATGTAAAAGGGTTGTTGCATCAGAATTGCTTCAATCAGATACACTTACTGAACACTATGAGGCCATGCAAGGCATACGAAAAAGGTTGCGTGATGTCTGTGCAGAGTACCAGGCTACAGGTCCTACTGCAAAACTTCTGTACCAGAAAGAGCAATCAAAGGAGTCACCTCGACAACTCATGAATTATGCCAGTGGAAGATGGAATCCCCTAGTGGATCCATCTTCTCCCATTTCAGGAGCCTTGAGTGAGCACCAAAGACTAAAACTTGCCAATCGACAACGATGCCGAACTGAAGTCCTAAGTTTTGATGGTAGCATTTTAAGGTATGTTGGATCTCTTGTATTGTTTGTCTGTGTAAGTTTGTTTCATCGCTTTCCGCATTAGTATTTGCTGATATAGTTCTCTGTTATAAACTCTTAATTTTTATTGATGTCATTTTTTGAAAACTTTAGCACGTGATTATGTCTGCATCAGCATATATGCATAAATTTGGAATTACGTCTGCATCAGTATATATGCATAAAATTGGAATGGCTCGTGGGATTGCCTATGAAAAAGGAGAGGTCTAAATACAGAAACTTGCTGTCTGTATTTCTTAAGCTTGCTCATCTCGATGAATGATTTGCAAATGTACTTTGCCATAACCTCGTGCAATTTAAGAGCTTGAAGATTATAATTCTCCAATAATATTGCAGATCATATGCTCTAACTCCAGTATATGAGGCTGCCACAAGGTCCATTGAAGAAACCTCAACGGTGAATTCTACAAAAGCTGATCCTGATGAAGCTGATAGTAGAGAAGTAGTTCTTCCTGGTGTGAATCTAATTTTTGATGGTTCTGAACTGCATCCCTTCGACATAGGTGCTTGCCTGCAAGCTCGCCAACCGGTTTCCTTAATTGCTGAAGCTGCGTCAGCCTCAGCTACTACATCAATTAAATAGGTCCTCATTTTGCTTGATGGGGGTAGACACAAGTATCTGTCAATCTACCAACAAACGGCAGTTGACGAGCATTACACCAGCTTTATTCTGATGCCTGGCTCACCTTTTCACCTTTGAGGCTGCTTGTTGTTCACGAGGTAAATGCAATGTCTTCCTTTTGCTATAGTAGTTGGTTAGATTTCAACAAGTTTAGCTATTCCTTGGGAAGTGCTTTATGTTCCTTTTCTGAGTAAGGACGTGTAATGGGAAAAGAAAAACCCAGAGGCAGGCCAAAGTTCACTTTTCCTGATGCAATATAGGCAGGGATCACAAACACGAGATGTTTTATTATCTCCTTTATTTTATTTTATACTATGGACCAAGGATACTGAATATAGGCATTCACCACATATATTTGAAAATAATGTTACAAGAGGTTTGCAGTTCATTCTTTGTGTGCTTATGTCTCTCTCTCTCTCGTTTTATGTGCTGGGTTTATTTAAACTTCTAAATGAAATCTAATGGGTGAGAAACCTGTTTGTTTCACCTTGCATTTGTTTCTTTGGACTTGACTGCTTTTAGTGCAATTTGATACATGGGCGGTTGTTTGGCTAATTAGTCAAAGCTAATATAATAAAAAATCCCATATAACAGAAAAGTGACCAGTGTTTGGGACACTGGCTATGATACCTCACAGAGCAAATTTGTTTTAATGAAATAGGCAACTAGAAAAACAGTTGCTGGCAGCGAAAGATTTATACTGCTTAGACCTTATTTTAGGCATTTTAACTGAAATATTAAATGTGGTTGCTTTCATCTCTAAGCCATGCCACTGTACTTATTTTGTTTTTCATATTTTCTTCCCAGCTTCCATCTCTGACCAAGGAACGCGAAGACTTTATTTTAATTTTAAACTCCTTCAATCTCTATGCCTTTCAGTCTCATATTTCTCAATTTTCACTTGATGTTCATCATATTATGTAAAATCCCCCCCCTCCCCAACTAAAGATCCATTCATTGCTCACAAAATTTCCTGGTGTAAATGCAGGTCGTATTAGTTTAAGGCTGAACTGGTAACACCCAGTCAATCCGTACAGTAAAAAGAGAAGAATGGTGGTTTTTAGAGCAGATGTATCTCCATTTGATGCCTGGTGTTTATTCCCACCAAGAAACAACCTTATTTTTTCACTTGATACGGGGGGAAATGCAGCACATTGATGTTTCCTAGATGTCAAAAAACTCGAAACCTTCTCCCATACAAACTGCATATAAATTTGGATTCCTTTTTTGTTGTTGTTACGGCGTGTAAGATTTCTTAAACATGTAACGGGGACAGCATGCAGCAGAGTCTGATAATTTTTTCTCTCTTTCGAAACTGTAGCGAGGAATTATTCTTGGTATACTGGATATGTACTTCCCTGAACGCAGTATTGTAATTACGTGCCTTTTCATCTGTGAGATGATAAGCCAAGCTAAAGCCATTATTTTTCAAAATTCTAAAGCTGGTGCCTCTTTGGTTAGTATTTTTTCATTATTGTAATCTGCTTTTGACACAAACACACGGGTTAGCGTTGCAGGTCTTTATACATGTAACGCTACGACTACACACAAGAAACTCTCCCCCCCCTTTCAATCGTGTTTGTTTTTCTCTTGCAGGGTTTGTGGAAATGTGGTATGCATCGAGATGTATATATGTTTATATACTACGAATCTTGTTGATACCAATGCTGAATATGACTAGTTTATGCTCAAGACGAGAGTCCTAACGAAGATTTCTGGTGATGGCCAGGACTCTGCTTGTGGCTCTGCCTTGCCCCACTGCTGCTTTTACGAATCTGATCTCTCTCTGATTCTCTTGGTACAGAAAGAGGCTCATGGGCCCACTAAAGATAAAAAAATATAGGCTGGGCTGTCTAGACATGGGCTGACTTTATTGGGCCTATCATCTGGGCTCTTTGCTTTCAAGGCGTCAATCGCAATCTTCCTTTAAAAAATTAAAGGGATAACATTTTATAGAATGGAAATAGATGGTTATCTTAAAATACAATACAAAATAAACTAAAAGAGGATGCTTTCACTGTTTCAGTCCTCTCACTAAAAACTCTCTGGATTGCTATCAGGCATTCACCATGTCATTTTAAAATGTTCATCGTGCATACAAGAATTCAGCCTAGTCCCTAGGCTTTTATCATGTTTTTTTGTAAAGTCTTGTGTGTTTATCATCGTTGTAATTCTTTTTATTATCTAATTAAACTAAACTAAAATTATTAAATCTGATCGGAGCTATATTACTCCAGTCAGATGTTTTTTTCAAATGTAATTATGATATTTAAGTTATTTTTTTATGTAAGAAAAATACAGATTCACGCATCCCATATCACCGGAATCTTCTTTTCTGAGGTTATAAATAATCCTGCCTGGTATAATGACTACAGATAAACAGAGTTGAATTCATCGGACGATGATACTCGGGGACGTGACGCCACTAAAATATACAGTGGCAGGAGGCAAAAGCAAGTGAAAGAGCCTCCCAAGAAAGCAAAAACGAAACGTGCAGATGGATCCAAAAGTTCTCGGGATTTTTGCACAAGATATTTTATGCAACAAATCTAATAAGCTAGAAGGATACATCCATGAACAGAAACATGATCTTGAATCTTGATGATGCCTTGGAAAAGGCGACAACCACGTGTAAAGACATGAGGCGTCTACACTCCAACGATACCGTTCACGTGGCGGACAAAACTCCTCCCCTTCCTTTCTCTCCAGAAATAGTGATCTTAGAAAGCCGCCTCCTCACCGACAAGAGTGATGATATTAGAAAGTCCCCCTTTCCATTTCCCACTAATATAAAAATAAAAATCGAATCTTTTGGTTCTGTGAGAGAACTGCTGCTGCTGCTGCTGAAGCTACGAAGAAGAGGTAGCTCGCAAATATGCTTCATCTTCAATCACTTCCGCTCCTTTGTGATTCCAAAATTGCTGATAACACACCTTTCTCTGTCTTACATTTCTCAAACAACAACAGCAGTGCCGGCTCTTCTCGTGTTCTCGATGTGGGGTCAGAAATCTCCCTCCTCTACCGCTAATTTCTTGTGCAAGTAGAGATATTTTAACATTTCAATGTGTTCTTCTAGATTGAAATTCAGTAAACAATCATCCGGCGGCGGCAGCAGTGGGCGAGGATTATCCAGCAAGGCTCGAGCCAAGACTACAACAGAACTTAATGTTTACGGTCGTAGCGCTCATGAAAGTGTGCTTGAGGTATAATTAACTGATCATCGCTTTTCTCTTAGTATTCTGGATTATCGAGGTGTGTGAGATCAATGGTTGTTCTTTGTCTCTGTGATTGTAGGAAGAAGCACCTCAAAAGTTGGGATTTAAAACATTCCCAGGTCAGGCATTTCCATTTGGTGCTTCACAAGTTGAAAGTGGGATCAATTTTGCTATATTTTCGCAGCACGCCACTGCTGTTACACTCTGCTTATCACTCCCTCAAGGGTAATATTGCTTTAAAAGTTACAGGCTTGCGAATTCATATTGATTGATTCGTTTGATCTTTGTTTTTTTTTTCTTTTAGTTGCGTTCTGACAAGCTCTATGCCTTTTCTGGCAGGGGAAAGTTTGAAAGGCCGGATGGTGAAATGATTGAGGTGGCTTTGGATCCCAAAGTTAATAAAACGGGAGACGTTTGGCACATATGCATTGAGGTAGTGATACTGTCATAAGTAGGGGTTATTTTTTAAGTTTATCCATGTGTTTTCCATATTTAAGTGAGTTACTGTTGGAGCTCAACCGCCATTAATTATCACTTCCCATAAATCTGTATTATTTATATAAAGCGCAGGATTTACCACGGGACGACGTGCTTTATGTTTATAAGATAGATGGTCCTCGAGATTGGCGTCAAGGACATCGATTTGATAGCAGCATCATGCTTATTGATCCTTATGCTAAGTTAGTTGACGGTCGCCGATTTTTTGGTGATGCCAGCCATAAGCTGTCGAAATTTTATGGAACTTATGATTTTGATAGCTTGCCTTTTGATTGGGGTGATAACTACACGCCTCCTAATATACCAGAGGTACCAAATGTTGCTTGCATTTCTGTTATGTATCGTATATTTGTTTCCCATGGTATATTTTTGCTACAAAATGAAATGCGGCAATTGCATGCGCCTCTACCCCTTTTTCTGACTGGTGTTGAATGAGTGAATTACCAATTCATTTTGCTGTTTCTCTTATGCTGAATTAAGTCTCTCACTAAATGATTTTTGCTATTTCTTCTATGCACCTTCCATGCATTTATTAAGACATTCAGTTGATAATTTGACACACCTGTGTTTGAGTTGCATTTGTCTTCTTTTTTTAACTCCACTTTTTCTTTTTCATATATTTGCTACTGTGTTTGCAGAAAGATCTTGTTATATATGAAATGAATGTCCGCGCGTTTACAGCTGATAAATCCAGTGGCTTGGATCCAAATATACGTGGAAGTTACCTTGGTTTAATTGAGAAGGTAATGTTGAGCTCAATAGGACAATAATCTACTAATAACATTTGGAAGCTCATTTCATTGCCAGAGTCAATAATATCTTCCTTTGAAGTTTAAAGCAACTATAAAATTTCCACGTGAGGTTTTTTCTTTTTGTTGCATTTGGATGATGTGCAGTAACTGGAAATCTAGAAAATCATTTCGAATGCAATGTTTGATTTTCCAATTAGTAATTGTTTCCAGTAATCACTTAGATAGTCAGCTGTAATCATGTTGAAGCTACAATATTTCTAGGTTTCTTGCCTCATCAATATCTTTTCTTACATTTTCAGTTTCTTTTGTCGGTGATGCTCATAAGAGCTATTCTAAAAGGTGAGGACATATCTTAGGATCAATATCCAAGAGTGGCAACGCTCCCTTAGGAAAAAGAACTGCATAAATCTTAGGTTTAAAATCATGTCTTGATGCTCATGTGTAGTCTATATTAGTGGTATTTGATCGCTTGCACTTATCTTGTTCTCCTGACGATAAGTTTTCATTCATTTAAGATCCCACATCTTTTGGAGCTTGGTGTCAATGCAGTGGAGCTGCTGCCTGTGTTTGAATTTGATGAGTTTGAATTTCAGAGGCGCCCAAATCCCAGAGATCACTTGGTAAGATAAAGTTTTTAAAATTTGTGCCTTTTCTTTGCAATTTCTGCATTTTGTTGTGAAAACCTTGATTGCTTTGCTTTTTTCTTTTTCCTTCTTTTCCATTATTTATGTTCTTTTTCCTTCTTTTCCATGAGTTTAAACAAAGTTCATGTTTGAATTAATGAATTGATATTTTTCTGATTTTAAACAAAGTTCTGTATATTTGAATTAATGATTTTTTTGGACAGTTCCACACAACATTTTCTTGTTTTGGTATCAGTATTTCTAAGCAGATTCAAGATAACGTGCCCTCATACATGTCAAATCAAATTTCAATATTATGACATTACTTTCGCGGTCGAGTTTTCCTATTTCCTTTGTTTTTGGTGCTCTAATTTGATATACTGAATTAAATGTGAACTATTATTTCTTCTCTTTCCTGCCCTTTCTCTTATTAGATCAATACATGGGGCTATTCAACAATAAATTTCTTTGCTCCTATGAATCGGTATGCTAGTCGAGGGGGTGGACCTCGTAATGCATCTTGGGAGTTCAAGGAAATGGTTAAAGCCTTGCACGGTGCTGGAATTGAGGTAATGAAAGTGTTGTCTGGTCATTGATTTAAGACTACATTCTTCAAATCTGGGAGCAATGATTTCATTCTTGTTCTCATATGGCAAGTCTGTGACATATGCACACCAGCATACATGTACACGAAGCCTGAGTAGTTATTGAAGCACTTTTCTGATGTTTTTTTTTCTCTGCATACAGGTTATTTTAGATGTAGTCTATAACCATACAAATGAGGCTGATGACAAAAATCCTTATACAACTTCATTTCGTGGAATCGATAATAAGGTGATTTACACTTTGTTTTGCAGCTTCTTGCTGTTAGGGTTGTAATTGACTAACAACAATTTCTCATGTTATAGGCTTTTGAATCGTTCAGGCCTGAGAAACACCCATTTCAGTACATTTACGTACTGATTGATTGCTTTTGAATATTTTAACAATTGCAATGTTGCTAGTACATTCACTTTTGTGGAGACTTTCTGGGTTTTAGTATAATTTTCTTTTAGTCTTGTGGAATGCAGCCTGGTTGTCTTCAAACTTTTCAGCTTTGTAATTTTTTGCTCACGCTAGTATTTCATTATGAGCCTTTAGCGAATGCTCTGGAATATCTGATTGGTTGTAATACCATGAAAAGCGCACTATATGCACTTCTAATTGTTTCTGTATATAGCATTTCATGCATTATTATTTAGCTATTTCTTCATTTCTCATTGACATGTCTCTTTATCCATTTACAGGTTTATTACATGGTTGACCTCAACAACAATGGCCAGTTGCTGAATTTCTCTGGATGCGGTATAAACTTTGTGCTCAATTACTTTTTATTCCCTTTTCTGTTACTTTTTATTCCTTAGTGAATTTTGGCTCCCTTCTTATTGCAAGAGATCTGTTTAGAGAACCAGTATTTGATACATTTCTTCATTTATGATATACACAAGAGTAGTGGATACTCAAACAAGATAGTTTAGGACTAACAGGCAAGTAATTTGTTATGAGAATTCTGGGAGATCCCATGATGATCAACTTTTTGAAACATAGCAGGGAGAAAGAAAAATGTTGCTGTCTGTGATAAGTGCAGTGGCAAACTAGTGATAGCTAGTATATTTGTTCTTAGGACAGATCCATACAACATTCTCCATGAACTACAGCCAGCAGCTATCAGTTCCATACGTCTGCTTCTACTTACTTCCAAAACTGGAAATTGAAGCTTCTTATTTATTTATTTGTTTTTTCCTACGCAACTTGAAACAGAGATAACAGGGAGAAGACTTTCTTTTTTCTCCCATACGCTGCAATATTTTCCTCGTATTTGAAGGCCCTATAGATTCTCAATTTTAGAAGGACCAATGACTATTTTAGTACTAGAATGACAAGATCATCTGAATTCCTGTTTTTGTACAAATTAAAGAAAATTCTCAATCCCATTGGGCCGTCCAAATCCTGTTTGGTTTTATAAAGCAGCATGCGGACATGACATTTTCCTGGAAGGTGATATTGTTAGGACAACTACAGGGTTATTTGGACTTTTGGTATTTCTTGCTGGTTTGGATGAAATCAGGAATAAGCTCACATGATTGTTAAGCTCAAAGTAAAGCAAGCAAATGCCTTTTCATTATGTTTTTCTGTGAAGAATTTTGAAATTATTGCACGCATCTATGGCTCTTTCACTAGCAGTTTCTTATTTCTGTCCAGGGAACACATTAAACTGTAACCATCCTGTAGTCATGGAGCTCATCCTAGACAGCTTAAGACACTGGTATGTGATAAAATTAGAATGAATAAATCCTTTTTTCTCGGAGACATTTATTCATTCCTATGACAGCTTTAAGACCTAACTTGGTACTGATGATTTATTTCCCATCCTTCTCTTTTACTGAATGCAGGGTCATTGAATATCATGTGGATGGATTTAGATTTGACCTTGCCAGTGTACTGTGCCGGGGAACAGATGGTTCTCCACTCGATGCTCCCCCACTTATTAGGGTGAGATATTTTCACATCTGATATTTATCTGTCAAAATAGTGATGTCTATCAATTAAAAGAAATGGAGAATAGAATCAGCAATGATTTGATATTGTGTCAATTCACTCAGAAGACAAGAAATTGGAATGTTAAATTGCACGAGAAGAATTCTTTTTAAATGGTAAAGGCCAGACTGTTTCTTAAGAATGGAATAGATTCTTAACATGCATTCAAAGTTAAACTAAAAATTTATTTCTTCCAATTTGTATCTATTTAAACTCTTTCCTCATGTGTGATCATAATGTAAATGGGTGAACACAACCACTAAGCTGTATCCCCATCATGTGATATGTAGCAACTTTAAGCTGTATCCCTTACTAGCATACCTTCACGATGATGTCAATGCTTCTTTACCTGGAAGAACTATGTCGTGCTGTTGTATTAGAAGTTAAAAAATTCTAAATCTTTTAGAATGCTGAAGTGTTGTTTAGTTGCCTAGAACTACAAATGGGATGCTTATTTTGTTCCAGGCAAAATAGAGCCTCCATATACGAATTCATGTGGGCATGGCATATATAGTCACAATAGTGAGTTTTATGCAACGACTTGTTATTGTTAAATTAACCAGGCAATTGCAAAAGATTCCATCCTGTCAAGCTGTAAAATTATTGCAGAGCCTTGGGATTGTGGAGGCCTTTATCTGGTTGGAAAATTTCCAAATTGGGACAGGTAACTTTTGATTATTATTTTTCATGAATCTGTGGATAATAAAGGCATTTACTATAAGATGCATGATCAAATAGATAAACACAATCACAGTGGTTTTTTTCTTCTTATTTTTATCATATTTACATTTTGTAATGCTTTTGGAATCTGGTTCCTCACCTATGTTTTTTTTTTTTTTTTATTCAGATGGGCTGAATGGAATGGAAAGTACCGTGATGACATAAGAAAATTTATTAAGGTGATGCCAGTGGGAAAGCGAACTGACTTAGATCGCCACATAACTTATTAACATTAAGGATAGCTCAACAAGCACATGATATAGAACCCAGCAACATAGCAACTCAAACTTTAACTGAAAGTGATGAATGATGTGACTTATCCTGAAATGGTTTGATATGCTTGAAAAGGCTTAAAACGGATTTGAGATGATTTTGATGGAATTACTAGGTATTATTAGAAACTATTTTAGGAATTACTAGGTATTGCTTGAAACTATTTTATAACACCAATGTTCTAAAACATCAATGCTTGCAGTCACATTCTTGTAGTTCTGTCTCTTCTTCTGAATTTTTTCTTTTTTTTTTTGTTTATCCTTCAAAAAGAAATATCCTGGTATCCAAATTCATGAAACTTTAACTATTCTTTAGCCTTCATTTTTCTTGTTAATCTCCTGTTCTTTTATCACTGCATGAATATGGTTTATTCTTCCTTTATGCTTCTGTTAGATGAGGATGTATTGTGCTGTCTACCATGCAACATGATTTTGTTTCTTAATGGGAGGAAGAAAATGTTCTTGTAGTTTTCTTGTGAACGTTTCTGTTTGTCAGTTCCTTTTCCTTTATAATTTTTGCATATTATAGGGTGATTCTGGTATGAAAGGAAGTTTCGCTACCCGGGTTGCTGGATCTGCTGACCTTTACAAAGTAAGCATTTTAATGTCAAAGATAATGATTGTTGCAAGATCTGCAACTTTCATCCATTTATATTATTTTACCTGGAATAGTGTATCATTGCATATTTAAGATTATCTCATGTTAACAGCAACTCATAGTTTTATTTATTCTGCAGGTTCATAAGCGCAAGCCTTGTCATAGTGTTAATTTTGTTATTGCACATGATGGATTCACGCTGCGTGATCTTGTTTCATACAGTTTCAAGGTAAGTGGAGCCATCAATTTGATTAAGTGAATCATTCAATGTCCTATTTTTTTTCTCATTTTCTTTGGTTTTGTAGCACAATGATGCTAACGGAGAAGGTGGAAATGATGGATGCAATGACAATTTTAGCTGGAATTGTGGATTTGAAGGTAGAGTTGAAAATCAGCTTGTATCAGGATTGTTCCTAGAATCATTTTTAGCCTTGGTGTGCTAAATCTTGTAGAAATCAAATAGTGTTTTTGGAGGTAGTAAATCAATTCATTACCTTGTATGCATGCTAACATAAAGTGAAACTGGGGGCAGGGTCGAAAATGCTGTTTTTATTTATGGAAACTTGGATTTTTTTTTGGCTTTGTCAAGTTGCTTCACTATATAGTTGATGCATTTATTTTAGCCTCTAATTTGGTTGGGTCGTTGATCTTGGGATTAACTGTCTGAAATCTCAAGAGTCCAATATATTCTTTCTTTTATTTAGTTCTTTTGCAGGGAGAGCATCTATTTGAGATTTATTTATTTCATTTCATTAGGTGTTGATTTATCTTTATATATTGGACAGGAGAAACTGATGATCATAATATTAAAGCTTTGCGCTTCCGGCAAATGAAAAACTTCCATTTAGCATTAATGATATCTCAGGTACAGTATGTTCGTGTGTCATGCTGGTGTCACCGTATTCCTTACCCTGTAGAGAACAGGCATATAAAAAATGCCTTAGAAACTTTATTCCATCGGATAAATGGTTTTCAATGCACATGTCTCGCTTTTCTGCTAGGTTTCCATGCATCTTTCATATCCTCTCCTTTGTGCTTTTCTGCAAGGTTCTTATATCTTTTTATATCCTCTTCTCCGTCTCTTGCCCAATGAATAATTCTTCCTAGCTTATCCATCACTACTTGAGAAGTTAATATATCAGGAGATCGTTTTAAAGTATGACTATGCACCAGGGAGTACCAATGATGCTTATGGGGGACGAATATGGACACACCCGCTATGGAAATAACAACAGTTATGGGCATGACACCTCTATGAACAATTTCCAGTGGGGGCTCGTAAGTTTTTGTATACAATTCTTTCCCTTTGATAGCTTCAATCCAATAAATGTCTTTGAGTGAAAATCCTTTGTTAAGGCAGTTGGATGCAGAAAAGAGTAGTCACTTCAGGTTCTTCTCAGAGGCCATAAAGTTTCGGCAGACACATCAAGTATTCACTAGGGACAATTTTCTCAGCAAAGTAATTTGCTTTCACCTGTGACTTGACGGATATGCATTTATTTTGAAATTACGATATATTATTATCAAATTAACCCCTATGAAAGAGCTCTCAACACACTTTTCTGTACATGTTATGCAGAATGATGTGACATGGCATGAGAACAACTGGGACAATCACGAAAGCAAATTTCTTGCATTTACGTAAGAAATTATACATGTCTTTCAGCTGAATTCTTCATCTTGCATCTACTGTTTTTTGTAGTACCGTGCTTTGCATCATCAAAATGCTTCTTACGCAGGCTTCATGACAAAAACGGTGGAGATGTGTATTTGGCTTTCAATGCTCATGACTATTTTGTTAAAGTTTCAATACCACCACCACCACCCAAGAGGCGCTGGCTTCGCGTGGTTAGTGTCTCTTCAATATCTGGCACATATGCCATTGTTCTTGCTTCTACTTGTCACTGTTAAACTACATCCTTTGCAACGCTTTTGCCTTTTTGGTGTGTTTGTATCTGTGCATGCTTTTCGTCTGTTGGAGCACTCAAACTGCACATTTCAAATGTTGAGCATTATGTTGTTGGCTTCCAACAGGGGGGATGTTCTTGAGATTGGATTTATATAAAGATCCCTCAACTTTTGCTATTAATTTCCAAAGGCAGCTAGTTTACTTTCCTGCCTTTTGTTTTTGGTAGTCATATAGAAGATTGATATTGTGAGGATAAGCACGACACACGAGTATGACTCCTATACTGCACTCTTTCCCACACTATAAACCATGACTTCTTACAATAGGTGCACTATTGCTCCACTTTTCTGAAAGCTGATATATCCCTTGCTCAATTTACATTGACGGTGTTAGACATGAAGTTATTTAACGGTGAAAAACAGGCAGTGAAAATCAGTCGCATCATTATTTTGATTATACTTTGCAGCAGCTGTATTTTTCAAAGTTGCAGCGTATCAATCAGTTCCATCAGAATCACATGTACAAATTCGTTGTTCAAATGCAGGTAGACACCAATTTTGAATCTCCGGATGACTTTGTTCCCCAAGGTCTCCCAGGCATTGGAAGCACCTATAATGTGGCTCCATACTCTTCGATTCTTCTTGAAGCCAAACTGACATAACCTGAAGCTGATCACTGATGAATATTCTGAATGACCTGCCTGATCTGCAGTATCGCAAACTCTGCCCTGGGAAATGTTCAGATTCCTGGCATCAGGTTATGGTTACAGTACTTGATGTAGATGTCACTTTACCCTGGACGAATGCAATCAAAGAGATTTGAGAGAGCATGCAGATTTATCATTGCTGCAATGTGATGGATGCCCGCTCATATTCCTATGTTGCATCAACAAATAAAAAACACTTCAACTTGAGCAATAATTAGAATGTCCTATTAGATGTAGGTGTTGCTGTGTATTTTATTCACGGTTGGTGTGATATTGAGATGAACTCTGGGGTGCTACAGCTGGTAAATTCCTAAATAGATAGGAAAAGAATGTCGAGA
The DNA here is from genome assembly GCA_032356905.1 of Salix exigua. Taxonomy (NCBI): domain Eukaryota; kingdom Viridiplantae; phylum Streptophyta; class Magnoliopsida; order Malpighiales; family Salicaceae; genus Salix; species Salix exigua. Next base: position 6,381,576 of record CM063589.1, read on the forward strand.
GATACTTAAAAATAATAAACTGATAGAAATAATCAGTACGGTGATAATGATATTTTTCTTTTCTTTTTCGGTGTTCTTTCTCCCCACTCATTTCGTGCAGCCCATTAAGACACCAGCAGACGCCGGCTGGCAACAGGTGTTTAATGTTTTTTTAATGTTTTTGCTACAGCAGTATGGCAACAATGACAATCTGCCTGACAGTTTAATAATTCTGGAGCATGTGCACAGCGGTCTTAATCATGGGGTCCGTGTGAAAATATAGATTTATCAATGGTAGGTGTATGAATCGTGAAGCTCAAAAGTACAATCTGGCAGTGACCCACACACTTTGTGACAGGCAGACAGACAGGACAATCTAATTATCCACGATGCCTCTTCTCTTCCCCCCAGGCAAAAAATCCTTGTAATTGTGTACCCTCGAAGAAAGAGGACCTATTCTAGAACCTATTGAAATTGAAATAGCTGTTATTTTTAATATATATTTTTTTATTCTTAACAATTCATGGGATTATAATAAAATACCAAAATATATGGGAAATTCATGAGACCTCATGAAACCCTAATTTTAATATTGCCCATACAAGTATCCCTTCTTTCATTGTATGAGCTACATATTCTATTTTAGTAACTAGCAGCTCTGTATATGTTTAGATTTATATGATCTTAGTTTCTCGTCAGAATAAACAATATTTTTCCCAGCAAATTATTGGGTGGATACAGGAGGCAATGCAAGGAATACGTTGCCCTTGAAATTAGTTTAAACGGAGCAGTCAAGTTATAAAAGAAAATGGATACTGTCGGCAATATCTTCACCAGAGCTCGGGAGAGAAGTGCAATTGCGTGTGTACAAAAAAAAATTGAACTTTTTTATTATGGTGTTTATAGATATTTTCATGTACTAATATTAAACAATTAAAAAATAAAAAAATATTTTAATATTTTTTACAATTAATTTAGTCCTGTTGGGCGGGTAGTCGACTTGTCGCTGTACATTGTAAGCCCCCTTGATGGAAGAATTAACTTGAGATGTTGGGAAATGCCATGCATCGACAAGGTCCATGTCCCATTGATCAGTGGACAAGCCTGGGCCAATCGGACCGTCAATCAAAATTAAGGTACAGCACCCTGCCTGAACCAGTGTTTTTTCTTCCACAATCTGTCCATTTTATGCTATCCAGTCTATCTCATCACGATCTTTGATCCTCTCTTGCAACGAACCGCTGGTTTTGACTCTCAAAGTGAGGATCTAATCTAAACCACATGATTTAAAGAGTTGAAGCCGTCAAATCTAAGCCTGGAGTGGGTCTGACTTTTTTGTTTTGTTTTTACCCAGACACCAGCCCAAACCCATTTTGCAGATAAGAACTCAAATACACTTTCTCTCTATCTCTCGAAACTTCACAGTCAGTCGCGGCTTTAACACACGACCATCAATCACAACACAAGTACGAAAATATCAAACATGAAGCTCGAATATATTTATTACTCAATGACCCTGGCATTTAACCGTGATTAAATGTCTTAACACGAATGCGAGAGTTGACTCAGTTAACGCTTGGAATTTGTCATGATGGCTAAATGATCAATAGAGAAGAATAGAATAATCGCCATATCACCTCAGCTTTACTTTGTATGGTTTATTTGCCAATACAAGTGCAAACTTTGGATTATATTGCTTAATTCTTAGAGTGAAGAATCGTATATTTATTTTCATGCGGGTGTTTACCTAGTTCATTAATTTAACATTTCCATGATTAGTTGTTAAAATGAAAAAAATAAAATAATAAAGCAACTAAGTTCATGTCCAAGCCATAGTTTTTAAACCTAGCGCGATGGTCACTCGATCCCAAGGACCAGTTACTGGGTCATCCCGAGTTGTTATTCAATTGCTTTCACAAAGCAAAATTATATTATTTCTGTTAAAAAATAAATAGCCAATAAATTATAACTAGATTTTTGACTGAATCTTACATGGTGAACCTGGATTCTCTACTTTTCACTATTTTTTTTTAACATGTCATGATCTAAATAAGTAAATAAAATCTCAATTATTCCAAATTTTGATGAGTGATACATGCATTATTCAAACTTAAAATTTGTTATTCGGGTCGCAATTTCTCCGCAATCCTCAATGTTTTTTTGTATTATCGGTGCAAATGTATGCTTTAAAAATAAATAAATAATTCGAATGAACTCCGTGAACGAGCTGTCCACCAAAAAGTGCAAATGCCTAATATTTGTGTGTGTATTATATATATATATATAGATAGATAGATATAGATATATAAATTTATGTCGTCAACGAAGAAAAAAAGGAAGGTGGGTCCGAGATAATATATAAATGTCTTGGAATTATCCTTTAACGATTACCTATTCAGAAGCTAAACTAATAATTGGCAGGCAAGCGGTCATGGCCAACCCATTTTAACTGGAAAGAAACAATAACCCTAGTTGCACCGCGAAGACCTTTTCTAGCCATCACGAGTGGTTGAAATTTTTCTGTTGGAGCTTGTCAGCTCTCTCATGAAATACGGGCATTGCATGTCTTGATCGGACATTAATCAGAGGCACCACCTTTTCTTTTTCCCGAAAGACACATTAATCGGACATTAACCATGCTTGCTGGTTGTCTAGCTTGCAAAACACAAGTGGAAACCATTAAACTAAAAGATGCGATTGTATCTGGACACTTCAATTATAAATAGCTTAAAATGCTGGCAAATCAAAATTAAATAAAAAAAATGATAATAATAATTTCGCATAGAATCTAGCACAATAATTTGAGAGCAAATTGGTTGTTATTTTTTATTTTCTTTTTCTACGGACAACTGGACGAGTGACCCTGGAACGACTAAAAAAACCCTGCTGAGTAGAGTAGGAAAATGAACCAGTAACGTGCTAATCATATCGGTTAGAAGAATCTTTGTTCATTATTAATTACAAATAGATGATTGGTTGGGTCTCCTCCTCCTTCTTCTTCTTCTTCTTTTACCGAATCAACAACCCGATCTATCTACTCCCCAGACCGAGCAAGTAAACTCTCTTCACCCATGCTTGAAATCAACGCGTTTTCGAATCGTCAAATAAGTGGAATCACATCCGACGGCTCTCACTATCCCTTATAGCCACGCGTACCTCCTTGATCCTCTCCCATTTACAACAACACAATGATCGCCTATCTAGTTTTACACCGAACAGGGACTAAGCTGTAATTTCACAAAGAAACAGGAAGCCACGCTGCCTTGCCTCTGAAAACCTTAAAACTTAGCTTTTCCTTAATTTCTGTATAAATACTGCACCCCCGCTCCCTCTCTCTCTCATCAAGCCCTTTATCATCTCCTCGCTGTATATTTGATTCTCCTCTCCTCTCCTCTTCATCCATTCCTTGACAACTTACAGCAGCAATGGCTTGCAGAATCATGGTTTCCTTGATGCTTCTGGCTCTCTTTTGCGGTTCAGCTTTGGCTCAGGCACCAGGAGCTGCACCAACAGCCGCCCCAACAGCTCCACCAACTACATCACCATCTCCTGCACCCGCTGCTCCTACAGCTACACCTCCCGCTCCAACTCCCGCTCCAGCAGTCTCTGCACCAACCCCCTCCACTACTCCAACCCCCTCCACGGCTCCATCCACATCTCCAGCCAGCTCACCACCTTCTCCCGCTGCCCCTGGCCCCTCCGTAGCTGTTCCTCCAACCGCTGATTCCCCTCCCCCATCTCCAAGCGCCGCCGGCATGAACAAAGCCACCGTGGCTGGTGCTTTGATCGGGGCCGCTGGTGTGTGGTCTTTGTTGCTGTAGATCTGATCATCGGATGCTGATCATCACAATTCTATTTATGCTTCACTTTAGCAGGGAATTACTATCGCTATTATTTCGAGTCGTTTTGTAATTTTATTTATGGACGGTGATGGTGACTCATTTGGTTTATTTTGACGGTTGAGATTTGATTGTTATTATTGCTATTATCATTGTTCATTTTTATGATTAGTGATTGTTCATTATGTAATCGATCGTTTATTTCCAATAATTTTTATTTTTCTTCCTATATATCTCGGTGCTCTGTTCTTAATCCGCAGCAACTGTTTGCAATTAACTCGATCTTGATTTCGAGCGATCCACTGGTCTCTGTGAGAGAGAGACAGTGGGAAAGCAAGTAACGGGGAAGGTAGAGTAGAAATGGATTGTTTTGTCTGGTTGTGAAGGTGGGAGAGAAAAAAAAAAGAGTAAAATAGAGCTGTAGGCTAGGCTTCTTCTCATGCACGCACGTGCTCACAGCTGTAATTTGAAATTTTGAAGATTTTTTACATAACCCCATGTGGTCTGCCAACTGCCATGCAAGAGCGACCATCTGCTACAGCACTCACATGTGAATGCAGCTGCAGCTGCACGATACTTGCTTGGTTTCTGTTGGTTCTTTTTTAGTTTTCCTTTTGGCATTGACCATAGAGAGTTGTTTGGTTTTACTTTTTTTTTTAAAAAAAAACTGGGTTTTTATACATTAAATTAATTTTATTTTTAATATCTCTAAATTATTTTATTATACTGACATCAAAGATACTTTTTTAAGAAACAAATAAAAATAATATTATTTTAATGAAAAATTGTCAGTGGTCATGTAAAAAAAACTAGTAAACCCTGGTAAAATGATGATACGTGTGTGTGTGTATAAATCAACAACAACTTGCGCAAAAGCTGATGATGGTGCACAGCAGCACATCATGCCATTGTGGATTCTGCTGCTTTCTTTCTTTTATCAGTTGTCAATTTAAGAAAGTTTGTGCGCAGTTCACTATCACAAATACGACGTGTCATACTTTTTTTTAAAAAAAATAAATCTTTTGTATAAAAATAATATTTAAAGATAAATAAATATTATTATACTATATTTTTAAACAAAAAAAACAACTGTTATGCGCTGCTAAATACCCATAAAACCTTACTTAATATGAAAAAGACATCCATTTGTCACTCGTTTTAAAAGTATTTTTATTTTTATTTTAAATTATTTTTTTAATATTTTTAGATTATTTTCACTGTAAAAATATTTAAAAAAATAAAAAAAAATTAATATATTTTTAAATAAAAAAATCACTTTAATAAGTAAGCATAACTCCATTCCCGAACAGAAAAATATTTTAACTATATGCTTCCTGCATCGGCCAGGTGACATGAGGAACCCCGTCACAGATCCTCGTCTTTTCACTGGCTTTAGTGATCTCGGTTTCAATACAAGACTCGAAAGCTAGGTACACTAATAAAGCAGCTTTATCATCACAGAAAAGAATTCCATGGCGACTAAGAGCTTGAATGCATGATATACAAGTCAATTAAGGAATTCCCAAGCAATTAATCATTTTCCATGTAATCAGTGAAGCTCTGAACTTAAAACAAAAAAAAAATTCTTTTTTTTTGTTTAATTCCGTTACTCTCTAGGCTAATTTAGATAATATTAGTCTTGAAATTAAAATACATTGATAAAATTAAAAGTTAAAAGACTACAATGTAAGATAGTATATGCCTCATTCTAAACCTGCTCAATTTTTATTTTAAAATGATGATAAAGAAAAAATATGTGGTCGTCCAAAACCAAAATTAGTGTTAAAATAACAACAAGCTTTCGAATGGTTGTGGCTTTGTGTCTCTTCTTGTAAAATATAAAATAAAAATAGACTGTTATTGCCTGAGAAGATTTATGGTCCTGGTTTGACTTTTCAATTTTTAACTGACTTTTTTGCTATTTTAGGGACAAAAACTAATTTATTGAAGTGTTTCTTGGTGGTTTCATGTGAAAATTAGTAAGAAATAAAAATAAAATTAATTTTCTGCCCCGGTTTTGAGTGGTAAAAATCGAGTAAGCGAGACGTGTTATTTGCCATCCACTTTATTATTTTCTCTGAAAAGGTAAACTACATGTCATTAAGCCCCTTAATAAGAAAGATTTAAAACAAGGCCATCATCGATCGTAGTTGTGTGGCATCCTGACCCGCGCATGCTCGGCCTGATATCAGGGGCCTGGTGCTGGTCCTGGTCCTGGTTCCCTTTTTACTTTCAAAAAAAGTAGAAAGGGCATCCTCGTGAGCTTCCTTCCCCGTTTTGAATGCAACAAATCCGTAGCCGGAGAACCTTCTAGCTAGGATGATCCTGGAATATAACCTCAGCAGAAACAACATCAGCACCTTCTGCAATGAACAACTCCTTCAGATCTTTCTGCTTTGCTTCAAATGGCAGCTTCCCTACAGACAAGTTGAATGCTGGCCCTGGCCGGCATGGGTTTTTTCTTTTGTGGTCGTGCACAATTCATCCTCAAAGTACGACACTCGAATTCCTAAAAAGCAATGTCTGTAAGAAGACAAGATGTTTTAAGTTCGTGAAAAATAAGACTGCGAGACACACACGGGTGCACGCTAAGATATGAACTAACTAAATTAACGAAAAAGAAAAGAATAGAGAAACAAAGTCGTGAGTTTTTATGATTCTTGTTAATAGCTTTTCGGAAAGCAAAAGGATAGCGTGAATTGGATTAGGGTACATATCCACGTGCCATTTTAAAATCAATTAATACCTGATAATTATAAGGTATCCATTACCACAAAGATTCCATGTTCTGAAGAAAAAGAGGACAGGTTGAAAGTTATGTTTCTTTTAAAGTTCATGATTCCAATCTCAGTGCTTACATTGGCCATGCTCTTTAGTGTAAAGGCTAGTGAATTAACATGTTTGTGTGTGAAAAACTTAACTTAGGGATTGATTTTTTTGTACTATTTATTATAATAGTTGATAACAAAACTGTTTAGAGGTATAAATTTTTTGAACTAGTATAGGAGACATGATGATCTTTTCAGCATGACACAGTTATTTTTTACATATTGTATTAGATTAGATTAATCATTTTTAAATCCATAGTAGAGCTATTAATTTGCAATTTTTCCCTTTATGATTTTACAATTATGATTTTACAATGATAACTTTGTTTGAGATCACTTCTTAGATTGTTTTTTTGTACAATTTTACCCTCTATGATTTTGTTCTGCATCAAAACTAATCCCCTTCATTTCTATTGTTATCCTTTTCACTTTGGAAAGTTTTTTAATTTGATATTTTGTTTCATGACTTCATTCCTTAAAATTAAATGTTTGGAAATTAAGTGTTTTTTTTTATTGAACCCATGTTTATTTTTCCTTTTCCCATTGGGTTGTCCTGATCATGTGCCAATGATTTTTTTTATTAATCTAAGTTGACCTGACTCATTTTTTTATATTTATTTTTTAAATTATTGTTTTTCTTTCTTTTGTCATTCAATGTTAAGTTGTTGAAATTCATGATTTTATTCAACTTTATTTTGAATGTGGCCACCCTAATATCACAATTAGGTCATGGATTTTGTATCTTGACTCAGGTGAGATGGGATCAAGATTTGTTTTTTAATTATATATTTTTTATTATTTTTGTGCTACAATACTTTATGTGCTGGAAATTAAGCCTTTTCTTTTCTTTTTCTTTTTCTTTTTATGGAGTTATTATATTTTCATTTAATATCAAAGAGACAAAATTTAGTGTTCAAAAGATGCATGTACCAATGTTCGAAAGGATGGTGGAAGGGGATAAAAAAGAAAGCTACATGCTTTCCTTTCAATCAAGCATCGAGGTGTATTAGCTAGTAGTATTTGGGTCAAATTGCAAGATTTTTATTGTTTAGGGATGATATAGTTAACTTTCCCCTCCGAAGTTCCAATTAATTTGAAAAATTACGTTTCGATGGTAAAAGGTTCCTGTTAACTTAAAAGTAGTAATTTATCTAAATTAATTAACTTAATTATAAAAGAAGTAATTTTATCTAATTTACTAAGATTTTAATGATCAGATTAATTACCATCCGCATTCGAATGAGAGGTTTGGAGGGATGCAAAGGGATTAAAGACGTACACATAATTATGAACACGAGGGTGTTTGATAGTGGTTATATTTTAAAATGTTTTTTTATTTGAAAACTCATCAAGATAGTATTTATTATAAAATTATTTTTGATATTAATATATGAAAAAAATATACAAATACAAATAAAATAAAAATAATTTAAAATAAATAAAAATAAAGAATTTTCAATCCCATCCAATTATATTTTTAAAACATAAAAACAAATAGTTATTAATCATATATTACTGCTCATTCGTAATGATAAACAGTAACAATCCTGAATACAAGCAGAACTTAAAAAAAAAACAGAGAGCTAGCAGGGCACTGCCTCTATCCTGGCAATTTATGTGATAACCATCACAGAAAGTGCAACGCAAGCACCGGCTATAGCCACAAATGGGGAAGTACTGATCCCTGAGGATGAATCGGGTGTGCTGCTAGATGAAGGCTTGTAAATGGTAGTGGTACCACCGGCCGGAGAAGTGGTAGTGGTACCACTGGCCGGAGAAGTGGTAGTGCCACCAGAAGATGGAGTTTCTGAGGAGGAGGGTTTTGTGCTCGATCCTGCTGCAGCAACAGTGACCGCAAGCTTCATTCCACCTCCACAGTGGCCAGGAACACCACAAATGAAATAATGAGTTCCAGCAGTCTTGAGGGCTACGGTGGTGGCGCCACTGCTATCTGAAGTGATTGCATTGCCTGTAGTGCATGTTCTGTAGTCACTGGCACTCACCTCATCCACCGTGTGGCCTCCTCCATAGTTAAACACTAAAATATAGAAACAGAAACCTGATTAGTAAATCAAGTGCTCGTTTTGATCAGCAACGTGTGCTCAGAGAGAAGAACTCACCAAGGCTGTCGCCAACTGAAAAGGTCTTGCCACTCGTCCAGGTGCTATAATCCATACCAATTGCCCAGCCTGAGCTATCTCCTACAGTGTGACCCTTACCCAAAATGGGCACCGCTGCACACAATACTACTAAGATTACACAAAAAACTGATCTTGAATGAAAACTGGCCATTTTCAGGGAGAAAAGAAGAGAAGAGAAGAAGGTGTTAGGGTTGCTTTTAGGATAGTTGTTGGGGTGTTATATAGTGGAAGGAGTAAATATGGAGCGAGTAGAATTAGGTCCAAAAACCTTTTAGAATGTGAAAGGGACTGCTTTCATGAAGATGACATACCCACACTGCATACCTAATGCAAGGGTGAGCGGGTCCGATCGATTTTCCTCTGCTACTCTTAATTTGTTGCTTCTCTTGAACTTGGTTGTTGGGAAAAGATTCATCATTTTTATGCGACACGTAACTAGGGAATGGCAGAATACTTCAACATCATAATCTTTCTAGTTTTTTGGGGCCGAATGGATTGAATTTCATAATCAAGTAGACAGCAACATGTGACTGAACATCATAGAACACTTAAAGCCTACGTCTACAAGTTCAAAGAAATTAAAGATGATCGAGATGTTAGCTTCTAGGAAAAGAGGTCTTATTTTCAAAGTTTGATGCTTCTGATGGACAAGGCGCTGGTGTTATCATATGCATCATTTCTTATATCGAAATACCATTTTGTTTTCTTATTTTCGGATGGATTTCTCAGAGTTTCAGGTAGAAGAGAATGTTTGGGCATAATACATGCAGACCCTCCAACTAACATACTGTTTTCAATTACTTCCTTAATCTCTCTATAGTATATATCGAGTCATTGAATCATAACCATCCGTGCATGCAAGACCGGCCTTTCATCCAGCAATCATTCGCTTGCCATCAAAACACAAACAACATTTCTTCACTTTATACATTTAAGAATCAATTAATTAGCTCAAATTAGGTTTAGAAGATTGTCGCAAATTGCCTAATCTCTAATAGTTAGAACGAGAAGGTATACCATTTTTCATTCTTATTCGTCCCCTCAACACACATGGTTTAAAGCATGCCCACATCAGGTGTGATTGAAGAATCTTGTTTTTCTCAGTAGAGATGTTAAAAAGCACATGATTAAAAGTTTTTGATGTATACAACAAAATATTGTTGGATGAAAAGGCCTACTTTGAATCAATCTTGGGACATCCAAACTTCTTCCAGAGGATGAGGATTGTAAAATAAAAGTTTATGCACGTTAATAGATGGAGGGTTCTTCAAATTTAGTTTTTCCAAAAAATGATAACCCCTTTGTAAACAAACATTCTACATGACTTTTACCTTATTTTAGTTTGACTACTTGATCGATGAAAAAAAGACTTGTAAGCTAAACGCCTTGCTTTGACTATACATGCTAATGCCCATCAAAATCAAGTTTACAAAAAGCGTATTTCCTTGTTAAAAGGGTATATCGATATTATTCTTGGATAACTTAAAAGGTAAAGAAATCTGCCCTTCTTACAATTTTATTTTTTAAGTTGAACGTGAATTGTTTAACATGGTTCTGCTAGTGCATTTTAGTGATCGTTTTTTGAGAATTAAGAAAAGCAGTCATAACTCTTACGATAAAAATTACCCCACTTAGTCTTAAGCATCGATCATTCGTCTTCGTCGATACTGCTTTTCTGCTAAGAATGCACTGAAGCTTTTTTCCTGTAACTTCCATCGTTTATATCTTCTGAACATCATGGAGAAAAACCACCCAGGAGCAGTCTGACAAATCTTAAGGAGTTGGACACTTCCAACCATAGATTTTTTACGGGAAATCTACACTTGTTTATCTGCATGATATTTGAAGCCATGAGAAGACAGCGATGTTTGATTTGCAGGTAATGTACGTATACTATTTTGATATTATATCTTTTGTTGCCATGTCCCTGCTTAGATAAACACCGGGCACCTAACATGTGCTTAGAAGTCAGCCATTGACATGATCATCACAAAGGTATTTAAACTGCCGCATGATTACCCTAGACGAAACAACCCCACCTGGCACCTGGTGCAACCCAGCTCAAGAAAAAGGCGTGGTGTACTTCATATTTGGTGGGTTGGGTAATTAGGGTGACCTCGGGTCTGGTTGTGCTGTTAGGCTCCTTCAAGCGCTCATCACACCTGCTCATGGGTACTGCTGTTTCTCATTATCAGCCATTAACATTTATAAAAACTCCCGGAGGTGTGAGTATTTCACCATAGCAATTCGTGGTGAAATGCCTGTTTTACTTTCAAGGGGCGAGACCCTATAATCACCTATAAAGGGTGGATAGGTAATTGCATAAGGGTCAACTTGCTGTGGTCATGTTTTAAAGGGCCAATTTAGCTTTTAATCCAATTGATTTAAAATTTTATCGAGGCATTTCACTGTCTATTTTGCCGTTAAAGAGCAACTATTACTAAGGGTAGTTAGGTAATTTTATAAAGATCCATTTGTCATGGTCATATTTAAAATATAGGTGTCAGTTTGATTCTGTTTCGACCAAAATATTTCGTACAAGTTAAAAAAAAAAACGATGTTTTTATCTTGGTTTAAATTCCGGCTTGTTCCGGATTTTTCCGTCCAATACTAGCCAAAATATTCATTTTACTCATTCCGTTTCAGCCAAATAATATTTTTTTAAATAATAAATAATTTTACAATATAAATTATATTTTTTAAATCAATTGTTAGATTAAGATGAAATATTACGATGAATCTCTTGATGATATTTCAGAGTAATTAGAAAATATACTGATTTTACTAGATTAATAATGATATTATTGTAATATTATATAATTTTGTCGAACAATTAAATATTTAATAGCGTCTCAGTACCCTCGGGTACACAGCGGCAGAAAAACAAAATGAAGGGAACAAAGTTCGACACTTAACTTAGTTACTATTAAAGAGACAAAACATGATCTTCAAAGTTGCATGTTAGAAAGGATGGTGGAAGGGAGGTCAAGAAAAAAACAATATACTTTCCTCTCAGTCAAGCATAGAGGTGAATTAGCCAGGAGTATTTGGATCAAATTGTAAGACTTGTTTTGTTTAGGGATGAAAAGGGTGGCCTTCTCCTCTGTTCGTCGCTTCTTTCCTTGGTTCTCGCAGGGCTTTGCCGTGTTTTATAACATGAAAAAATAGAACAGAACAATACAGTGTAATTTTTTCAAAATAATTTGGAAAATTACGGTCCGATGGACAAAGGTTCCGATTGACTTTCTAAAATCGCCAGCTCGGAGTTGAACATCATATATCAAAATGGGTCACCATCCTATCCAGTTGTGACAAGTTTTGTTATGACTAATGAATTTTGATAGTTTAGGTCACCCTACTCTTCCCTCTCCCTCTCCCTCTATATATACATGTATATAGAGTAATTGTACCTAATTTTCCAAGACATTAATGATCGAATTACCACCGGCATTCAAATGGGAGAGGGGGAGGAAAGCAAAGAGACTAAAGTGAACCTATGTTGGCAGAAAGGAAATAGAATTTTCAGGGGTACACATGAGGAAAAAAAGAGAAACTTAATTATGAGCCATGATCACATACCTCACCCATAATCTCATATTACTACTCAATATTCGTGACGAGACGATAAACATGAATAATCCTGGATACAGGCATAACTTATGGAAAAGCAACAACCACCCAAAAAAAAAACAGAGAGCTAGCAGGGCACTGTCTCTATCCTGGCAATTTATGTGAAAACCATCACAGAAAGTGCAGCGCAAGCACCGGCTATAGCCACAAATAGGGCAATATTGATCCGTGAGGATGAATCGGGTGTGCTGTTAGATGAAGGCTTGTAAACGGTAGTGGTACCACCGGACGGAGAAGTGGTTGTGGTACCACTGGCCGGAGAAGTGGTAGCGCCACCAGAAGATGGAGTTTCTGAGGAGGAGGGTGTTGTGCTCGATCCTGCTGCAGCAACAGTGACCGCAAGCTTCATGCCACCTCCACAGTGGCCAGGAGCACCACAGATGAAATAATGAGTTCCGGCAGTCTTGAGGACTACTGTGGTGGCGCCACTGCTATCTGAAGTGATTGCATTGCCTGTAGTGCATGTGCTGTAGTCACTGGCACTCACCTCATCCACCGTGTGGCCTCCTCCATAGTTAAACACTAAAATAAAAAAACAGAAACCTGATTAGTAAATCAAGTGCTCTTTTTGATCAGCAACGTGTGCTCAGAGAGAAGAACTCACCAAGGCTGTCGCCAACTGAAAAGGTCTTGCCACTCGTCCAGGTGCTATAATCCATACCAATTGCCCAGCCTGAGCTATCTCCTACAGTGTGACCCTTGCCCAAAATGGGCACCGCCGTACAAAATACTACTAGGATTACACAAAAAACTGATCTTGATTGAAAACCGGCCATTTTCAAGGAGAAGAACAGCAGAGAAGAAGATATTAGGGTTGCTTTTAGGATAGTTGTTGGGGTGTTATATAGTGGAAATATGGAGCGAGAAGAATTAGGTCCAGAAAACTTTTAGATTATGAAAGGGAGTAATTTCATGAAGATGACTTCACCCACACTCCATACCGAATGCAAGTGAAAGTGGGTCCGATTTTCGTCTGCTTCTCTTGAACATGGTTGGTAGTAAAAGACGCATCATTTTTATGTGACTCGGGACAAAGGAATGGACAGAGTTCTTCAACATCATAATCCTTTTTTCTTCCGAACCGAAAGAATTGAATCTCATAATTAAGTAGACAGCAACATGTGACTGAACATCATAGAACACTTAAAGCCTACGTTTACAAGTTCAAAGAACTTAGAGATATGGGATGTTAGCTTATAGGAAAAGTGGTCTTATTTTCAAAGTTTGATGGACAAAGCGCTTTTGGTATCCTAGGCATCATCTTCTTATATCGAAAGAACATTTAGTTTTCTTATTTTCGGATGGATTTTTCAGAGTACAGGTAGAAGAGAATGTTTGGGCATAATACATGCAGACCCTCCAACTAATGTACTGTTTTCAATTGGTTCCTTAATCTCTCCATAGTTTGCATTCAGCCATTGCATCAGAACTATTCATGCATGATCGGCCTTTCATCCAGCAATCATTTGTTTGCATTCAAAATACACACAATAGTTCTTCACTATATAAATCACCAAAAAAAACCTCAATTCTTCTTTCATCTTGCGCATTTAAGAATCAATTAAGCTAAATTAGGTTTAGATGATACTAAGGAAAAAGATTGTTGCAAATTCGCTAATCTCTAATGGTTAGATTGAGAAGTGACAAGTTCTTAAAATCCAATGTGTTTATCAATAAGATGTATGTATTGGTTAATCACTTGGTTTTAGCAATCAAATCTATTATCTCTAGCCATGGTTTCTAGTAGCTTGATATGAAAAGCTCAAGTGACTGGTAAGGTGGTGCTTAATAAGTTGGGATTTGTCGAAGTAAATGTAAGTTGACCTAAATACTGATATTAATAAAAAAAATATGTGCAAATTAAATTAAGTTTAATTTAAGAATCTTGTCTCTATTAGGACAGATATTCCATGATTATGAGATACTTTTGAAATTTTAATGGATAGATGCTTTTGAAATTTAGATGGATATAACAAAATTAAACATATACTATAGTTGGAGGGATAAAATATTGTAGTTTTAACAAAAAAAAAAAGTTTTTTTTAATGAAAAAACACCTTTCTAAACGAACATTCTATGCGTTCTATGTCCAAAGTCCAACCCTCCCCTGACAAAATAAATAAAATACCAGTAAAATGACATTCCTTCCCAGCAGTAATAGCCTTGCTTTGACTTGATAGATGACAAGAACTTCCTAACTAAACACCTTGCCTATATGCCCATCAAATTAGGTTTCTAGAAAGCGTACTTCTTTGTTAAAAGGGTATATCGCTATTAGCCTAGGTTAGCTTGAAACTTTTTTCATCCAAATTCAATCATTTATATTAGTTAATAAATCATTTTGTTTAAAAGTGAGGTTTATAATATAATTTATATTATTTTCTAATATATTTTTAAAATTAAAATTTTTAGGCTTGAAACTTGCACGGATCCATATTATCCTGTACTTGTTTTTTATCAAATAGAATGAGGATGATGAAATTTGAATTCGTGACCACTGGTCAATAAAATTTTAATACCATGTTAAGGAATCATCTTACATAAAAACTTAAGCTCATGAAACTCATAGTGATGACTTATATCTTCTAACATATATATGATGAACATCATTGGAGAAAAACCACTAAGGAACAGTCTGACAAATCTTAAGCACTTCCATAATTTAAATCCACACTTGTTCATCTGCATGTTTTATAAAGCCACCGGAAGACTCCATGAGAAGACAACGATGTTTCATTTACAGGTATTTTACGTCTATTATTTCATCATCAACTTTTGTTTCGACGTCCCTGTTTATATATAAAAAAAAAAAAAAAGCGAGCACCTAACATGTGCTTGAAAAGTAACCCATTGATATGATTATCTCAGAGGTCTTCAAACTGTGGCATGATTATCTAGAACGAAGCAACCCCACCCGGCATCCTGTGCAACCAAGCTCAAGAAATAAAGGCGTGGTGTACTTTTAGATGTGGTGGGTTGGGTAAGGGTGAATTTTGGTTTGGTTGTGCTGTTAGGGTCCTTCGAGTTCTCACCTACTCCTCATCTGTGTGTTGCTTCCACATGAGCCATTACCAACTACGTGCTGGTTGCTACTTTAGTGCACAAATAAATTTAAATTAATTTTAAATTATATAATATAGATATAAAATCAAATAAATATAATTTTAGAATTTAAAATATATTTAAAATTCTAAAATAGTATGATATTAAAATATTCTAAAATAAAAAATATTATGAACGGCACGACAAGAACGATACCGAGATATTACAGATGTGAATTTAGCTGAATTTCGAAGCGAGTCGGAATTAAAACCATGATGAAAACGACATCGCTTCGTCTCGGTTTTTAATGGCACTGAACGTTCCATCCCTTCCGGCGGAACGGAATTAACAACCCTGATAAATTATACAATATGCTAAAAGAGCGCAACGTTTCACTGTAGACTGGGTATTTTTTCTCCATGCGTCGCGCGAGTTTGTCTTCCTTTTTTTTGTTTTTGAACAATGATTTAACAGAAAAAACCCCGAAAACGACAAAAAGCCGTTAGTCTTCTGCTTATTTTATCATTTTTCGAAATTAGTTAAATACAGTTATAGCCCCTAATAAGACAAAAACGACACCTTGGGGAATAGGGGCAGGAAGGTAATTGACCTCCTTTTTTTTATTTCTTTCAATGGCTGTCAGTGCGTGTTGGGCACGCGCTAGCCGGTGTTCCGCCCCACTCCCTATTTAGATGGTGCGTGCGGCGTCTTATGATTGTCGGAGATGAGATTCCAGAGTCTCACTCGATGCACCTTCGCGTGTTTTCTTCCTCCCGCGTCAGTGTGTTTCACCTAAATATGTCCTTAGACGCGGCGGCCAGTTAAAGCTGCTGACCATGTTTTTCTCTGGTGCACGTAGAAGTGCAGGGGAGTCCCCCATTGTTTGTTACTTTTCACTTCGATCCCTTGACTTTCAATTTTGTTTTTTATCTTGATTTTTGTTATATAAGTTTTGATTTAGTTCGATTGGGTCCTCCGATTGGAATTGATTGAATATCAATGTTTCACTTCGGTCATCCTTTTTTTAACTTTTTGATTGGGTTTAAATAATTCAATAAATACTGTACAAAAGTTTTGATTTCTTCAATTTGATCCTTTTATTAAAATTGATAATATATTTAATTTTTATTTCAGCCCTCATTCTTTTAATTTTGGATTTTAATTCCTTTATATTTGATTTTCATTTCGGCCCTTATACTTTTAATTTTATATTTTAATCCTTTTATTTCTTTTTATTACTAGAATAATCTTTACTTTTGTCCATGTATATATAAGTGTGCTCTTGGTTTTGATTTTTTTTATATTTGTTTTTATTTAGGTGATTTTTTTTTAAAAAAATAGCTCTTAAATTTATGATCATTTGAAAATTGATATTTTTTTTTGTTCTCCATTTGTTCTTTCTTTTAGTTTTTAATTTTTATTATTTTTATTTTTATTTTTATATCAGATGACTTTTTTTTACTTAATAATTTTTATTTTATTTTATTTTTTGTTTGATCTTTTGTTAAAGTTTTTAAGACCTTTTTAATCTTTCATTTATTATATGGAAGGCATGTATTGCTTATTTAATCATATGAAAGGAGATCACTAGAACAGAGTAGCTGAAGCCTGAGATCAAATCAGTAGCACATTTGGATTTGTTAAAGCTTGAAGAATGAAGAGTGGAGCAGCAAAGAATTGAAAGAAACGCACTGTATTAGCAGGATACCTAAAATATATTTAACTGCTAGACAATAAATTGTTAGTTTATACCGCACGTAATCTATAGCAAAGCCTGCTGGGAGTGCAAAACAGTTGAGTCGACAAACAGATTAAAATGAGCAAGGTCTACTGAGATGTATGAATTTTTGGTAAACACTAATAATAAAAAAAAGAAAAAAAAGAAACACCCACATACAAAGAGCAGGTCAAACACCAGTTCTTGAATGATTTCACCATCTCATCGCATCATTTTTTTTCCGTTAATTAAAATGTAGGTAAGAAAAAAAGAGGGAGAATGAATCCTCGGCTCATTGCGAATTAGTTATAATTCTCTTACAACATATATGCAGATGCAATTGAAGCTATCTTTCCCCCTTCCAGTCATGCTTCCTTACAAACATTAGTCACTTCTTATACAGTCTACACTCGGGGGAGTTGTGACGCAATGGTGACAGTGGTTGTCTCAATGAATCTATATTCTCGGAATCAATCTTGCTCTCAACAGGGGAACTCCTGGAACTTGATTTCCGTTTGCTCCTCTGTAATAAAGTCAGGAAATTAAAATGCGAAATGAACTTCAATGTCCAAGACGCTCATGAAAGTAGTGAACGCACAGATGAACAGACATGCACATAAAGACACAAATCGGGAAAGAAGCCTTCCCTCTCTCTTACCTTAGCAGAAGCACTGCTAGTATGCTTTCCGCCAGAACCATCAAAGTTCTGTTCTCGCCTCAACAACCTTTTGTTCTCCACATCCAGTATACTGTTCTCTTCAAATAATAACTTGACCTGCACAAGACAGTGTTTCATTAAGTTATTACCAGGAAAACTTGCGTCCTTCAAGAAAATTGCTTCCATTAGTCTTCTCACCTCCTCTTCAGCTCTAGTAAGATTAATCCTCAGATGTTCCTTATCTTGCTGAAGTGTCTTTGCTTTAGCAGCTAGTGATAATACTTTCCGTGTTGAAGGCCTCAAACTACCACCATCAGAGACCAAAGTAAAAAAGAAATAAAGGCGATTATTGAGTGAGGAAACTTCCAAGAAACAAAAACGAGCTTGCAACAAGAACAAGTGAAATGTCAAATGTTTTTTCCACTTTTTGGCAAACACCATTACATTCCCAAGCCACACAGTGACGATAACACACGGTCGTCAAAAGCACCAGTTATCAGTAAAAGATTAGACACAAGTAAAAGTGTCATTTCACGCAAGTGAAAAGTGCTTATTAAGCTAAATTAATAATCATTCCTTATCTTAATGCCCCGAATTACTTGAGTTTCTTTTGCCTATCAATAGAGTGGTTGGTTTGTCATCATCAGAAAAACAGGTGACAGTACAACATAGCGTAATTGCTGGAAAGCTGTCAAAATTGGTGAAAAGCAAGGCAAGCTATTGGTGTGCTATGAGGATCTTATTTTATCATTTCTGGAAAATAAAATAAATTGAAATAAAAGATGGTGAAGAACACTGCTTCGTCTATAAGTCCGTTAAAGGTATAATTGAGCAGGCAGATAGACAATCTGATATTTGTAAAGGAAAGGACTATATTTCAACAAACTTGACATACAAACAAAAAAGACTGAAAAATTCTTTTACCTATTCCACATTTTCAGCAAATTTTGACATGACTCATAGCCACTGTTCACTTCCAAATAAGCTTGACCAGATTCCACTTCATCTTTACCAACCAATGTTGCTAAAATGGACTCAAGAGAATTCTCCTCCATATCAATGCTCTCAGCAGATGAATCATCCTACAAGGTTACAATTATCAAACATTGTCATCCTTTACTTGGAGTGGTATATGCTCGCACACAAAAACTGATTGTAAGTGAAAACTATGTATGAAACGCAGAATCATTCATAACAAAGGGGCATTAATCTTTCACGCATAACCAGACAATATTTCCGGGTTAGCAAACCATTCATTTCAGTGTCAACAAAGTGTACATTCCTCTGAGCCACTATCCAGTAAGTAAAATTGATGCCTTCGAGGAATCAAACGCAAAACTATTAAAAGGGAAAATTTTGCATGAGTGTAAATACCCTGATGAGAATTCACAGAGTTCTGTTAACTGTCCATACATAGAAGTAGCACTAAAGTTCCTGGATAAAGAACTACAGTCTATAAATCAAGTAGACACAAAGAGCTAAAAAACGTCACAAGGCAGCCTTACACACAATACTGAATCAATCAATCAACTAAGCAATAATACTAACTTATATATAAGGTATAAGCCCAGACAAAATGTAAGCAACATCCAATTCTCAAAAACCCACAAACAATGATTCAAAAGGAATGGAAACCAAAACAAGGATTTTAAAAATTACCCTAAGAGCATGGCACTTGTGCTTATAAAACTGCAATTCCTCCAGAGCCTTCCCCGACTCCTCCTCCAATTCACGAACCCTAATCTCCGCCTCTTTTGCTCTCTCCTCCGCCTCTCTTGCCCTCTCATCCGCCTCATTCCCAAACTCCATCAAAGCCTCTCTATCATTGTCATAAAGAGAACACTCTCTTTCCCATTTGTTACACTGACTCACCAAATTCGCACACTCCGCTGCCAATCGTTGATTTTCCTCCACAAATTTCTTTATCGCCGCTGCATTCATATTCGCCTCCGCCTAAAAGCCGAAACAAACCAAAAAAGAACACCCGAATTATTAAGTAAATCGGGAGATAAAATGAACTGGACAATGCAATTGATTAGTGATTTTTTACCTTGGCACGGTCAATAAGGATGTCTTTTTGGCGAAATTTGCCTATGAGGTGAAGGTGTTGGTCACGGAGACGGAAATAAGCATCCTCATAAACGCGAAGCTTTAATTGGAGAGTGCGAGCAGAGACTGGTAGGCCTAAGGATTCATTGATTGTTTCTTTTATGTAATCGTCGATTTCTTGAAGTAGATCCATTTCAGATCTTGAGAAGAAAAAAACCCTAGCTTTTGAACTGATATTGAAAGGTCAGATCAACAAACGCTACAAGATCGATCTGAGATTAAAAGATTTTTCCGTTGGCTTCGGGGTTTGGGAATTCAAATTGAAAGAGAAGGCGGTTTTTGGTTTTAGGATTTTTGGAATCGACACTAGCCGTTTGGAGGGTATTTGAAGCGGCATCTCATGTGGGCCCTCAAATAGTTTAAGGCGTTTCATATCTACCTGTGTTAGGCTAATACCCAGCCTAGTGGGCTGTCAACAATGGTTTAAATTAGTTTATTTTTGTATTTCAAATATATTTTAAAAAATATATATTATTATTTTATTTTATTTTAAAATTATTTTGATATATTGATGTTAAAAATATTTACTATTTTTTTGAAAAAGAGCAAAAAAAATACTATTGATAACAAATTGCTTATTAATATTCATTATCACGAGGAAGTAAAAACGGTGACGTTTTTAATGACAAATAGAAAGGACATGTGTGGTCACTAGGAAGCGTCTCATGTGTTGATGCATGACATACATGCAGTCGCAATTATTTTAAATTAAAAACTAATTATTCAATGTATAAAGAACAAAAATATCTGCAATAACCCTGAAATATATCGAAAATCTTTTTTTGAAAGGACAAGATGTATGCCTTGTTTTTTTTTCTTTGTTTCTAAAGGTGAAAAATATATATTTTTACAATATTTTAAGAAATGAAAAAAAAATACTTTGAGATTTATTTTATTTTAGAGGTAAATAAGTTATTTTATTTTCTGTCATATATATAAAGATATTCGTTTTTTTAGTGCAGAATAGTAATTTCATTATAGAAATCTAATCAGTAAAGATTTTGCTAATTTTATTACTAATAAATGCTATTAAAACCCACATAAATAATGAATGGCAGTCAGAGAGGATAGTCAAAACCACAAGATAGGTGGCTGGTGAGATGGTGATGGAATTAGAGATTACAAAAACAATGACTCCACAAATATTTCAGATTCTCAGTTTCATAAATTACAAGTGGATTGGAACAATTGGCAAGAGCCTCCATAAGCCGCCATCAAGAGTTTTCGTCTTCTTTGCTTTTGGCATTGGTTTGAACGAATCGCTCGGCTTCTTCCTTCAGTCCTATTTCGATTTCTTCCAACTGCAATTTTTTGAAACCAAAAGTCAAGCAAGTGCTTCTACTTCATACGCAATTTCAAAATAGCACTTCAACAAGCTGCCTATGGCTAGAGGCATCGTGAGTTTTTCCTTTCTTGTGGATCCTACTCTCACAGTCACATGATTCTAACAGGGCATGTTTAATTCTGAAGGGAAGATAATAATCTCTGATATAGTTGACATGATAAGAGGTAAGAACATGAGATATGGAACGAGGTGCTGGGTTAATGAAATGAAAAGAAGCACCTTCTCGATCGCTTCATCAACTAGATGAGCATCCTTTTCTGCTTCTTCGGCTATATCTTCAATATATCTTACCGCTTGTTTGAGTTTGCCTTCCGGCAAAATATCGGCCAAGTCTTCTGCTACCTTGTCCAGTTTATCAGCCACCTTTTCTACAGTTTCAGCAACTGTTTCTGTTGTCTGCATAATTGAATCAACTTTTTTCCACACCCAATTCAAAAGCTAAGTTAGGCCCAGAATCATATCATACGGCTGGTTAATGGCCAGGCGTGTCGGGTGCTAAACTCAAAGAAAATTGTGTTTTGATCTGAAAATGAAAATCTCTACCTTTTGACTTTAGTATAGGCCACCAAGTGGAGATCCCAAAGGGAGTTAAGGCTAGAACCAATCCCAGAACCCAAGTTTGCCTGCACAATGAAAGTTTACTGCATCAATACATCTTCAGATAATAGACTGCACAAAGAATACTACGAATCGTATACACGTTGAGATTTCAAAATAGTACTCACCAAGATCCGAGGTTAAGATCAAAGGGAAGTTTAATAGGAAGAGGAAAAGGAAGTCCTGGTTCAGTGCCGCTGCTGTAGACAGCCATGTCCCTGAATCACAATTAGTTACAGTCACATAAGGATCTGATCATGCAATCAGCTTTAGATAATTATAATATAAGAAATTATAGCCCAGCAAAATCAAATATACATCTTTCTATTCTTTCCGTAGTGCAGTTCTTCCAGGGTGGTGGTGAAAATGTTCATCTTCTGATACCCAAGAAACTGGATTCTGTGATTGTGTTTTGAGGTTGCCAGATGAGAATTGGGATTAATGCCGTAAACTTGGGATCTCCGACTGGATCCGATAGGAAGACTAACCCAGTTATGGGAAAGTGTTGATTTTGCAATACACAACATCTCTGCTAGGATTGATTGATTTCTTAAAGGCCTGTGCGTGTCTAGGCTGCGGGGAGAAAGAGATCCTTTGTATAGAGAAGTAGTAATTTCAAATTTATAAACATACAAGCAGCTTGTAAGGAGAGCTTTATTTTGATTTTCCGACCATTCTCCATGTTTGACCATATAGAAGACTTAGAAATGTCTGAAAACACCCACCATCTCGAGAGAGATTATTAAGACGGGGTAAAGCAAGTCAAGGACGCTTTATTTCATGATTTGACAAGATCCCTAAGGTAGCGATTAGCTTACTATGTTTATTTGAAATAAAAATCTATCTTAATCACAAAAAAAACAAGTTTTTTTTAAAAATAAAATATTAAAACATGTTTGGTTTAAGAGTGTGCAGTTGTGATTGTTTTTTAAAGTATTTATCATTTAGAAATGTATAAAAATAATATTTTTGATTTTTTTTAAATTATTTTTGACATCAACACATCAAAATAATTTAAAAACACTAAGAAATCATTTAGAAAAAAAATACTTAGAGAAAAAAAAATATTTTTTTAAAGTCCTTTTAAAATGTTTTCCAAACACCCTTTAGTAATAAAAAAAAACTTTATGACACTTCAATTTAATCTCCTATCCTATTTTGTTAACAAATTGGAGCTAAAATTCTGGTATTTCACGAGATATCAGAATGAAAATCAAGCCATAAAAATACAATTCTTTAGATCTAATTATCGCACAACACTAATGATGAATCTACATAATCGATTTTCGTCTCTTGAAATGAACAAAATCCTATTATACTCCAAGCAAAAACTAAAAAATAAAAAAAAGTGTGCTACTATTTAAAATTCAACAAAAAACAAACTAAAAGAGATCATACACTTTTAATGCTAAATGTGAGAAGAAACCTGCACCAGAACAATATGGGAGGAAACATTGTAGATTATAATTGTGTTTCTTCTTCTTTATTTTGTTCCTTTAAGTTTTTTTTTTTATTTTCGTAATTATTTTTTTATTTTATCTTTACTAGAGAAAAACAATATGGGAGAAAAAAATAAATTGAAATAAAAAGGGTATTCCTTGGTGGGATGAAATTAGAGCCCTAATTGAAGATTTAATATCAAATTAGGAATTAAATTGAATGAAGTAAATGAGATTTGAGGCCTAACTGAGGAGTTATTATCAAATTAGGAACCTAGATGACTAAAAAGGGGAAAAAGAAAAAGTTATAGAGATGGATGTTAGGCTCGAGTTTGGTTTCCAGTTTATCTGCACTTTTGTTTTATAAGGATGGATGTTAAGGAAATAATTAAGGAAAATATTCTTCATTATTTTTTAATTTATAAAATTAAGAAATTGAAAAAATGAATCAAATTTGAAAAAAATAATTAAAAATGATCTTAAATAAAATAAATATCAATTAAAATAATGAGCACCATGTTTGAAAGATTAAAAAAATCATAGGGGCTGAAATCGGAATATATTTGCAATTTGATAAATTATTTATATATTAAAAAATGGTGGGGTGAGATTGAAAAATATTTTTGATGTTGACTTATATTAAAATTAAAAATAATTATTAAAATTATAAGGATTGAATATGAAGGTAAAAGAAATTGAAGGGGTTGGTCTAGAATTTTGTAAGGGATGACAAAACACTAAGGAAGAGAGAAAGAAGAAAAAGGAAAAAAAAAATGATAGTTGATTCCAAACTACGAGCATTTCTAATACACATGTTGCCCAATCACGTGGAGAGCATTGAAATCTTCCCAACATTGTTCTAGAAAATGGTATTTGGTGGGTGGATATGTCATCCTCCTTAACCAACACATGGTTATCCACGTCCAATTTTTTAAAATGATATTTATTATATGACAATTACAATAACACCCTTAAGAAACATCAAAATTTACAATAAAGTTAATGTAAAATGATCAAAATAATTTGACAAGAGGGTTATATATATATTCTCTAAGAACATAAAAAAAGAGAGACTAAAACACCTCCAAGTGAAAGACATTATTTATTTTTTATTCTAAAGCTAAGATAGTAATGTTATTATACAAAAATGAAATTTCAAATCGAATAGCATACAATTAGTAAAAGATAATTATATCATAGTTAAGAAAATCATCTTATTTCCAATACCTTGTTTGATTATTTTTTCTTATAATTATAGTTAATAGTATCATTAGTCTCGGTAACTATTTTGACTTTTCACAACAGTACAGGTCAAACAAATTGCATTTGTCTTTCTTGCACGGCTCTTCAGTCTTTTGGTTTTTTGGACATGTCATCGGCTTCCGCTGCGACTTTTCGAACAAACGACTCCATCTCCTTTTCCATGTCCCCCCCTTCATTTTAATCCAAACAAGAGACGGCTTGAAATCAAATTACAAACACATTTTCAAGTCCAGCTGGCTCACATTTGGCTCCCAGCCTAAGTTAATTAGACATTCTCAATAGCTGTTATGATTGAATTCAGAGATGAGATTTTCCAGCACGTTTAAAGCAAAATCAGAGAAAAAAGTCAAAACTCTGGGATTGATCCGAATGATCTTCAAACAAGATCTCTCACATGTTGATGAAGAAAAGATTCGTGCTGACTCAGTTGATGGGGTTCTATGTGATATTACGCAACATATTTTTATCGAAAAAAAGGTGCTAGGATAAAGAAAACCCTCTCCATGACTTCGTCAATTATATGAGAATCCTTCGCGTTTCAACAAAAAAGTTGCCTCTTTTTCAAGTTTCCCACCTTCTAGCAGATGATCGGCAACCTCTTCGGCTACCGTCCCCATTTCCTCAGCCACCTCTTCTACAACGTCTCCAACATGATCTGCCATTTTCACTACCGAATTAATTTTGTTTTAAAGATATCAGCAACCTTTAAATCGTCAATTTATTTAAATGGAGACAAATTTTCAAACTTTCTAAATGAAAAACCGCAGTTCGGTGCATGGTTTTTAAGATTTAAGATTTGTTAAACAATCATCTTATTTAAAAATTAAGTTTATAAGCAAGATCCTATAATATAATTTATAAATATATTTAACTGATAATATTTTTATCTTGTAATGTTGACTACAATTCTTGAGCATAACCCAAACATGATTGAGCTTCCATAAAAAAAGTTCAACAATTCATGGATAGCCAGGCTAAGCACTTTATTGTATGTTGGTTTTCAACTATTTTTTCTTCTTAATATAGTATATTCTTGAATTTACAAACTTTTGTTTTTCAAGGATATATATAACAACCGTTTAACTGGGAGATACAAAGATGATCCTTCTACCCATCTAAATATCGATCTAAATTTATGATTGAAGGTAGGATCATTCAATAGACCTTATAACAATAAGGTTTATAGAATCTTTAACACTACAACTCATAAATTGCAGATGACCTATAGTGTCACGGTCGTTGGATGCTCATAATTGATTCTCAGTACTCAAGCTTCAAAGTTTGTATCAATGATAGACTAGGAAGTTAAGGCTTATAAAACTGAATTACATGTTAAGACAACCAAACTCCGTGTTGAGATGATCGAACTACGCTGAACGAATGCTGATTTAGATGAGATCACATATAAGTGGTCCATGTGCTCCTCCTAACTGGCTCCATTGTCATGGCAGCATCATACCAGCCTCCTCCTCTTTCTCTTTCAATGTTGTCTCTATTTTAGATTTATTGTATTTAAATGTATAAATATTTAAATTTTATATTAATTTATTTTATTATATATAAATATATTTTTTTTTATTTGCCTACTTCTGTTCAATATAGTTTTTTAAATATTTTGTTATGTATCAACCAATGTTATCAATTCCGTTCCGTTCGGCGAACGTTAGTTTCATTTACAAAACAGGACAAACGAGTCGTTTTATCCGGTTTAATTCGTTCGTTCGAAATTCGGTCGAGCATGATTGTTCCGGGTGTTTCGTTCCGGGTTTAAAATCTATTTTTTTATTTTTAAAAATAATTTTTGACATCTATACATCAAAATAATTTAAAAACACCAAAATATTTTAAATAAAAAAAAGAATTCAAATTTTAATTATGCTTGTTAAATTAATATTTTATTTTTTTCCATATATATATATATATATGAACAGTATAACACCGAAACGGAACACCGAAACCAGAACGTTCCGTTTCAATCGAAAAACCAGAATGGCGATTGTAACGGTATTGACAAATATGATGAACTAGAATTTGTTTTTGTCTAACTGCACGATGACGAAAGTTGGGGCCATCCTGATTGGAATAATCAGCTGCACCAGGAGGAAACCTAGCATGAACGATAAGTTTCAAGATCAAGCAAATTAAATTGGAATTGGGATTGAAAATAGATAAAAACAAAGTGTATCTGCTACTTATCTAGCTTTTCTTAATCACAAGTCAAATAATAAAATAATAAAATAAGTGTTTCTTGGCTGGCCTCAGCCTTTTGATTCTTCGGATATTCCATTGGCTCGCTCCGTGACTTTCTCCGATAAAGACACCAACTCTTTCTCCACCTCCTTCTCCACCTCTTCCATCTGCATTTTAACCTTAATAAGAAACAGAGCGAAATGCTTAGTTTATTTTACATGTTTAAAACAAAATTGGCGACCCCACTGTGATGTACAGCTTATCTCATGTAATATTTTTAATTACACGTTTAAAAACAATCTGAAATGGCTGTCAATGGGTGAATCAAGTGTTTGTTTTGTTTTTTTGACTACGGCCTGAAGCTGCCAGGTTGCTATTCATATGAAAAATGAATTTCAGTTTGGTTTACTGGGAAAGTTTTTTTCCTGCTAGTTATAATTCAGCCATGGTACACGACTAAAGTAAATGTCAAAATCATGAACAAAGAGCATTTAGGCTTACGCATTGATGCAACGTTCGGAGAAATACATTAAGCGTGTAATAAGGAATCGATTCAAGCTGATCCAATTAATAATCGTTTTATATGGTATTAGGTAACTAGTTGCTAAGACAGAAAACCGTGTATTAGGCTGTACCTTTTCAATCACGTCATCTACTATATCAGCATCCTTCGCTGTCTCTCTCGCTACGTTTTCAACAAATGTGGCCACTTGTTTAAGTTTCCCACCTTCCGGCAGATGATCGGCAACTTCGTCCGCCACCTTCTCCACTCCCTCAGCCACCTCCTCTACAATGTCTGCAACTTGATCTGCTAACTCCACCACTGCTTCAATTTTGTCTACACATCCAATTTAAGGGCTAAGTAATTGGATTCCACAACTCATGCACAGCATGTGAGTTTTTTTTATTGAGAATTGACTAGTCAAGCCTTTCGATCCTTTACCTTTCATCAGCAGTAATCCCCCCCATTTGTTTCTACAAAAGGGTAGAATTACTGATAGCAGCACTCCCAAAATCCAACCCTTCCTGCTAGTAGATCATCAAAAAGTGGGAACATGATCAAATATAAGGGCAGAGTGCAATTTATCTGTTTTATAGATCGTTGGTAAAGTCAACTTACCAAGGTGAAGGAGCGGAAGGGTGAGCAGATCCTGTTCCAACACTATTGTATACAGCCATTTGCCTGCACGATTACATTCATTAGACTCAGAGCTGCGAAATATCTGCATCTGCATGGTTGCTATACCCAGAAAAAGTTTTGCAAAAGGAAAAAAAGAAAACAAACTTACATCTTTTTATTTTTCGTGTAGAGCAGTTTCAGAGAGGTGCTGAAAATTTCCAACCTTTGATTTCCAAGAGATTCGCTTTTGTGTTTGAATTTTGAGATCTCCGAGGTGCTAACAGATACCGGACCACGAACTAGAAATATATGGCTAACGGAGCTGCAGGGAACCATTGATCTTGTTGCAGACATCATCACTTCCAAAGTTAATTTCCAACTCGTGCAATCAGAGAAATCTCTCGATCAAATTGAAGATATCTCAAAAGTTTTAAGTTTGTGCAGAATGCGCTTGGAAACTTTAGGATGATATTGAATTGTAGAAGTGCTTGAACCATGTATATATATATATATATACACACAGACTACAGAGTCCAATTATTTAAATATTTCTACAATCCCCCCTTGCTTCGTGTTACATGATAAGTTTTCTTGGAAACCTCGTAGCTATTTCTTAAGGAGTTCTTGAAACAGTCCATTTTGGGCTGCAACGAGAAACGGAAAAAAAAAGTGATCATCTCCCGCAAGGTCATCCAAGGTTTCGTGTCGAGAAAATGAGATAGCAAAATACCGTTGGGATTTAAGACCATGATTTAAAATATTTTTGTTGGCTTGAGAAAAAGATTACTTTATAAAGACGCAACATTCGCTGTCCAAAACTCAAATGATAACTGAACAAGAAAAAAGAGAGCAATCGCTGATGTTTACAGAAGAAAGAAGTAATTAAAAAAGTAATAAATGGGAAAAACATCGAAATCATTCTTCCAAGTATCCAGAAAATCTCAATTAGGTTCGAAAGCTTAATAATTTCCCAATCGAATCCTCCCATCCATGTTTATTTATGTTTTCTCTCTCTCTCTCTCTCTCTAAATTGCATACATCATTAAATAATTTGACGTTTATATGTCAAAAGGGAAGATTGTGGAGAGGAGACACAATTGAAAAAATCATAATACTTTGGTACTCAATTAAGATAATTTTGAATCTCGGATTATACGAGAATCAGTTCATAGCCTGGGGATTAATTAAAGATAGATTTGCCCGAGAATTTTCCTGCAGAGGGCTCTGACTGAATTTTTTTAGCGAAGAAAAATTTAGTGATATTAGGCCCAAGGACGAAGAAAGGGTTGCGGTGTCCGGCATCCCAGCTGAGGCCCCAAAAAAGGGCCAATCAGAGGTTGAGGCCGAAAGATTTCAATAAACAGCATTAACAACTCAATCAAATCACGTAGCAGAAGGTATGGTAATTGCTAAAATTATTCTAATCATTTTACTTTAAACCAAATAAACTTTTAGTTGAACTTATTTTTGTGTTAAGTTATTTGTGAGAAACAATTATCATTCAGCTAAAAAACACCATTCATGACTCATATACTCTTAGTGCAGGACGGTTTTTCTCCATCGCTCATACCTTGGAGTTTTAGCAAACATCCCCATTTCTTCTCCGAGGAGGGCTGGAGCATAAATAACATTTATTTGCACGACGTCGCATTAAGAGCAATGTGTTGTTGAAATGAACGGATCTATCTATGCCAGTAAAGAGGAGAAAAGGACTTCTTGGTAATAAAAGAGATCACCATATTAGAAGTTCAAGATGGGTTTATGTTCAGATGTAACCTCTCTATGGAACCATTTTTGTCTTTGAGGATGCCCTTTTTGTTATTCATAGCAATAAATATATTAGATTAGTGATTAATGATATTTAGTTTATCAATTTTTATATATTTAACATTTATTTATATCTAATTAATGAAACTAGAGTAAAAATAAAATTCATAGGATAAAAATGACTTGCACATGAATTTATAAAGTTGTTATAATTATAAAATTTCTATTGTATCAAAATCATTATTTTTAAATGTTCATGGTCAATGTTTTATTAAAACTAGATATTCATTAGAGATATTCATACTAGCACATAATCATATTATGTTATTTTTCTATATAATAAATTTACTCTATTAAACTGAGGTGTGAGACATAATTGAAACTAAAATGTAGGTGTTTGTTAAATGACTGATACATTGAATTGATCTGCAAGAGAAACTTATATGGAAAGATCACATGTCTATGAAAAGATGTCTGACAGGATAATTGTGTAAATAATACTTAGACTTGAGATCAACAAGTTATCTTATATAGAGAGTGTTATGTTTTGATCGAGTCCACGCGTTGTCCTAATCAAGGATAAATAAACAAATATTAAAAATAACACAAACTATATAAAGGTATTTAAGTGATGTAGAACGAATTCATCATTTTAATTGAATTAAAGAACAATTTTCAATGATTCACAAATAATATTGACTATGAAATTCTTGACCAATATGGTATGATATTTAAAAAGAATTTTGAATCTTATTCAAAGAATAAAAAACTATAGAGTTGGGAATGAAAATGATTTAATAAATTACATATTATTATAGTATAAACTAGAAAAGGTGGTGCTTTGTTTTTGCACCACCTCATGAAATATTGTTCATTTTATCTCATGGGTAATGCTTATAAGAACCATTGGTGAGCTTAATATAAGCCCTAAAAAACTATAAACCTATCTAACATGATCCTTGAGACCCAAAAAATTTATTTACACTATGTATGTGTTTTGGAAAACCCAACAATGATATTAGAAATTAGGATTGTTAGATTGCATGTTTTAATTCTCATTAACACTAATTACAAACTTCATAGAGTTAGAATATCTATAGTTAAACAGTTTATTTTCATTATAAAAAAAAAGTAGATGAATCTTGTGTTTATAAAAAGATATATATATATATATTCGGAAACCCAAAATGACATACACAAGCGACTGAATATGATAAATTAATAAGGCAAGAGCGACCACTGAATTGGGACTGTAAGTTTTTTTATATATATATTATTATAAACCTCACAGATATGAGGTCCATTTCACTGCACAGGTTTATACTCAATTGATTCTTTACTAATAATCTGACCGTGACACAAGGATATCCCACCAGGGACGGACGGTGTTGATTGCACCACCTTTAAGATATGTTATAATAATCATGATTATGAAAGACTACCAAAAATATTTGATGAGAAATAAGGGGAAAGGAAGAAGAGAAGCGTCTGTACCCAGGAAAGGGAGGTTTAGGTGGTATTGGTACAGTTAGATCGACCTATTTCATGCATGGCCTGATAAGATCATGTGATGAGAAACCATTATTGGTACAGTTAGTTTGATCTCCTCGTCTTGTACCATGAAAGTGTAAGAATACATCAGATACACTTGCTGGGACAAACGACAAGGAAGTTCTAGATTCGGAGGCAAACCTACCATACACATCGATAAGTAACCTTGTTGATTGAAAATTGAAAACGACATGTTTCCTAAACTTGTTAATATCTTTTCTTTAGATTCAAACAAAAGATAGTGAGTTCATCACCAAGCCTCACACAAACACATTGTTGCAGACCTATCTTTACTTCCCTTCTCAATTTCTTCCACTTTTAACAGCTTCTTTAATGGCTGTGAAACACAGAAAACTGTTCCCAATTGGAGCTGAAACAAACCAGACTATAGACTGCCCTGAATTCTGTGACACAGCCTGTCCTTATAATTGCTATCCTTACTCAGACTACTATTTGCTACCGCCACCTCCGCCACCACCTTCATTCTTGACCCAAGAACGCCACTTGTCACCATATGTGATCGTCATAGTTGCTTTGCTAGCCAGCCTCTTCCTTATTGTTAGCTATTATGTTATTGTGGCCAAGTCTTGTTCTGGCTGGTGTGGTTCCAGGAATAACACGGATCTCCAAGCTCAAGAGGATAACTCAGATGACGAGTTTCTTGATGAGAACCGGGTTGATCACCCGATATGGTTCATTACCACCATTGGTTTGCAGCAGTCAATTATAAATTCAATCACAGTTTGCAAGTACAAGAAGGGTGAGGGATTAATTGAAGGCACGGAGTGCTCAGTTTGCTTGGGTGAATTTCAACAAGATGAATCTCTTAGGCTACTGCCTAAGTGCAACCACGCCTTTCACATCCCTTGCATCGACACTTGGCTGAGATCTCACACTAATTGCCCTTTGTGTCGTGCACATATAGTCAATGGTCCGGTTAGCACTCCCTTGATTTCGGTGGATCAGATCCACGAGAACCTGAATCCAACTTTCAGTACCCAGATGGAGAATTCGGATGCTGGTAGTGGATTGGGTAATGATCGAGAGAGCAACGAACATTGTGAAAACAGAGCTGGAACAGAGGAGATGGGTGAAATACTGCGGGTTGGTGAGGAAAGAACTTCGAAGGATGAGGTGAATTCTAATGATATGGATGATCTCCAGGTACTTTGTAGCTCTGTGGATAATGATATGAAGCTGATGAGGAGGTCTTCTTCAATGGATTCTTCGAGAGCTACAGCTATGTGTATTGGCCTGAACGATCACAGTCCACTTGAAAATCAAATTGACATCAATGAGGAAAGAAAATCAAATATGGTTTTGAAGCGAGGTGGTGGGTATTCAAGCGTGTTTAACCTGACCGGCACCTCTTCCCTTTCACCATGTCTTCATAAAGATCCTGTTTCCATGAAAAGATCATTCTCATGTGGGGGAAGGCTTTTCTCTTCGAGGCAAGACCCAACCCTGAACTCAATTCTCCCCTTGTAAATCCGAAGAATTCGCTTTTTTTTGGTACGTAGTTTCATGCGAGATACCTGCAAAACGGAGATTTGTCTTGCACTCTAAATAATCTGGGGTTCTTGGAGTTAAAGAGGTGAGCTAGAAGATGTCTACTTGCATATTAATAAGTTGATATGCACCTCGCTTCAGTGTTTCACGTTCTGAAACAGAGCTGGAATATGTTTCTATATGAGAAAAATTGTGATTAAACTGATGCCATGAAGGGGAAGGTATCAATTCCACCATCAAGAACTCATTATGTATTTCCACTTTTATCAGAAATCCTCGAGGGATTGCAACTCGTGTTTCTGGAGAGATGAGGTGATAGATCGAGTACATCAAGCATGCAATCTCTTAAATCTGTCTATTTGACAATAATGGATGTTTGCAATTATCACAGCGATGTTTCAAGCTGAGATATGAAAGAGTTTGAAGAAAATGAAGAGAAGAAGTGAAAAAACAGAATGCAGATTTTGATTTGAACAGTGGAAGTTTTTACTTGTTTATTGAACTGGAAAATATCGTTTTGATTGCTTACTTGTTTCAGCCATCTTTACACGATTAAATAGACTTGAAATAAACTGAAATTGCTGGTTTGTAGCACCACAATGTGCCACGTTCAGCTGACCACTAACATGACCACTAACATGAATGTGCCATGTTCAGCTAAACAACTTAACTGACTCCTAAAGACTAGCTCACGTCCTGAAGACCAGTTCTAGTCTTTTATTACAATTGAATTAAAAATAACAAAGACAAACAATAACAAAACAAAGGCAGCAACTTAAGGCATAACTCCAACACTCCTCCTTGCATTAAGGGCTGCATACTCCTATCAGCCTTGTGAGAAATTCGAACCTGTTAGCAGGAAGTGCTTTGGTAAACAAATCAGCCATTTGATCTTCAGTCCTGCAATAAAGTAGCTTAACATCTCCATTCTTCTGCACCTCTCGGATAAAATATAATTTGATGTTGAAATGCTTGGTTTTCCCATGAAACACTGGATTGTTAGAGATAGCTATAGCTGCTTGATTGTCAACTGAGATTTCAGTTGCTTCTTCCTCCTCCATATGTAGATCACGCAGTAACTTTTGAAGCCACAAAGCTTGGTTAACTGCAGCTGTGGCAGCAATGAACTCTGCCTCTGCAGTTGATTGTGCAACAATGCTTTGCTTCTTGGATGACCATGAAAATATTGCTGAGCTTAGATTGAAACAAAAACCTAAAGTGCTTTTCATGTCATCAATGAATCCACCCCAATCACTGTCAGAAAAGCCATGCAATTTCAGTGTTTTACATTGCATAAATTTAACACCAAAGCTGCATGTTCCTTTGATGTACCGCGAGATACGCTTGGTCGCCCTCATATGTAGCTCACTTGGACAATGCATAAACCTTGATAGAAGGTTTGTTGCATAAAGAATGTCAGTCGAAGTTCGTTGTCAAATACAGACAAGCAACCAATCAAGCTTCAGTACTTTTCTTCATCTACCTTGGCGATCCATCCTCTTTGCTGAATTTATCCTTCTGATTCATTGGAGTAGCAGTTGGTTTGCAATTCTCCATTTGGAACTTCTTCAAAATCTCATTTGCATATTTTTCTTGACCAATGAAGATCACTCCTCTGCTTTGTTTAATCTCCATGCCGAGAAAAAACTCATGAGTCCAAGGTCACTCATTTCGAAAGCTTGCATCATGTCCTGCTTGAACCTTTCAATTTGCTGCAAGTTACTTCCAGTTACAAGTAAATCATCAACATAGAGGGACACAATAAGAACATTATCATCAATTTTCTTCACATAGAGAGTTGATTCAGAAAGACTTTTCTGAAATCCAAACCCTGTCAAGTAGTCATCAATTCGGCCATACCAGGCCCTTGGTGCCTGTTTTAATCCATAAAGTGCCTTCTTCAGCTTGTACACCTTGTCTTCTTCTCCTTGAACAACAAATCCAGCAGGTTGTTCAACATAAATTTCTTCTTGTAAATCGCCATTGAGGAAGGCTGATTTTACGTCCATCTGGAACACTTTCCAGTTTTGTGTGCAAGAACAAAGAAACAACAACTGATGGTGTCCATCCTTGCTACTGGAGCAAATGTGTCTGAATAATCCACTCCATACACTTGAGCATACCCCTTGACAACCAGCCTTGCCTTGAATTTGTTGATGGAGCTGTCAGCATTCAATTTGGTCCTGAAAATCCACTTGACACCAATAATGTTCTTGTCTGCAGGTCGATCAACAAGTTCCCACGTATGATTCTTTTCAATCATGTATATTTCCTCCTTCATTGCTTCCTGCCATGCTGGATTCATCTGCGCATCTTCATAATTTTCTGGTTCACAAACAGCCACGTTGCTCCTTTGATAGATTTCTTCAAGTGATCTGGTGCCTCGTACTGGTGATTCATCAATTGATTCATCAATTGATTCAATTTGCAGAGGAGCAATAATGTGATCATCAGGCACCATGATCTCTAGTGTTTCATCCCAGTTCCATTTGTCATCTTCATGGAACTGCACATCCCGTGTAATTGTAATCTTCTGGGTTTGAGGGAGGTAAACTTTGTAGGCTTTAGAAGTTGTACTATAGCCAACAAAGATACCTTGCATTGCCTTCTTGTCCAGCTTGTCCCTCTTAATCTGTGGAATGTGAACAAAGCATGTGCTGCCAAAAACCTTAAGAAAACTAAGTGAGGGTTTGTAATTATACCACACTTCAAAAGGAGTTTTTTCTGCCAAAAGCTTTGTTGGGAGACGATTTTGGAGAAATACTGCTGTGTTAGCAGCTTCGGCCCAAAAAACTTTAGGTAAGTTTTTCTCATGTAGCATGCATCTAGCCATCTCCATTATGTACCGATTTCTTCTCTCACTAACCCCATTCTGCTCTGGAGTGTAAGGGGCTGTGAGTTGATGCTCAATACCAGCTTCTTCACAATAAAGATTGAATTGTGTTGATGTGTATTCCTTGCCATTGTCTGAACGAATTGCTTGAATTCTGCAGTTGCTTTGATTCTCCACATTCTTCTTGAATCTCCAGAAAATTCCAGCCACCTCTGATTTGAATTTCATGAAGTAAATCCAGCACATTCGAGAGAAATCATCAATAAACAGCAGGTAATATTTACTGCCATTTAATGATGGTGTGCTTAGAGGACCAGCCACATCGGTATGAATCAGCTGCAGCTTTTGGGATGATCTCCAAGTTGATCTCGGAAATGATTTTCTATTCTGCTTACCAAACTGACAAGCATGACAGTTCAATGTAATTTCAGTAAATGGAGGTATACCTCTGACAGCCTCATGGGTCTTCATTGTGAGCATCCTTTGTTGATGGCAGTGCCCCAACCTTTTGTGCCATAACTCAGTATAATTGAGTTTTGTTGGGAAAGCATTATGCTCCTCCTCAAATGGCAAAAACGAGAAACTTTTGCCCTTCATTCTAACTTGTAGAATTTTGCACCCAGCAGCATCAAAAATGCAGCAATGTTGATTTTCAAAAATCACCTTCATTCCTTTCTCAATTAATTGCCCCACACTCAACAAATTCTGATCTATATTAGGTACATAAAGAACATCTGCAATTGTTTTTGTACCTGAATTTGTTGTGATGGCAATTGTTCCCTTTCCCTTGGCTTCAATGCATTCACCATTTCCAATTCTGACTTTTGCAACTTCTGTAGGCTGCAAATTTCGGAAAAGACTTTTATCAAAAGTCATGTGGTTGGTGCAACCACTATCAATTAGCCAATGGTCTGAGGTGGTTTGAACCGAGAAGCATGCAGCCACAAACATCTGATCCTCATCATCTTGGTTTGCGACCTGAGCATCTTCTTCTTGTTTCTGGTTTTTGAATCTGCAGATTATTGCCTCATGTCCAAGCTGATTGCATTTGCTACACCTTGCATCAGGCCTCTTCCAGCATTTGAATGGTGGGTGTCCACTCTTGTTGCAGTGTTGACAAGGTGGAAAATTTCTCTTAATAAATTTTCCTTTGTTGTGACCTTGATTGGGTTTGATGCTGCCTGGAGCTGTGTTCTTTCGGAAGAACTTCTTCTTGTCATGGTCTGCAAATTTTGCTTGCAAAGCTCCTTCAATCTCATGATCCTGCCTCATAAGCCTTCTCTGCTCCTGAGCTTGTAAGGCATTTAGCAACTCTGTCAATGTAATATTTGACAGGTCTTTAGTATTCTCCAATGTTGTAATTGAAGCTTCATACTTTTCTGGTACTGTGACCAGAAGTTTTTCAACAATTCTGGAATCTGCAAATGAGGTTCCCAGCAGCCTGACTCTATTAGCAATCCCCATCAATTTATCTGAGTACTCCTTTATAGTCTCAGAATCCTTCATCCTTTGCAGCTCAAATTCACGTATCAAGTTTAAGCTTTGCATTCCACGAATTCTTTCATCTCCTGCATATTCCTTCTTCAAGTAATCCCAAACATCCTTTGCTGATTGAAGTGACATGATCCTGGTGAAAATGGTTGTTGAAACAGCAGCAAACAAACATGCCTTAGCCTTTGATTTCTTGGTCTTTCTCTCCTTATGAATTTTGATCTGATTCATAGTTGGATTATTAGGCAGTGGTGGCACCTCATAATCCTCTTCGACAGCTTCCCACAAATCTAAGGCTTCTAGGTGAGTTTCCATTCTTACTGCCCATAGTTGAAAATTCTCTCCATTGAAGATTGGAGGAGAATTATAGGTGAAACTTGATTCAGAATCCATCACAGGCCCTTCAAGAAAATTGCTCTGATACCAATTGAAAGAGTTTGAAGAAAATGAAGAGAAGAAGTGAAAAAACAGAATGCAGATTTTGATTCGAACAGTGGAAGTTTTTACTGTTTATTGAACTGGAAAATATCGTTTGATTGCTTACTTTTTTCAGCCATCTTTACACGATTAAATAGACTTGAAATAAACTGAAATTGCTGGTTTGTAGCACCACAATGTGCCACGTTCAGCTGACCACTAACATGACCACTAACATGAATGTGCCATGTTCAGCTAAACAACTTAACTGACTCCTAAAGACTAGCTCACGTCCTGAAGACCAGTTCTAGTCTTTTATTACAATTGAATTAAAAATAACAAAGACAAACAATAACAAAACAAAGGCAGCAACTTAAGGCATAACTCCAACAAGATACATCTTACATAAAGAATCTAGCAATATCAAAAAGAGAATTATCAACGAATATACCATTTATGACATTAAGGTGAGAGATTTGCAGCCATACAATGGTAGGATAATAAATTGTATTGTTTTTATTTTTAATAATAAAGGTGTTTGGTATGCTTGCATGCTAAGAATTTGTCTAAGCTACAACATGTGTGTTTTTAATAAAAATAAAAACAACGATAATCCAAGACAATAATTTAAGATTTAGGCTTGTAAAAACTCGATCATCACCATTGAAACACGAGATGGTGAGCAAATGATGTTCATAGGCGTTTTCAAGATTATATTAATTGAAATGAGTTCAAAGTCCACCATTCACATTTAATCATGAACTTATATGAGAGTACATTGATTCAAACCAAATTTGCTTGTAACATCAAAGAAAGATATTCAAAAAATAAAATACAAGAAGATACATTCATCACACAACACAGATATCTACATGAAATTTGAGTTCCAAAAAGAAAAGATTTTTCTTTATTTGGATCCCATTTAGATATTTTTAAGTATGCAGAGTTGCTCCTAAAAGTAACACGTTCAATTCCTAAACAGGTCATCTTCCAACCATCCATGATTGGCTAGCAGCTGTATGAAGAAGTAAGATGGTTGCACCACCAGAAAGGAAGCTACAGTGTCTGGATAGGAGTCTCCATTTTGCATCCCTCGACAGCTTCTTGTAGGTACTACGTCAATATCTTATGTTTAAACATTAAATAAATTTGACATTTAAACCTAATGTTATATATTTTGATGTCTTCAATATTATGCTCGTGTTGTATTGTTTCGTTTCATCATAAATTACATACTTAACAATATGAAACTCTAATTGTAATGATTGGAAATGGTTACTGGAATTATAGGAAAGCTTCAGAGGGACGCTAGCCAGGGATTCAAAATTACTTCTTAGTTCACGCACAAAGCAAATGTCTCTTAATTGGCATAAACATTTCCTCAACGCATGTCCATGCATTTCCAATAACTTAACACGCAGTGATATTAATATATCTTTTGCTAAATCAAGAAATTATAGCACAGCGGCACCATAGAAACTCCTCTAGCAGCTCCTTTATGTTTTTTCATGAGTAATTTGTTGATTTTATTGCAGCTATTGCCGGTTTTAAATTGATATTTTGGAGAGGTTCCTACAGATAATGGAAATAGCTAGTAGTGGGTGCATGCTGGATTTTTAGGTTTGCCCATATTATCGGTCATTTCTCTCTTATATTAGATGATCAGAGTCTGTTTTTTGCAATCATCAGGATGGAGTTACTAGAGTATATACTGCTGAGAACGTTCAGGTAGTAGGGATCGATGCAATTTTATTCTAAAACTAAGTTTCTTTTTCTCACTCCCTCTCTTTCTCTAATGATATATCTTAGTAATATGACGCTATTGCTGTTGTATACTTATTCGAGACTTGAATTACCATGCACAATATTACACCTCCGAGATATGTTTGTAGCTTTCCAGATTCAATTGAAATGGAAAAATAAATTTCGTTGATCAAAGAAACTTGGGCGCAACATTAGTCCAATATAAATTTCAACAAAGCAAGTGTATTGTGTATATCAAATGTTAAGTCAAGATCGAAGCCAATCTTCATCGTAACATTTTGAAAAATGGTACGCTCTTCCAATTTATCACAGCTGTTTGTAAATGTGCTAGGATATTCAACTCTTTCACCAACCTTCCCTGCACAGCTATACTTACAGTGCAATTGTGCTTTACGTCATTTCCCAGTTGTCCTTAATCACAGATCATAAGAATTTGGCAAACTTTAGCTTCACGATGAAGGCGACCATCAAAATCCAACCCATCATTTTGCTAAATAAATGCTGCCTAACCAATGACTATTAGTCAAGACCTAACTTTTTTTTGTCGAACTTGACATTTCACATTTCATATATATATATATATATGACCACTAGACCATTTCAAAAAAAAAAAAAAAAAGGTTCGAGTCCAAAGTTCCAAACTAAGGTAATGAAGAGGAGTCTTCTAAAATCCTAGGTGCAAGGGAATCCTCACAACTTATTCAAGTTGTAAATACCAATACTTACTACATATATGGTACAATCTTTGCACCATCAAAAGTTATCACAATATTTTTCTCCTTTTCAAAATTTATTTTTTAATTCTCTATTTTTCTTAATTCCTATCTATATTTATAAAATAAATATTAATAATTACTGTTTAAGCAGAGTAAAATATTTAATTACAGTAGGGAGTTCGTTTGCTTGCGCAAGCTAAAAAGTGTTTGGTCCCCATTAGAAAAGGAAAAACAAAATCTACATTAATTGGGCCTATCCTTCAATTACCTTTTCTGGGCCGGATATTACTGGTCAAGACTACTTCAAATCCAATTGCTTAACCATCTAATCGAGCAAGGATTAGCTAGAAATCGTAAAGTTCTTGTCAAGTCATGAGAAATATACTACTACTATAATGTATATGGTAGTGCTGAACAATAATTATAACCTGTGGTACGTTTCACATGTTTCCTTCTTCATCAGAAATCTGCAGTCAACTCATCTCTGGCACTGGCAGCATCATTTTCCTTGCGTTTTCGTATACTAATGATTAATTGTGGAGCTCCATCAAAACTGGAAGACTCGCCAAAATTAACAATAAATAAAACAAATGGAAAACAGATTTGATTCTGATTGACTAATTTCATATAAACAAATGACGTTTGCGGGCTATTCTTCACCTCACATGCACTTTCTTTTCTCTCTGCTGTGGCTTTTCGTTAGCCTCTCTAAGTCTTAATCACCGTGTTTAATGAATCCACTTGACGCATAAAACAATATGCAAACGGCGACTTTATGTGTGTGAGATTAGATTTATCTGGACCTCATCAGCCTGCTGTCATTAGGGTTTTTTTCCCCTCTTTTTTCAAATCAAACAAAAATGAGCAGCGAATATGTTAGTTGTGGTGTTTTGAAGATCAGACGCGATATGATTAAAGTAATTCCTTTTTTATAGACTAACTAGCACCTACATCTTTCTTCCATCAACTTGGCAGACGCCCTTTTGAGTTATAATGCTAACAATTTGAATCTCCATGCTCTACTAAGATATGAGCTCGTGAATGGATTTGTATATTTATTTATTTTTTGTTTTTATCAAATTAGATTTGACTCGACTATATATTTTACAAATCAATAGAGCCACGGTCCACCTTCTACATATACAGCCTCAAGATCGGTTGGATTAAATTAATAATTAATGCTAACATCTAGTAGATATATTTATTAACTAGATTGATATGTACAAATCTATCTATAGTCGAGATTTGGTCATTATGCTCTGGAGATCTAATTTTATGTGAGATTACAAGGTTGGGATCATGCCCAAACTAGGTTTGGAAGTTGCTATTTTAGATTTATCTTTTTTTTCTTATTATTTATGATTTTTTTTCTAGTAATATCATAATTTAACTTAATTAGCTAAGCATTTTGGTATCTTATTGAAATAAGATATATTGAATAAAAAGCTAAAACATGATTGTGCATATACATATCAAATGACTTTGGTATCATTAAAAGCAAATAATCAATAAACTATGATTTAGGTATTGGCATTTCATATTTTTAGCTATATTGTAATGATTATAATACCCTTTGATTCAAAATTTTAAAGCTTGACGGGGGGGGGCTAGTTTGTAATTGCAAAATGGGTTCTAATTTCTAAATGAGGGGTAGTATGATAGAGATAGTAATAATACTATTAATAATAATGATAATGGTAATATTAATAGTAGTGGTAATAATATTAAAAAAATTGATAATAGCGATGCTAACAACAATAACAATAATAATTATTATAGTAGCAATGATAATAAATAATAATAAAGTTAACAATAACAATGTTGATAATAATAATAATTGTGTAATATACAAATAATAATGATAACCATGACTATGGAATAGTTGAAATTCAAAATTTGTCAAATCAAGGTTTTGTCTATATATTTTGGAGGTTCGTAAAATTTTGTTTCTTCCTCTTTGCACTCACTATACACGAATTTCATCAACAAGTGAATCTTTCACGTAGCCAAGACTGATGATAACTACAGCCGGCCACTATCTCCGGACCGTGACTCCTTTCGAAATTCAAAGTTTCAACATGCAGCTAGCCCCACCCGTCCTTGCGCATTGCCAGATAGAGCTAAAATAGACGGAGGCACCATACACGTCCCATCCTAACAGTTTCGAGAAGCTTTATTTTCTTATTAACGTTCATGTCAGATCAATTTATATGCAATTTATTAATTCTATAAATTAGTAATTATATAAATTTTTAATAATTATTATATTAGTAATTACAAAATTCGAAGTTATAATTATATATATATAAAAAATCTTAATTACAAACTATTACTACTGTTATTCTTTCGTCTTTCGTGTGATTGATGACGGGGAATATCGTAGCTGTTCTTGTGGCCGCCATTGTTTTACAATCTTAATGATTCTTAATAGGCAATCATTCTATATACGAAACTTCTGCGATCCCACCGGAAGCTGCCCTTTTGTCTTTTAAAAACACCTCCAATGGCCTACACCTAAACTTGACACCCAGTTATCAAGGACTCCATGGCAAACATGTTGGTCTACATTCTTCCATAATCACCTGGTTGCGGGACCCTGAATATTGACATCAACATGGCAACATAGCCAAGCATTTTATGTATTTCAAGCTGGTGTGAATTTATCATCAAATCATACCAAAAAAAAGGAAAAAGAAAAAAGGGGGGTCTTGCAAAGTTACACGGTAGGTTGTCTCGTCTTTATCGCTATCAGTCCTTTCGAGAGCTACTTTATCCCCTAAAGCGAGAACAAAAATCTAATGGATTTCATCACCGCGCAAATCCAGTATAATTATTATTTTATTATTTTTTTAATGAATTGATATTAAAAAAAAGTATTTTAGAACATAATTACATTGCATTGATATTTTAAAAACTCATGTACTATGCATGTCTTGTCCAATTATATGATTGATATATGGGAATGATGTTCATCGTCATTGACAACGTTTCGATAATATATATATATATATATATATATATTGTTTTTTTTTGGTAATGTA
Source organism: Salix exigua (assembly GCA_032356905.1). Taxonomy (NCBI): domain Eukaryota; kingdom Viridiplantae; phylum Streptophyta; class Magnoliopsida; order Malpighiales; family Salicaceae; genus Salix; species Salix exigua. The sequence continues at coordinate 6,424,562 of CM063589.1, forward strand.
TTATATATATTGTTACCGCCGAAGGAAGGCTCATCTTTTTTTCTTGGGTGGATAGCTAGGTTTTTCGGATTTCGGGTGACAGGCGAATGCCGAAGTCCAAAGAACACGGCTCAGCCTTAATTGAATGTTCATATCATTATATTTTTATAAATCTCATCGAGCTATGAGGCTTGAATCTATATAATAAGCTAGCTCCGTGTGGGTTTTTTTTCTTACATTTAAAAATTAAGAGTTTGTGTTATTACATTTAACCCAATTAGAAAAAATAAAATAATTTACGTGAATATTGATTTCAAGATTAAACTAAGAATATGATTTATCTATCTATACCATCAAACCAGCCTTCCCTTTTCTTAATCGATCAAACCAGCCTTCCCTTTTCTTAATCGATCAAACCAGCTCACTCAGTTTGTTTTATTATGTGTTTCTTCGTACTCGAAGATATTTGGACAGCGTACATATTCGTTTAACCTCTCATCGTTACAGACAAACAAGGCATCATCATTGATGCTTCCGGTATACATGTGTCATTGCAAAAGGAGAGTGAAAGAACATAACTTGGTGGGTAATCATCAAAGGCCTGCCTAATTCGACAGACAGAGACCATCAAATCGAATGTGATAAAAACAAACGTGGAGCCCGCAGGTAATTGAATGTTTTGTGCAGGAAGAACACGAAATACTGAACTGCAGAATGGAGAGGAAGCCTTGCAGGAAGTCGCGGTTCGGGCAGGCTGAAGAGCTCCCGACAGGAAGGAAGGGCTCTGTATGATTTAACAGAAACATACCACCATGTGTTTGGCATAAGATACTCCAATAAACCACCAATGATTGATCAATATCTATTGTATTTATTGTCAATTAATCAAGAATCAACAACCTTCTCTTTTGATCTTTAATTCGAGATGTCACTGACTGGTCATGTATTCTCTCTTTTCGGATCAATCTCCTTGGCCAAGTGAAAAGTCTTTGGATTGAAGTGAAATGAAGAGGCAACTGAAAGAGGGCAACTCTTTTTCGACCGCTAGAGACAGATTTTGGTCTTCCCCGATAAAAGCAGTTTTCAAAAAGAAAACAAGATAGATAGAGATAAAAACCCAATAAAATGTGAGTATATATGGATGCGGGGGGCAGATGTTCCGCTTTATAGATGATCACTGACCTGTCACATGAGATTCTCAAGTTGGGTGGGTTTTGAGACGCTAATAATTATTATCTTATTTTTTTACTTGTCTCAATTGATCAATTTTCAAATTGTGAGTTTTTTATAATGGTATTTTAGAAATAAAAAATAATAAATATTGTCTCTAATGACACCCTTTATACCATATATCGTTAAATCATATAAATTCACTCCGAAATTAATTGTTCTAGAAACAAATTCATCTGTATGTCTTTGTCTCTTCAACCAAACAATTTTCTGTCTTCATTGTCTCTGCCTCTTTTGTCCTACAACAATAATCAAACATTGCCTTGAAGATCACTAGTACGCTTTTCTTATACAGCTTAATTAGAATCACATTTAGCATGCATAAAGTTGATGAATTCATGAAATATATTTGATGAATTGAATACATGAAAAAAAAAACAATGGATAAGTGTTTCCAATGGGCTGGTTCAAGTGGTAAATAAATAATGGATTCAATCTTTAGCTACAGGTGATGTGGCATGGGTTTGTTTTTTCTAGCTTGTGGTGGACATGGTGATATAGGAATACTATAGCATACAGATGGTTTGGATGTTAAGAACATGTTCCAACAACTCCAGGCCTGACAGATTTTAGGACAATTTCAAATATGAATCCTCTTTAGTGATCACCTTAAAGCTAACAAGAGACAAGACTAGATGACCTAGAGAGTTCTTGAGCAAATGATAGCTAGGAGATAACTGCTGCCATTAATATACAGTCAGTGACTCTATAGTTAAATAATTAACTACTTGCTTTTTGCTGTTAACAAATCACCATTCCCAAACTCTTATGAGATAAATAAAGAAGCTAAAAGACTAAATAATACAAAAGCATATTTAAGACAATAATGGAACTTTCTTGAGGGATACCTAGTAGTCGGGATGAATTTTGAATAAATTTGATTTGATACTCTATTGGAGTTATGATCAGATCGATGTAGTGGTGATAACTGTAGGTTGTAGTTGTTATAGTTATAATTATAGTTCTATCTAGTTGTAAGGAGTAATATAATGTATTTTATGTGGGAGAGATTTGTCGTCCTTAAAGGTCTCATCAGGCTCGAATCCGGATTAGTCGACAGTGGCCGGACACCGGATGGTTATACTAAAAAAAATATAATGTATTTTCTATATTTTAAATTAAATTTTTTCTTCTTAAGTTGATGGGTTAAAATAAAAATAATATTAAAATCAAAGTTATTTTTAACAAAAACACAATAATTAGTTCTATTATTAGATGCAAGTATAATACAACTTAGTATAGATATAATAGTTTAGATTGATGCTTTTATTCTTTAATATAATCAAACATTTATCTAAAATTATCTGAATTTTAGTTAGAGTTTCTAATTTTTATAAATTAGATAACAGCTATTTTTACTTTCATTCAATTTTCACCATGATGATACCATGGATAACACAGAGAATAACAGATTTGATTGGACATTGATTGAAAACATGGATCAAATGACTATTATTCCATTTCTCTGATGTAATTGTAATTATTAACACTCGGTCGTGGTTATATAAAATTATATGGGAGAAATTAAAATGTTGGGAAAATTAAACCAGCAAAATCCACTACGAGAAACAAATTAACAACCCTAACCGCAGAACAGGTGCAAAATAGGTTTACAAATTAATTTCAGCTGAAAGCAGTAGCTTCTTCGACCCTGTATAGCATGTGATTAACAGCAGCCGCAATCTCATCCACTGTACTCAGATGACAACCTTCTTCAACCTGTCGACCCAATATATTCATACCCAGTGAATTTTTAAAGAAAATAAATACTGTAAAGTAAATGTATAATTGTAGATGATCGTAATATATACGAACCTTTCCAGTTAATTGGTGTTTAATTAATTATATGGTTCTACTGGATTATGAGAGGGGGGAAAAGTGATATAAAATTGTCCGATAAAAAAAAATTGACTGCCATGACTAAAGAATAAACTAACCTTGACACTAACTGAATAGAGAACCATTTGATCATCAGTGATGACATTGAGATGAAGAACACTGAGCCGTAGGTTTTGCAACCCCACCACCAATTTCAAGAGCTGTCTTGGCCGTTTCTTTGATAGAATTTTTAGATTGGCATGGCTCTCGACCATTGTCACCTCTATTTCCCCTACAGCCCACTGGTTCTGACCAGCCACTACTGATTCACCTTGCATTGCTGAAGGCTGAGTTGCACGAGTTGAAATCTGTGGGAAGGTGAAGAAGTCAGCAAATGGCCGTGAAGAGAAGCCATTAACGTCGGGTTGCTGCTTGTTCTTTTTATTAGTTCCCATGGTCTGCGAGAGGTGCTCTAGCTCCTTCACGAAGTTAATGGCACCTCCAATTATCGATGCTTGGTCACCCTAAGAAGAACAGATTAATGTAATGAAATTTATTAAAATATGTTTGAAAAAGATTAATGCCAATGAATCAGCACAACTCCGATCAACATGATCGACTAGTCAATTAGATGGAACTGTAATAAACATTGGTGAACTTCCATGAAAAAATTAAATTTTGCAAATAGGTAAAATATAATAGAGATTTGAAGAAAGGGGTTCGATATGTAAAGGCACATGTAAGTACATACTCTTTGAACATAAGAAGGAGGCATCAAAGATCTAAGCACAGCAAGATACTCATTCATTTGTTTTCTACGGTTGCGCTCAACAGCAATGTGAGTCATTCTCTGGTTCTCAATTTCTTCTTTATTCTTGGAGCTCTTGGTGCGTCGCCGTTTTCTCCTGTTTGTTGCTGTCACTGGTGCAGGTTCCATTATTGAAGGAAACAGTATTCCTTGAATAGATTGATCACCATTGCAAGTCCCAGGCGAAGAGAGATTGCGATCCCATTCTTTTTCTTGTTGCATCAATGGAGGTGATGGTGAATCCCAGTTTGCATGGAGACCTTGTTGCTCTATGCTGTTATTCTCAAGAATCCCATGAAAAGCTTTATCTTGCCACTCAAAATCATAGTCCCAAGCTCCTCCTCCTGCCACGGAGTAAGAATCCATGCAGCCATAAGCAAATGGATCTTGAGAGTACACAACTGCCTCTAGTTCCATGTCTAGCTACTCTCTCTGTCTCTCTCTGATCAAACGCGGAAACAGACGGGCCTTTTGTGTTTTCTAATAATCTCTCTCGATCTGTTTTTCCCCTCCGATCACTCCAAGAGGCAGAGAAACATGAAAAGAGGATTGGAGTTACAGACCCACGAACTAGTGTGGTGTGTAGAGGGCTTAAGAAGAGGAAGAATGTAGTGTTCCGTTTGGAGAAACCCCAAGAACGTAACATGCACAAACCCAAAGGACAAACGAACTTGCCCTTTTATCTTTCTCCCCGTAGGAGAAAGGCATGCTAAGCTTCAGAGATGTTTAATTAATTATTAACGAAAGCTACAGCGTTTTGCACGTGAGATGGCAATTTAGACCCTCGCTAGAAGAGAGATTAGATTCTCTTGGCTCTTGGAGATTGTAAATACTGTTTCCTGAAAATTAACATTGTGGAAAAAAATATCATACTGCCTACACATCCCCAAAAAAAGGTGACTGTAACAAAAGGAAGAGGTTTTTATAAGAGAAAAAGGGGTCTTTCGACATTATTTTCTAAGGGCAGTCGTCTCCTTCCACACCACTGTTCATTGCAATACGTTAAAAGGCTTACTTGGTCCTTTCAAAGATCCAGTTGGTGCATTAGTTTCTAAGAATAAATTACAAGATGTGCCTGAATGGATTCATTTGGTAATAATGTGGTCGGACATCGGGTCATGGAAAGGAGAACATGACGAAAAGCCGGTAATAACCCACAGATTCGGAATAATAAAAGGGCTGTGATTTAAAAATGTTTTTTTTAAAAAATGATTTTTTATTTTATTTTTTATTTGAAATTTTTAAAAAAAATAGTATTTTTAGATCAAGATATTAAAAATAATTTTTTTAAAAAAATATATATATTATTTTAATATATTTCTAAACAAGAAACAATTTGAAAAACAACTTCTCAACACTAACAAACCGTAATTAAAACATGTGACCCGACGAAGAGCCACCTCCGTGATCATGTGTACCTTTCCCAATGAACGCCCTTGTTGTTCTCTTGCCACTTCCTTATTACACTTCCCAACATTGATTAAACTTGTTTACTGATGCCCTTAATGTTAATGACATCGGTAATACTAATCACAAGTCAATAAGACATTCTCTAGGGTTTCCTCGGGCTCTATCCCATAGAGCATAATAAATTACCCCAAAACGGTATTTTTTTCCGTGTTTAGAGAAATGTGATTCCAGCCATGGGTGCTACACACCGCCTTCTTTAACTAAACAATTATCAGTGGAAGAATAGAAATGGGAAAAAAAGTCCCCATCGAACTGGCATTCCTTTGAATGTATCACCAAAACTGTAGTTTATGAGATTCCTTGTCAAATTGCATGCTTAATAAAAAAATAAATTAGATATTTTAATACCACTAATCCACTTATTTTCTTCAAAGAGATCTCTTTGAAAGGTACCGTGTAGGTTGGTTGGAATACTCAATTTCTGTTCACAAAAATACTAGAAATATTACCGATAAGACTCCTGTTTTGAGTGTCACATTCCGCTACCACCTAGCAGTTTCTCACCCATTCCCTTAATTTAGTGATTTATGCTGTACGGATTTAATCATAGCATAATCATTCAGCTAATCAGGACAAATCATATCGTTCTCCAGCATGGTTACGAGTGCTTTTGTTTCCTTCTCCCCGGAGAGAGGGAGAGAGAGAGCAATAGAAAGAATATGTTTTTTATTTATTTTATTCATCGAGGAAAATTAAAAAAAAAAAACCCTTTCACTAAATGGTAACCAAAATCAAATGCTGTAACTCATCGGGTAAAATTATAGCACGAAGATCAAGTGTTTGCCAGCAGAGCGAGCTAGGCTACTTTGAGCCATGAAGTTTGGTTTGAAGGGTTTCACAACCACATGAAGTTGAGCCCCACTACTTTCATGCTTGGATTCGAATCGTTTCCAAAATAATTTTGGTGGAGAAATTCATAAATCGACAAGTTTTTCGGCACCGAAGGCTCCTGTGACTCAATCATTCAATCGCATTGGATCTTTGTTTGAGATTTCTTTTGACGTGAATATTATTAGCTAGAAAAGGTACGTGTGACACACAATGGTTGTTGAATTTCGGTCAAAATTTGACCATTACTTTTAATGAAAATTAGCAACAAATTGAATCGGGGGACTAAATCTGTATTAGAATCCAAATCTCTAGGATTTATTTTTAAGGAAAAACATGTGATTCAATGTCACCAAATCATTGAATACAAAGATCTCCGATGAATGAAGATCTTAAGGATTTAGTTTGCATAATTAAGAAGTTCGCTCCTTTTTTTTTGGCTACACCCTCCTCCTCCCGTACGTAGTTGGTATAACGCCAGAAGTCCGGGTGCTTTGGAAAAAAATCTATAAGATGTCGCATGTATTTTCTATATTGTTGTTGAAGAAGAACAAATCATAAAGATTCCCGGGACTTATTGGTGAGAATATAGGTTTGCGCAAGTGGAAGTTTTGATATAACCATTAACAGCAAGAGAGGAAAACAAAAGAATTGTTATTAAGGATTTTAGATAATAATAATAAAAAAAATGAATTATTTTGATACGTGCTTATACGTGCATCAAGAATATATTTTTTGTACAAATGTTATTAATAGCTACCGTGACTATTAACAAGCTGAAAAATTACATCAAAGAAAGATATAACTGATTTTCTTATGGTGACTCTGTAACAATTATGTAAATAATTGATAATAATAGGGATCAAATGAATGAAACTGTAATCAATAATTTATTGAATTGGGAAATCAATAACTATAAGGACTAAATTGAAAGAAAGAAAATATATTTCTACACATATTACAGGTAGCTCGGACCTCCAATCACTAGATTGAAAGTTTATCAAGACTCTATATGATATTTCCTAGGCTTTTGACTGAATAAGTAGAATTCAATTATTAAAATTGCAAATATTTAAAGCTTGAAAGATATAAGCTAATCTAAAGATGATTTCTCAATTTTTAAAAATTTGTTATCATTTTGTGGTGATTATGAGAGATTTTACACATCTTTCATATTGGTATACTAGTGAAATCATACCATTCACTATTTCTCGTACAATCCTATTACATTCCAGTATTTCTTCCTAAAGTTTTGACCCTTTTTTATTTTTACAAAACTTATCATCTTCCTACAATCAACATGTCCCTAGCCTTAATGGAAACCCAAGCTAATCACACTTCTACCCCCATTAAAAACCTTGCCCTCAAGTTAAGTGTAGGTTTCCCTAAGCTTCTGTTTATCCACTCAAGCTACAAGTTCATTGATTTGTCCCTCTCATATAACTAGGAACTCTTATTTAGTCCTTCTCATTGTAACTTTTTTCTTTTTTGTATCGTACATTTGTGGGCTTTGATTTTAGGTTGTCCTTCCAATCAAAATGGGTAGCTTGGGTGTTGATTTCTCTTATTCTTTAATTATTTTCTTAAGAAAGGATACATGGAAAGATGATAGATCTTGGGCCCTTTTAGTAAATCTAAACAGTAAGTTATTATCTCAACTCTTGTTTTAATTTGAAATGGCCTATAATATTTATAAGCTATTTTTTTCATGCTCATTTGACAGTATAATTAGAGATTACGATACACTCATTCTACCTTTAACTCCAGCTCCTTGCTTCTTTTTTTTCTATATGCATCTTCTATTTGTCTTGAGCTTTGTATAAACTCTTTCTGGTATTCTATAGCATGTTTATTATATCAAAAATCTTTTATTGGGTGTTGGGTAATGCTTAGTAGTTAGTTTATAAGAGGGTGGAGTGTTTTTACAATATGCGATAATTAGTGCTATGTTATCTTTTTGTCATTACCAACTATCTAGATTATTCCACAGGTTGTCCATTGTAACTTAACAATGGCTTTCATTTGTCCATCCATTTGATAATAATAGGCTATAGATATATGAAGTTGAACCTTTTTACCTTAAATAGCTCCTCTCAAAACCCATTAGTAAAAGTAGGGTCAATGTTTATCACAATATTCTTTTACATCTTATATAGCTTCCTTACATTGACATCGAGAAATTAACCCACCTTAGTAGTTGTGTATGCATTACTACCTTGATATATTCATACTTAGTTAGCCTAACCACTACCACCAAAACAACCATGTGATAAATGTAAGGAGGTAACTCTTTTATGAAATCTATAGAATTAAAAGTTCAGGGTTTATTTGGTACTGGTACAGAATGTAGCAACCTAAAATGGAATTTCTTTTGACTCAATTTATTATATTTAACTGGTTTAAAGACAATCCAAATGAATGCTAAACAAAATCGATGAAAAAAAGGTAAGAAAAAAAAGAAAAAAATGAATTAAAAAGAAAAGAAGAAGAAGGCTAAATTTGAAAATAAAAATAAAACTTCATTGTTTATAACTTTATATAAACAGTACATGAAGCTTTTGTGAGTATTTTAGTTTTGATAAAGAAATCAAGAATAAAATTAAAACAAATCCATAATTCATAAATTATTTTAAATAACAAAATTATAATAAAAAAGAATTTTAATAGCAACAAACCTCCAAGGTTAATTTGATTTCTTAAAAAGTCATCATGAATACCAAGTAGGAAGAGAGAGAGAGAGAAATAAAAGTCTACATGCGCCAAGCTAACCACTATTATGTTACACGTGTTGCTTATTGGTGAGCGGAATGTCAAAAGGTTTTGATCATTGTTGCCCTGTAAGCAAGGTTTTGACCACCGGATAGAGATGCATTGCATGGTTTGTCTGAAAATCATTAACACGGTTCATGTGCCTCCAATTTTATTTTATTTCGCTTGATTATAAAATTATCCACCACATGCAAAGACACTCAATAAACTAGAAAAAAAATGTAAAGAATAAAAGAGTTCCTAGAGCAAAGGCAAAGTTTTTAAAAAATTAAAAAAAAAATAATAAAGTAATTACAGCAAGCACGAAAAATAGTAATATAACATTGTTCTTTGAAATGATATGAGTTAAAAATTCCTTAAAAAGGAGCTAATTATCTTGAAGGTCAACTAATATTAAGAATCAATAATAAAATAATAGTTTCATTGTATATAAAATATGTATTTTAACAGATAGAGTGAATCGTCAATGATCATGACAGAAATAAACCACAACCTTTCGTGTCTAATCCAGGCTTTGTCTCCTACGGTAACGATAGAATTGCATCCAGCACCGTCACGACTCGTCGCCTCGCCTAACAAAATACCTCCACTAACCTTTAATCGTACGGACCTGTTTAACTATAATCATAGCGTGTGGCTTGAGAATGCATGCTGTCAAAAATTCTACCCTGCCAAACAGACAACTAGTCAGCTAATATCAAATAAATAAACAGTTGGTTGATGTATTATATGGTATGTGGGATTTCTGTTTAGTAATATTTTTAATTTTTTAAAATTTTAAATTAATTATTTTATATATATTTAGATTATTTTGATGATAAAGATTTTTAAGAATAAAAAATATATTATTTTAATATATTTTCAAGAATTTTTTTAAAAAAAATTATAAATATAACACTTCCAGATAAATATATAATCAAGTTACTTGATAAAGATAGGGTCTAATTAAATAGCTAAAATGTTTCAGAAAACTAAGTTGGTTGATTGACATCAGCGAGTGTTAAAAAAATATTTTTATTTAAAAATATATTAAAATAATTTTATTTTTATTTTTATCATCAATATAAAAAAACAATGTGTGTGTGTATATAAACTTAGTGTTTTTTCAAGAGAAAAAAAATAAGATTTTCAACAAACAAAAAAAAACAGTAGACCATTATGTCAAATATCTTAATTGAATACAATTATGGACATCTTAATACTCTTTGGTTTAGAACTTGTTTGTTTTTTCTTTTCATAAGTGTTTTTTAAAATATATTTTTTTATTTTTTATTTTATATCTTAAATTATATTTTTATATTGTTTTGATGTATTGATATCAAAATAAAATTTAAAAATAAAAAATATATTATTTTAGTATATTTCTAAATAAAATAAATTTTATTTTATTGAGTAAAATAAAGTAAAACCACAAGGAGAAAGGACTGAGCTGGGCAACCTCGCTTCATAATTCATACTGAAAAACAGATAAAAGATCACTCGGTTTCATTGTCGTTCTTGTGATGTGAAATACGCAGCTTCTCCTTCGTCCTTGGTTAATACAACTGTATAGCCTCGCCTGTGATGTTATCCTCTTTCTTTGTCTGTTTTCTGAACAAATCAAATACTGGACATTGTACAGAGAATATAGTGCATTTCAAAGTGTTTTTAAAAAATATATTTATTTTTACTTTTTATATTAAATTATTATTTTTGCTTAAAATCATTTTCAGATAATAAAATTAATTTAAAAAAATATTTTAATATATTTTTAAATAAAAAAACAATTTCAATCACAATTAAAAACAAAAATTAAGCCAATGTACATATCATGGACTGCTGAATGATGATGAAGTCTTAACTCCAATAATTGCAAGTTAACACTATTATTATAATTTTTACTTATTCAATTTAGCGATGACGGCCCACTTGATATACATGAACACCGATGGAACTTGAAAACATTACTCAAATAGTGTATCGGATAGTATTTTGTTACTATCCTATAATAAAAAATAAAAATAAAAAGATAAAAGAAAGGACAGGAGGAGCATACAGCGAAATGAGGTTGTTTTTTTAGTGACGAACAAGACACAAGTAACTAGAGTATCAAAACAGATCTTTGATTAAGAAAACAAGTACAAATCTTATGCGACTTCACTAGTTTTAGAGTCTTATTTTAAAATCAAATGAGAGAAAAGTTATACGAATCTCGAAGAGAAGGAAGCTAGCGGGTTCAACAAATAATTAAAAACCACCACCAAGGTTTTGTTTAGGGTTTAATTAGAAGATCTTCTTATTTTTTAAATGCTTAAATTAACGATTCTATTTCATACAAGTAAATATATTCAAGCTCTTTTGATTTCCTGCTGTCAAAGACAATGAGAATTCTCTATTCTCGACACGTGGCAATCTCTTTGGACCACTCACATGGTGGACGAATAAAAAAAAACAACTAAAAAGAAGGCAAATTTATTATGCACATATACTAAATTAATTACTTAATTATTCATTGACATAATACAAATACAATTATTGTTTTGTCTTTCTTAGAAAACCACTCATCTTAAGGATAATTTAGTCCTTTTCAATAGTTTGTTACATATCATGTAATTAATTAGGGTTAGTTTTTTTTTATTTCTTAATATAGTAAATTATCTTGAATTAAGGATAGTTTCTCATTTTGGCTACGTAGCAGTAAACGGTGGCTCTCAGGCTACAGAACTTTGAGCAGCAGATACGCAAGAGCCACTGCTCCCGTCCTCTCTCAAATAAAATAAGGTGGTCGATTAAATTTTGGATGGGCTAAATGGGCCCACGGTGAGATGGGTTGAGGCCATAATATTTTATTTTCGGTCTTTTATATCCGGGCCTGGCCTGATTTTTACATGGTTTATTTGAGATTGATTATCTATTCCAGGGATTGGGCTTAATGATGACAGGCACGAATGTTGTTCGGCTGGAGATGCCCAGCATGGCCTGTCGTCGGCAAGCTCTAATAAAGAGAATGGACTGACATCTTCGCTGCCAGGCCCACCAACACACATCGCGCTCGTTTTATCATTTCATTTACTTTGACGTTTTGTCCCTTTCTATCACAAATACACGTAATATAATTTTTGGAAAACAACCCTCATAGTGGCCCCTGTGTTTATATCAATTTGTAAATTTAGCCACAATGAAAAGGGTTTTTTCAAAACTCACCATCTGCTTATAAAATTTTGTCAGTTGTAAATTGCATTCAATTGCAATATATACGAATTATCTTTTAAAATACTTGAGAAATAAAAGCATCAAGATTTTCTAGAGAAAAAAAATATTTGATAATATTTTTTAAAATATAATTAACATGCATCTCTTTTATTTAATTTTGTGTAAAAAGTAACGGTGGTTTTGTTTTAAGTGCTAGAATTTCATACCAATAACTTTTTGAAATTCATCGATACCACATATTATTTATTTATTTATTTATTTGCTTCAGAGAGGGAGAGATTCCTGCTTGGAGTTTCCAAGAGAAGTGGATTTACTGATTAATAAATACATGATAGCTATCTGGAGATTACCGTCAAGAGAAGGCATCGAAGGATACAGCCTGCAGGCTCGCTGGCAGATGGATAGAATGAAAACATTTGCACAGCAAGGTGGTCGCGGAGTGATGGAACATAAATTATTGACGGCTGGATTTTGAATGATGTGGGGGTGAATGAAAATGATCGATAGCAATGCATTCGTCTTCGACCGGTGATCTTGCTGTCATATTGATTATGTCGATTGATACACTTTTCGGTAAAGAATTCAAGATCTGATTTTTTTTGCTCCGTAATAACGAATTGTCTAGATTTTTCTTCTTTCTTTCATTTTGAATGAATCGGCTTCGATTTGACCATGTTCTTCAAATAGGGACTTGGTGCTTTGACTTTGTGAGGACTGGAAGCATCAGATCTTCTGCTGCTAGACAAATCCATATAGCATGTATACCCAGTACTATCCATGTTACAGAAGCATAAAGAGAAACATGGAGGAATATATATCATAAAATTAATATAAATAAATTTGTTTAGGGTGCAAGGAATGCAAAAAAGAGAAAAAAATGTGCTTACAAAGAAACTTTGCTGCTACCAGTAGGGTAAACACTTTACCCCTCCAAAAACAAAGAACTGTAGCTCAAACAGTAGTAGTTTTCTACTCCGAGAAATTTCTGGGTGTAAACCTATTATTTGTTATCCCAGCGAGGACTGTTATCAAATTGAATCTCGTATCATTGAACAACTGGCTTAGATTGCGACCACTTGTTTACATTAATGCGAGCCTTTTCCGCCTGCAAATTCAATGCAGTGAAGAGTAAGAGAAACATCTATGCATTATAGTTTAAGTTATAAAAGAGAAGTCAGTTCCAGCTTCCTACCTCTTTATCCCAGTCGGACCTCACGGTCATGATGACCAATATCACCGTTTGAACGGCGGTTCCACCAAAAATCATCCCGCCCCAGATGCCCTAGTACACCCACAAAACGAATTTCTTTTAGTAACAAAATATTTTAGCAATCTTTTGATCGCACAAAAAAGAAGAAAGAAGTTTAATGGAATGACTGCTTGATATATGCAAATCCATATTATTGTTGGTTCATTTATATTCAGAAGGAAGCCTCTTGTTTGCACTGTTGATGTGGGTGGTGAAAGGAAGCGCTTTACAAGTTGAATAAACTAATATGTTGCTTGAAAAAAGCTTTTTTTATATAGGAATAAATTGAATTGAAGTCAATGAACTCACCTTAACACCCAATTTGAAGACCCATCCTATAAGAAATCCAAGTGGGAGCCCAACGATGTAGTAGCAGCCAAGGTTTACATATGCAACCGCTGCTTGCCATCCTGCTCCTACCGCAACTCCTGCCATGGTGAAGAAATTGGAGGTCTAATTAGAGAATCAGAAAGAAATAGGACAGGAAGTGAGTTAATGTGTCAGCAATTTATGTTTTTTTTGTGGGGTTTGAAAATTACCTGATAAAACTGGCTGAACGCTGTTAAGAAGAATTGTAATGGCTAGAAGGAAGGCAAGGTTGTCAACCTCATGGATAACGCTGGAGCTAGAGGTGAATATTAATGAAATCTTGTTGTGTAGTAGCATGATAAGCAGGCAAAATATAAGTCCAACTATAGATGATTGCACCACGGATACTATAGTTGCAAATTTTGCTCCCTTGCCATTTCCAGCTCCTAACTCATTAGACACCCTTACTCTGCAAATTTGACAGGCTTTTCATGATTGTAGATTCTACCACAAGAAGAACATGGACAATGTTTTTGGAGTGAAAGAATTATGCAATCATGCAATTACCCCAAACCCAGATTCAAGGAGTACATTTTCTTCTCTTTATTTCCTGAAAATTTATAGTTATCGAATCATGTTCAAAAGATCAGGAAATTACCCTGCAGCTGCGAAGAAGGCCAGAGGAATCATGATCTCCCACCCGTTAATACTCATGCTGCAAATTTCAATCAGAAATCATAATTAAGTATTTTACATTATTGAACATATTCTTTCACGATAAGAATCTAGCAGGTAAAACAAGGTTTATGTTACAGACAAATTAAGAAGAGTTTGAACACTTGAAAAGCGAACACCGATCATTAAAATCTCTTACCAGACTGACAAAGCATCCACAGCAAGCGTTGCGTTGTCCAAGTACCCTGTCATTAATATCAGTATTCTGTAGTACCAATTCTCCAGGCTGCGTGCCAAGGCCAGAAACACAGAGCAAGATATTATTTTCTTTTTTCGTTTTATTTAATTAAAAGCAATGCTATACGCTAGCAAATAAACCATACGATACAAAATGCTCTGTTCATATATGGCTAATAATTGTTAAGAAAAAATATGTTTGTTTTCCACTGCCCTGAAAACTAAAATATGCTTTTTATTTTTACTTTCATAAAACAGATGTTTGAACTCCATGCTTCTTGAAGGGAGCACACACTGATAACAGTCAGCTGCAATCTATTGACAATATGTATTTGAGCCTTACCTTATCTATCTTAGAGAAACATTCCTTTGAAAGTTGATTGATTATTTTCTTTCGTTTTCGTTTTAATTAGATTTTTTACTTCTGTAATCACATCCACTTTAATGAGACGTAATCAAGGAAATTTGGAGGGTGAGAAGAAGATACCAAAGCATGACCCCAGAAGCAGCAGATAGTTTGACAAATTCCCAGAGGCCAGAAAAAGCTTGTGCCGAAAACCCAGTCCAAGTAGAAGGACACCCGCCACAAGAAGTATATATGAACATTCCAATAACTATAACCCACCAAGATATATCCAAAGCAATAGCAGCACCAATAACTCCAAAATCAAGCACATAAACGAAGAGCCAACTCGTCAGCACATTGATCCCTAAACTCACCAAAGAGATCCAGGCTATCACTTGATTCTTTAGCTGGCTCTGCAAGAACCTCTGCAATGGGAACTGAAATGCAAAGCTAAAGTGAAGCGGTATCAACCATACAGCAACCACTCCTGACAGTTCTGCGACGTCATCGGGCTGACCTAAGAGTTTGAGAAGTGGAGCGGCAAAAACGTAAAATGGCAAGAGCAGGAAACAGCAGAAGAATAGAACAATCCAAGATCTTTGCATGTAAATTCCCAGCATATGGTATCTTTTTGCACCAAAAGCTTGCCCACACATAGTCTCTAGAGCGCTTGCCATTCCTAGCTGTTTTTTTTCAAAAAAAAAATACACTTTAAGAAGCTTAGACAATAGAAAGGAAAAGGGTGCAAGATTGAATCGAATAGCATATACCAGCAGTCCGAAATTGAAGCCAACAATAACATTATTGGCTATGGAGATTGCAGCAAGCTCAACATCACCAAGATGACCAGCGAAAGCTTGGGTGATGATGTTCATGGAGAAAGTGGCCACCCTGCTGAAGATAGCTGGCCCAACGATTTTCCATAGCTTCTTTGTCTCAGTCCAGATTCTAGATGCCAGCGGGTCTTGATTTTCTTCATCGACATCGAGGCTGACCGGATCATATGGTAGCAATGTATCATGGAGATCATCGCCATTGCTGCTGATTCTGCTCATTGAAGAAAAAAACCCTGATATATATATTTTTCCTCGCTGCTTTAGAGGAAGCTCGAAAGATCGCTGGGGAGAGAGAGTCAGAAAGAAAGGGGATGACTAAAAAATGCTATTTCCCAAGTCTATCTTAACAGATATGTCATATGTGTATGTGCGTGGGTTGTGATGGTCAATCAGGAAACAGTGATCAATGCACGTCAGGAAATTTTAAAATATGGACAAATCATTTGGGACTCATTTCGTTGTCTGTCACTAGCTAGGTCCCATCACTGTTCAACAAGTTGATTTGTCGCCAAACCAAAGGAAAAAGAAATAAAATTGGTTTTCATCTCTCGTTTTTCCAACTCCAGCGAGAGATGGCTATTGAAGAATCACATTTTAATTTTTATATTTAATATATTTGTATGGGAAGAAAAGTTTTGGTTGAGTTATATCAATCAACAAGTAATTATATTAAAAAACAATTTACTTTTCTAAATTATTTTTTTCATTGAAGTTTACATGTACAAAAACATTGTCAGGAATTGTAATAAAGGTATGTTTGGTATTGCGGTTGTCATTGTGGTTGATGTTGAAAAAAATAGTTTTATAAAAAAAATTTATTGTGGTTCAAAATAAACAGTTAAGTGTTTGTTAAAATTGTAAATTTAAGGTTGATAAAAGTTAAGTATATTTGGTTATCATGCTGTATTGTTTCACTTAGAAATTATCTTAAAAACATGCACATATATATTATTTTTTAAATATTTAATAATTATAATAATAAAATATAATTAATAATTCAAGTAAATTAGACAATTATTTTAAATCTTCAATAAAATTACTTGTAAATTCATCACGAATTAAATCTATACGTGAAGTCCTCTGATATCCTGAAATAACATATAGTAAAATATCATTTGAAACAAAATTAGTATTGCAAAATAAAAATTACTTCTAATATATTTATTTATTGTAATTATTTTAATATTATTTTGATAGAGAGAGAGACCCACACGCCCCCATATCCATATCCATATATATAAAAAAATTGTATTTGGTCGTGTGAATTGTATTTGTGAAAAGCAACTTGAATCTGCTTTTACATTAAACGATGGTTGTAACGCTTTATTGGTGGGCCGGGTGTGTTTGGTGCGTTACCAAACAGCAAGGTACTAGTTTTTATTGGAACGTGGTTAACACCGCAATACCAAACCGGGCAACGTAATCTTTCTATTTCTGGGGTTTTCTTTTGCTTTTACAAAATTGTCGAATTCGTTCTAAAGACGAAAGAGATAATAAAAAATAAATAAAAAGTTATATTGTAATTTAATTATTAATAAGTATTTTTCTTACGTACTTACTAAATTGCCTTCTAGAATTTCACTCTCTTTCACTAGTTCTCGTGATTCTTCAATTGAATAAAGGAAAAATACAAGAAGGTTCGCATCCCAATATCTGCAACCCATAACCCCCAGTACGATATCTTCTTGTTCCATTCCTGTGCGAGCTTCAAGAAAGAAGAAGACAAATTCAAAACACCACGCCACCAAGAGCAAGGTCAGTTCCGTCATTCCAAGTCGTATCCCCACTAGCCTCGCCTCTTACAACCAGCCAACCAGTCAACTCTCTAGTATAAAACACAATCCGTGTACGATGATGATAGTGATTGTTTATTTAAAATTATATTAAAATAATATTTTTTTTCTTTTTAATATTAAAAGTTTTAAAAATTAAAAAATTACTTAAAAAATTTCATTGCTTTATATCCATAAAATATATGGATCGTTAATGTTTTATTTCCTGTAAAATGTACATCATAAATTATTGAGGATTTATGATTAATTTGTTCACTGGTTCTATAGTTTTAATAGTTTTAATTGAATTTGTCTTATAATTATTAGATTTAGACTAAAACTTGTTTTGTAATACACACACACACAACAGTTGAACTTGATGTTATAGTTATTTTGAATGTAAAAATTCATAATTCAATACTCCATTTTTATTTCAGAGTATAACTTTTCCTGGAACAATATAATAATGTAACGATTTCAATCTAATTTCCCGTTTATTAGTTAGGTGGTAGCTTTTTTAAAGCTTCCGGGGATTTGAATTTTCAAATTTTTTACAGGTAATTTAAAAAAAATTATATAGAATTGGATTTTTTGGAGTAAGAAATTTTAAAGTCAAAAATATTTTTTATTTAATAAACATGTGAATATAAATCCAACTTTCTATTTAATCGCACACTCCATGTATTTTTTATTCTTATTTTCTTTTATGGATATTACTCATCCTGAATTTACCAACCTATGTATTAAAGGGTTTATCAATTATGAATATACAACTTTGTTTTTGCACGGATAACAAAGCTTAAATACAAAAGATTATATACAAGCCCATAAACTTCAACCAAAAAAATAACCATAGAAAGCCTTGTTCTTTTACTTCTTCATACTTGCTTGCTCGTTTTGGTTTTTGGTTTTCATTTTTTTTTTAGTTTTACTGGTTATGAGTTTTTATTCGAGGCTTTCATTTTCTTTCTCATTAGATTAGCTTATAGAATTTGGTGTCTTCATGACATAGAAATAAGAGGGTTTTAAAGTGAGAGTACAATACTTTTCACGAATATTTTCCACATTTTACGAAACATGAAAGATGATAGAATTATGGTTAATGTAGGGGATCCTAATATTTTATGAACCAAATATCATGATTTGTTTTTGGATTTTAACATAATAAAAACAATCCTGATAAAATAATATGTATTAAGAGATATTTTGGGAAATAATATAATGTAGATAGTCGCATATACTATATGCGATTCGTGAGTCATGAGTATCATCTGAAGCTCTCTTAAATTTTAAATTTGGTAGACATCGAATATACATGACAGGCACGATGAATATCATCAATTTTAGGGGAAGAATCTCAGTTAAATAATAAAATAAAAAGTCAACAGTAGACAGTAGGATTGTCCTTGAAGGTCAGTGCCGTGACCGGTTCGTTGAGATAAGACTGCAGATGCTGAGCTGGCGAAATATAGATTACAAAGTGCATCTAGAAGAAATCGTATTGAAATGGCCCACATCTGCTGTTACAGCTGGCAAAAAAAACAAGAAAACCTCAGCAACCATAACGTGTGGATATTTTCTTTTCAAGGCAAAGATATTCTCAGGAAAACAAATAAATTATCAATCAAAATGATTGGATGTCTCTTGTCGTGTGAGTGATGGGTCTTTCGTAGTGTAAGACCATCTCCAGCCCTATAATTTTCGAAACGCAAATTTCTAAAATAATATAAAAATAATATTTTTATTAATATGTGTTCCAATAATAAAAATCAATTTAAAAAATTATTTATTTTTATATTATTTTAAATATAGTATAATATAATTATAAATTTTATATATAATTTTTTATTCTTGTTGAGATATTTTTAAATAAAAATAAAAATAAATATTTTTGATATAGTTGTATTATTTTTTAATATATATATATATATATATTGCATTATTTATAATATATTTTATGTTTTGGCACTCCAACAGTAAAAAACTAAACAAAAAAAACAAATAATTCATTTTTTATTTTTAGCTTTCCATATGCCTCTTGTCGCCGCCGATGCTCTAAGAAAACACAACTAAATTTAAAATAAATTTCCTTCACTGGGTGTTTTTAAGGTACATTGACAGTTTTGCACAACGTGATTTCATTCTCAAGAGCCGTCAACCCGTGCTTCGCTGCAGGGATTAATTTTTTTTATCTAGATTTAACACATAATTTTATATTTTATATTTTGGTTTTTATTTTTTTATTTTTTTATTTTAGTTTTGATCCCTTGATTTTTTTTATCCTTCTAAGATAGTTTTATATTTTTTATTTGCATCTATACACCTTTGCTCTTTGTTTAGATTTTTAATTTTTATTGTTATTTTTATTTGTATTAAATGCAACTCGTATAAAAAAACATAGTAAGTTTAACTTTGTTGGTGTAAAATAAGAGTATAACTGTTTCCTATGCATGTATAGTTAAGCATAAAATGTTTGAAACACTACCGCCAATGACTCTTTCGTTTTGTCTTATTGGAGGTAACAAAAGTTATTTTACAGTGCACTAAAAAAGTAAAATTATCGGGGCATTCCCACTAACAATTCTTGGTTTTTGTCTTATTTAAGGGTATTATAATTATTGTACTATGCACAAATTTTTTTTTTAAAAAAAACCTCTGATACCATGACATTATTTCAAACACATTTTACATGATAAAATGAATATATAAAAAACTATTATATATTTTTAGAAGTTTTACGACGCCGCACACACCTTCTGAAATGTGCATGAGCTCTGAAATTAACATCGTGCCTAAGACGCGCCAACAACACTGTTACAGAAAATATAATGAAAAATTGGCAAATTACCAATACACCGTTATAGCCAATTTTTGGATTTTTTTCTTATAGGGGTATCGAAGTTTAAGTTGGGCGAGAGACCATGGTTATAAAAAAATGTATAAGTGAAAGAAAAAAAAGTATAAGCGTGAAAGCACTGTAGCAATCCATATTATTTTTAAAAAAATTGGCTTAGAAATTAGTCATGGTGTGCTTAAGTTGGTCCGGAGATTCGGGTTATAAAAAAAATAAAACAAAAGTATAAGAAAAAAAGATATCAGCGGGAAAGCACTTTAGAAAAAAACATATATGGGTTTAGAGATTGTCATGGCACACATAAGCTGGTCTGAACATCCTAATTATCAAAAAAATTAGATATGGGAATTAATCGTGGTGCGCTTAAGACACCCCGGTTAAAAAAACAAAAAACAAAAAAATAATATATAAGTGGAAAAAGAAAAAAGAATATAAAAAAGTATAATGGGCAAAAATATGTTTTGGGGGAAAAACATAATAAGAAAAAAATGATAAAACAAACATAATAAGGGAAAAAAAATGAAAAAAAAGGTCAAAAAAGAAGAAGCAAAAATCAGGAGAAAAACACGTTATAGCGGGAAAGCACTATTGCAAACAACAATACTATGTGTGGGGAGCTACAGTGCTTTCTCCACGCCATTTACAATCCATACTGCTTAAAAAAATAAATTCGATTCAGAAATTAGTCATGGTGTGCTTAAGCTGACCCGAAGACACCAATCACCAAAAAAACTGGTCCGGTGATAAGGAAAAAAAATGTATAAGTGAACAAAAAGAGTATAAGGAATTTTTTTAGAAAAATAATAAATTGGCCAGGGGACTAGTCGCAGTGCACGCAAGGTGACCCGAATACCCTGATTATAAAAAAAGTGGTTTGGGAATTAGTTATCATAGCAATCCATATTGTTTTAAAAACAAATTTGCCATGAGAATTAGTTGTGGTGTACGTAGATTGCCCTGTAAACCTTGGTTATAAGAAAATATATAAGTGAACAAAACAAAAATATAAGAAAAGCACTTTAGGAAAAAAATAAGTCAGAGGATTAGTCTTGGTACACATAAACTGGTCTGTAATTCCTAGTTATAACAAATAAATTGGATCTGGGGGTTAATCGTGGCGCGCTATAGCTAGCCAGGATACCCCAATCATAAAAAACAAAAAAATATATAAGTAGAAAAATAAATAAATTAAAAAAATATAACCAGGGAAAAAAACATTTAATGGGAAAAAATAAAAAAAATATTTAGAAAAAAAAACAAAATAAGGGAAAAAAACTATAAAAGAATTGGATCCGAGGATTAATTGTGGTGCATTTAAGCTAGCCCGGATACCTCGATCATATATATATAAGTTGAAAAAGAAAAAAAATTAAAAATATAACTAGGAAAAAAAATTTCATGGAAAAAAAAATATAATCAGGAAAAAAAAGCTATAAAAAAAATTGGATTCGAGGATTAATCATGGTGCGTTTAAGGTTGTCATACACTTTGATTATACAATATATATATATATATATATATATATATATATATATATATAATTAAAAAAAAAGTATAACCAGGAAAAAAATATTTCATGGGAAAATATGAAGAAAAAAAATTAGGAAAAAAACATAATAACAGAAAAAAGGAAGAGAAAAAATAAAGTAATAAAAAAGAAAGAAAGAAACGTAAAAATGAAAAAAAAAAGAAAAAGAAAAACGTAATCTGGAAGTACAAAAAAAAAAGAGTTGAAATCTACAAAATGTGTGGGAGCTACAGTGATTTCCCCACACATTTTAGTGTTTGTTATAAAATTCCTTCTTTGTTTTTATTGTAAATTTTATTATTATTTTTTAAATTTTTATTAAAAAAACAGATTTTCTTAATTTGGAAATGCATGGAAAATCCTCTCTGGTTAACCACTGTGGGTAGATCCTACCTCCCAATTCAATGGAGGCTTATTTGTTGGAGTTATTTCCCCTGCAAGCATTATATTCTTGTTGATGCCAACAGCTAGTCCTGAGCAAGTGTGTATATATATGTTTTTATTTTAATTGAAGTGATTTTTTAAATTCTTTCTCATTTAGAAATTTAATAAAATAATATTTTATTATTATTATTTTTAAAAAAATCGATATCAGCATATCAAAATAATTCAAAAATATCAAAAACAAATTAAGTAATAAATAAAAATACATTTTTTAATTTTAAGAAACTCTAAAAAAATTCAATCAAAAAAATTAAGTTAAAATAAAAAAATAAAATAAAATCATTTTTCAAAAAATATTTTTTAAACACAGCAATAAACATTTTTTTGACGTGTAGAAGGACCCGCAAATTACATACATTACCAAGATCAACGAATGCACAGTGTTTGTTAATTTAATTATTCTTTTCCGTCCCTTTTCATTCCCATAAACTGCATTCAATTTTGAAATTTCTAAATTCGAAGCATGAGCGCTATGATTGAAATCTTTATCAAAGGTCATCACTAAAGAAATTCGGGAGGCACGATGAACAGTCTCGTTCTACTTTAGTCAGGATATTATTGCAATTATAAAAATATACTCGTAATTACTTGTTCTTGCCACCGATGCAAAGTTTACGTTGATGAATGGGGTTGCAGTGTGCTGCGCGACTCAAAAACAATGAGTGGCTGTGTTGGTGAAGAGCTGTAGGGCACGTGATGTATATATTTGGTTTTCAGTTTGAATTTCTCTATTTAATGTATATATAGAATGTGAATTCATTGTTGATTTTTATAGGATTTATATAAATTAATCGTTTTTTTATTATTTATATAGCTACATAAAAAGTTTATTTTTGTTTAAAAGTTGTTTTTTTATAGCATAACGAGTTTTTCCGAGGTATAACATGGTAATGATAAACAAATATATTTATATAAGAAGAGTTAATAAAGAATTTAAAGTCTTGTCTCCAAAAATAAAAGTTTTCAGTCTTTTATTTACATTATAAGATACTTGCAGGTATTTATTTGAACTATCTTATCCTCTTATTAATATTTATTTTAATCATCTAATTATAAATAAATAATAAATAATCTTTAAAAGCTTGATAATAATAAATAATCTTTAAAAAAAACTCTTTTTTTCTGAAACGGAAAAAACATGCACATGGTCAGCGGCCTCAATGATTTGGAAACAGTACCCAGTGTCTGACTTTTTTTCTGGACTAGCAATTTAAAACTTTATTTTTTTTTTCGTCTGAGAATGCGAATTATTATCGATAATTACTGACCCAGTCGAATCATGTGCGCTACTCAATCAAGAGGTCCACGAAAGGAAGCTAGCCAGATCTCGTCCAAGAAACATCCCCCCTTGCTACTTCCTTTTGAATGAGAATTAGAGTTCAATTTTGTGTCCACTGCCGTGTTCACATTTCATCACGAAAATTAACTGCGAAATACTCTTTCCAAGTGTTATCATTATATTGTTTTTTCGAAGAAAATCCTTCCGGGATCATTAATTCTTTTAATATATGAAGAAATTGTATATTTTACTATCATGATTACTAGAAATTACATGCAAACCGGGTCCAAAAACAAGCACCGAAAAGATTAAAAGAATCACTCGTCTCGTCTCTGGAAAAATCACAGAGCGACTTTCCCATGATCCTTCTAAATTTAACTATTCACTCTAATATTAATTTACAAGCTCCCAAGGAAAGTATGAAGTGAGCCTACAAATCGGCGCAGTGCCCTTGATGCGACCCCCATCACATCTCTGCGGAGAGGAGACGTGCCCCACGTAACTTTTAGACTCCACCAAATTTCTACAAAACTAGCCCACCCGCAGTGATGAATCATCGTGTTTTGTGGTTCAGAGAGGAGAAAATTCTCAGGGCTATTAGAGCAGCACACGTGTTCCATTTCATTTCACACTTGGTCAATTGAGCTACAGTAGAACTCATTAATATTGTAAAACTCAAAAAACATAGGCTCCGGGCATATAAAAAAGATATAAATTTGTATAACGTCGAGTAAATGTAGACAAGAAAAACTTAAATTCAGCCAATAAAAAACCCTCCAATTATCTGCTAAGGAAATAATAAAAAAATACTAAATATCTTAATGGGGTTCTATATAATAATTAATAAATCCAATTTAATTATGTAGCTATATATAGAGGATATAAGATACTATCTAAGCCACAGAAGATTTATTTGACCACTGGCTACATAAACATTTATCACATTTTACCTTTGATGATTGAGAATATGTGGCCACTGGTGCTTTATAAGACAGGATACTAGTAGTGGAAAATACTTTTAACAAGTGCAAGTTCTGTCACAAGAATAGCCATTTCTTTTTACAGTCTGTCCATCTTGATGTAGAGAGATTGAAGGACAGATAATGGACGCGTGGAGCCCAATCAGCAACCACTGCAATCAATTCTTCTTCCGCTAGTGACATTGTTCTCCGCCGTACGTGGGAGGGTGCAGATTTATAATATTAACAAAAACGTTAGTTGCCGATCAACTGTGGTCCCTTCCGGTCACCAGTTCCTGCTTCCAGCTGCAGCCATGGGTACTGTCGATCTTGTCGGTGCACCGGGCAGGTAGAATCATGCAGCATTCACTCGTGAAACTCTACCTCGACAAAAATATCTCTCATTTGCAAGGAACAACACAAGTTTATGATGAGTTATTACATTTTCTTGGCTGGGTAGTAATCAAATAAATAAAATTAATAAGTAGTAGTTAGTATATACTTGATTATATATTATTTTCTGAATTTAATCTCAATCAATACCATTTAATTGTTATCAATTTAAAAAAAAAATCATTTTTTTCTCGAAACTTCCAGCTCAACAATAATTTTTTTTAAAAAATATGATTGATACCCATTAAATGACTCGTTAATTGTTTTAGTTTAACAATCTAAGTTATAAAATCAAACTTAATTTCATCAAATTACAAAAAAAATCATTTTTTCTCAAATCTCAAACAAACCTTAACATACAAATCATACCTCAATACAGTAAAATACTCTACGTAAAGGTTGTCAAAAGCTTAAATTTACATGCAACTAGAAACGGTACATGGATTTATTGATAAATCCATTATTATTTGACAATTTTCTGGTTGATCAATTACTCCTTTGCGCTCCTCAAGAACCGACCGTATCCCAAATCTGTCTGTTCTGCGATGTCCGCTGGCTGCCCTGTCAACTTCAATACTAGGTCAGTTGCAAACAAAAACATAGGTGGTAGGTCAGTTCCAATTTTAGAAAAAATGACAGCTTTCACATTAATTAATGAAATGCTGCTGCTGCTTCTGCTAATATAAGTGGGATGGCTAGAAAAGAGCGACGTCGTTTCTTGACTACCATGAAACAATAACTCGTACAAATATTAAAGGGTTTATCACTTCACCTCCAAAGGGAGTTCATGTAAGAAAAATCCATCAGTCATCGTACATGGCTTTTTTACAAGGTGATTTGGGCCTCAAGGCTTTTATCAGCTCCTGTGTGGATCGAAGACTAGCTGTGGCGAGCTGACTTTTATTGTGATGCTGGACTTCGCATATGAAATTATATTTATTTCATGCCATTAAACACGACCAATCCACTATTAATTTGGACCCTGCTGACACATATTTCGTCAGTTCGGTAAAGAACTTGACTGACTTTTTTTATATAAAAAAAAATCAAAATAATATCACTTAAATTTGTTATATATAAAAAAATTAATTTACCCATATCAATCTAAATCTACGTCAACTCGTACATCTTATAATGCAGAACAAGGGCTGAACTAATCATGATGGTGTTTACTAATTATACATTTATTGTGCTGTAGATTTTGGGCCTTTAATTTGGCCCAGTTTACTCAGTTTATGATAGAGAACACAGACGCTGGTATTAAGAAAAAAATTGAAAAGTAAAAATATTTACTTTATTTTAAATAATTCATGGGATTGAGATTTTTTTTTCAATTTTATTATTTTTTATTTATTTATCAAATTTGGTCATAGTTTTTTATTTTTTATTTCTAGTGATATTCTTAATTGAATTTAACTGAAAGAAGAATTTTCAGCTTCCGTGCTTTACATGTGGTGAGATTTCAATTAGATTGATGGTGCGTGTTGCATCCTAATGTGTCCAACCTTATAATTATTTGCATCTGATCAGGTTTTCCTTGTCGATTGCTTGTTTGCAATAGAATCTCAATTTCCAGGAACTCCTCAAAGGTATAATAGAAAGTCTTCAATCCCCGGCCTTGAGGTGCTGGATTTTTAATCGAGGCTACTCCAAATTTCCAGAGTTGTAATTTAGATCCCATTCTGTTCTTCTTGCATCAGTTTTTGACAGTTTACATTTGTTTGAGATCTTAACAAACTTACAGAACGTGATTGTCAAATCCAATTTCACCAAGCACCCGTTAACTCGCTCGAGTTATGCATGGATTGTGGTGTTTGATAAGTTTCTTGGACTCTATAATGGTGGAAAGTGGAGTTTTCCATAATTTTATTGCTGGTTCTGCTGACTAAATTGACTGCTAACTAGTGTTTTCCCGGGGCATCCATGGATTTTGCACCTTAAAGATATTGTCCATCAGGTCAAAAACAAAGAATCAAGTTGCAGCAACTTCGTCCCAACCAGCAATTGCACCTGTTGGAGTTGGCTTTCCTCGAATCAGCATCCATCTGATAGCTTAACGTGCAAGGCAGAAGAGCAAGACGAGTATGAGCTAAAGAAGAGTAGATTGTGTGGACCCACTGGCCCAATAGAACCAGAGTGTTCATCTAACATCACAGAGAACAGTCTGTGTAGAGCATTCTGATTCTGCTGACAGATTAACACCACTAACATTGCTCATCGCCACTGTTTTGTGAGCTGGTAGAGAAGATCTGAAACAGCCACAGCTTAACTCCAATTTCCAGGGGGCACTGGGAGAAGATGGTTACAGAGCAACATAACCATAGCTGAGAAAGTTGATGTGTGGAGTAAATATGGTGTCATTTCTTTTTATCAAATATGACTGTAATTTCTTTCAGCAGCCATGTTCACGATTTAACCCCAATAATGTTTCTAGACTGATTAGCTGACAAATTTGACGTGCATAATTTTGTAAATAGTGCCAATGAGCAATTACGATTTGTGTTTTGATGTCGGTTTGCATGGACAGTTTCCTCGCTCTTCCTACCATCCCTCTCAAAGGCTGAACTCTGTGCCGCCGTCAATTGTGGATCTTGATGCATAAAATCTTATAAACAATAGTTTAATGAACCTGGGAACGTGGGCCCATGGCATCTTCTATTATTCTCTCTTTAATTTTATATTTGTAGTAAGTTGATATGGTTTCAGTAAGGTTTGAATGTTGGAAGATTGAATCCTTTTTTATGCCTTCATCTCATCGCTCGGAACACCGAATCTTAGCCTCCCTCGACTAGCTATCCTCCGCAAGCAGCATGACATTATAATTACATAAACACGGGGTCAGCGGCTAATTAACAAGATCGGAACGTGAAATCATGGGCAATAAATATTAAACGCCCTTGCCCTAGATTTAGAGCAGCTGGCAGCAAAATCCTCAACGCTGGACTTGTAGAGGGGGCTAGCTATATTTTATGCACTAACCTTTGACCAAACACGATTAACAGAGTTGTTTGTTAGGGCCACCTCAATCTCGAGAGCTCAGCTCGTCGCAAAAAACCATAGAAAAGGCCACAGGTTTCCACCACTTCCATTTCAAAACTATGTTAGGTATGGATGTGGAAAAGACCAGCGGAGCATTTACCACAAGGAAGAGTTCGTGTTACTCAAGGAAGATCATCACAGCTATTTTTCTACTCCTGCTGATTCCCGTACTTGCGCATTTGCAAGCTTCCCCTTTCTATTTCTTTGCCTCTCCCAATGCTACTTCTCGGGCTTTCTTCAACAAATGGAAAGGAATAGCACTCGACGACGCCTCCGCTGGTCCTTCTATCTCCAAAAACAGTGACAGCTTGATATCAAAGCTCCGAGAGTCGGTCACTTTCTTGCCCCTGAAAGATCTGAGGTTCGCTGAAACTGCCATGGAGGGGAACACTTGGTTTATGAGCTCCTTGAACGACACCCATGAGGCGAACGAGGCTGAATACCTCTATTTCCCTTCACAAATGTCCAAGGGGAGGATTCTATGCATCAAAGGGCGGCACGCCTCGGATGGCACCAAGAACTCATACGCCTTGGTATGGCCAGAAGCTCTTCCAGACTCTGCCACGCTCATGAAGGGCTTGACCTTCGTGTCAGACACATACTATGATTATGGCAATTTGTGGCATGCATTGACTGGTATGGCGCCCTTTGTTGGCTGGTCCATGAAAAACAACTGCCTAAATCCTACAAGATGGGTACTGTTCCATTGGGGAGAGTTGAGGACTAAAACAGGGTCATGGCTACAACACCTTATGCAAGCTCACTTTGGAGAAGTTAAAATTGAGGGGTTTGAAGGAGGAGATGGGCCGTACTGCTTTGAGAAGGCGGTTGTGATGAGGCATAACGAGGGAGGTATGGGAAAGGAGAGGAAGCTTCAGGTTTTCGATTTGTTGCGATGCAATGCTAGAAGATTTTGCGGCATAAGCCCTGCAGGGAAGGGGCAAGAGACCAACGAAAGAGGTGAACCGATTATAAGGCTGACTCTGCTCATGAGGAGAGGTTCAAGATCATTCAAGAATGCAGCAGCTGTGACAGACATATTTGCACGGGAGTGTGCAAAGGTGGAGGGCTGCACATTCAAGGTAGCTCAGTCAGAAAATCTAAGCTTCTGCGACCAGGTTTGTTTGTCTGTAACCTGTAATCTATTGGATCCAAGATTTTTCTTTCTTTTCCTACTCTTTTTACAATGAAGATAAGATTGATAATTTCATAGAGAATTCATGCAAAACATAATATACCCCAGATATCGATACATTCAACACCTTTTACTCTCAGAAAAGAAAAAAAAACGACTCTCATCTTGTGTTACTACTATGACACTCATCTTGTAATGCTGGCATGGCCCTTTCATTGTTGCTGAGAAATCAAATTATACAGCATTCAATTTCTTATTAACAAATGCTAGTGATCATTATGGTAAAATCTCTGGCTTGGTCAGGGACAATTGCGGGCAGTAACTGGTTAGGTTGGGAGCAGAAATAATTCAAGCAAATGCCAACAGAATCGAGCTTCTACATACTAAACCTATTGGTCGAATGAAGAACATATATAACTCTGACCATTTTGCAACTGACTGCTCCTTAAGTTTACTTTGCTGAGTTTTTCTCTTATACATGCTTGCTAAACAACATGCAATGACAGTAGCAATAAACCAGCCAGAATTAAGAAAAAGCTCGGAAATGGCTGTTGCTGCAATCTAGCTCATTCACTTAAGAACTGTGTTCATCATTCAGGTCAGAGTAATGACTTACACCGATGTTGTCGCATCCCCGCATGGTGCTCAATTGACAAACATGCTTTTCATGGACAGAAACAGTAGCGTGATGGAGTTCTTCCCTAAAGGATGGTTAGAGCTTGCCGGAGTGGGTCAGTACGCACATCACTGGATGGCAGACCAATCTGGCATGAATCACCGAGGTGCATGGTGGGATCCACTGGAAAAAAAGGAATGTCCATTTCCTCAAAAAGATCTAGATTGCTTTAATTTTTACAAAGATGGGAAGGTTGGTCACAATAAAACCCATTTTGCAGAGTGGGCAAGAATTGTTCTCGACCAAGTTAAGATAAGCAAGATGCAAATTGCCACGAGGAGTCCCACCAACGAGCCGCAGCCAAACTCAAATGCCTGCAAGTGCTAGTGTATTTGTTAACTTGGGATTTTACAATCTTTTATTACAGGGCACAGTTGAACGGTAACAGAAAAATTTGATGAAAAAAGCTTTGTACATGAGAAACAAGGGGAAAACATGTAGTAATTTTCTTTTTTTGCATGAGGAATATAGCATTCAACTGCAGTTATAGGGAATTCTTCAAATGTCACATTAAAATTAAAGAAGCTGCTGGGAATATTTACAATGGAACCTGCATTTGAACTCTTGATACATCCCAAGGTTGGGCATTGCTTTCACACCAGCTTGAGCTTTCATCACAGTCATTTGCTGTTATGACATTCAAATGAAGCGCTTTCAGACGGAAGTTGCAGATGTTTGTAATGGACCAGTGTTTCAAATATCCATTTCCTTTCCTATAAATAAATTTCAACATTTCAAGTTGTTTTCTGTTTCTGAAAATCAACATTTTTAGTTAAGGGCAGATAACTGTCCTCTTCTTTTACAATATAATAATGCGTTATCTCTAAAGTTCAGTAATTGTATCCGCCATTTCCTTGTCCTTTCAAAATTTCACACGGTCATTGTGCTTTGCTTCAAATTTTTTAACAAAAACAAAAAGGTTGAAACTAGCAGATCAGCAATTCAAAAGGAAGTCATTATATCATGGGATTGGCAAAATTGAGCAAACCAAGAACTAAAGATGGCAGAAGTTAGTGTGCACAGATGTAAGAATAAAGGTTTAAGCATATACCAGAGTCTCTCCGAAATCATTTTGATATTTTGCTTCTGATTCTATCTCTTGAGCCACCTACACCATATGATTAAATTAGAGCTACAGTGATGGGAAACTTCGAACAATTCTGCAATCAAACTGATGACATCAGAGGGTAATGTTAAATCTCAAATCGAGAGATCTTCATCATAAAATATGCAGAAAACAGGATATGGAGAGATCCCATAAGAGTTCGTGGGTGGCTTTTTCCGAGCGAGAAATCCTCCGTCAGTTTTGAAAATGCAGCTTCTTTTCCTTTCGGGTTCTAAAATAGGGATCCGGGGAGGGACACTTTGTTTCATCACGTGCCGTGTCGTAATTACAAAAAAAACCTTTTCTTTCAATCAAATTTCACTTTTTTATATATATTTTTATAAATTATATTTCATATCTTTTATTGAATAGAGAATTCAAGGAAAACAATATAGAAAAAAAAATCAGATTCAGATTCGCTTATTGTTTGACGTGTCTAGCCATTTCTAATAGTGGTGTTTTATTTCTTTTTTAAACAATTAAGTACATTATTTATTTGACTTTGAATCTCAACTTACAATCACAATCGTTTCATGATCATACGATCAAGTGAACCCGTCCTAATTTGTAATCAAAGTCTCGTATATTTCTTTGATTAGAAAATAAATAATAAATAATAAATAAGAATATATAATATAAACCCTGAGAAGATTTATCAGCTTTAATTATAAACTAGATATCTCTCTTGTAAGAAGCAAAAGATAAAAATGTGTGAGAACATTTTACTTCATTTTATAATCTTTTCCTTGTTTATTTTGGATATTAATTCAAGTATTTAAACATATATGATTTTATCATGAAATATATTGTGAAAGTATAATTCACATATTTAAGATTTAAGAGTAACATATTATTTAATTTTCTTTTGATGATTAGAATAAATATTTGTAAGAATAGTAATTGTTTAAATATTGAGATAAATATATTTCTCTTTAAGAGTTTTTTTTGTTGTTTATTTTATTTCCAACAAAGTTATTTAAACAAGAACTTGAATCAATTAAAATAAATATTTATCAAAACACGAAAGATTTAAATGAGGAAACAAGTTCACGTCTTTAACCAGACTTCATTTTCATTATTACCAAATCTGAACATTTTTATATCAAAAGCATAGTTATTCAATTTCAAATGAAAAAATAATTATGAAAATAAAAAATAATATTTTGATTATTTCCATTAAATAAAATTTAAGTAATTGAAGGAATATATATATTCTTATCAAATATATGTGCTAGTGCTCTTATAAAAAAAGGAAGAACCTCGTGCGCATTAGTTTCCTAAGTAAATATTATAGCTTAAAAGTATTACAATGAAGATCTCAAATATTATTTAATGTAATATATAACAATTATACATTTAAAAAAATCATTATAATTAAAGATATATTTTTAAACACACAGACATACACGCGTGTATATACATGAAGCCCTAGATAAAGTCTAAACATTCTTTGCATAGCTTAATTACAATGTTGGTGTCTAGCAATCAACAACAACCTGAAATCATTAATTATTTGATAAAATATCTTAACTGTCAACTTAAATTATACTTATTTAACATAATAGCGAGGAAAGATTTAGAGTGAAATGAAATTTATTCTATTTTTTAAATTGGATTGAGATACACTAGTTGGTCTCAACAAAATAAAATAAAATCAACAACCATCGTGTTAAGAAAAATTATAAGGGAATATTTAATATTGAATTTCAAAAGTGTATTTTATATATATATATATATATATATATATATTTAGTTTTAGTTTTAGTTTTTATTTTAAATTATTTTCTTATATATATTTTTAGATTATTTTAATGTTTTAATATAAAAAATATCTCATTTTAATATATTTAGAAAAAAATACTCTCAAAAATAAATAATTTAACCAAATTCACAAACTGATACCTACTGTTTGTATAAACATGCTAGTTTCTCAAGTGTGAAAAGGGATTTTAATAGATGAAATATGCCAATTCATTAATTGACAGAAAGTAATTACTCCAATCAATCAATCAGTATTGACATGTTTTACCGTGCAAAACACTTTTTATCCTGAGTTTCTCGAGTGTGAAAAGGGATTTAATAATAAAATGTGTCAATTCATTGATTAATTAAAAGTCATGACTCCACTTCCTAGATATCTTGTCTTGATTTTGTTAAATCTTGTCTTGATTTTGTTGTTTATTTCTTCAATGGGAATGTGCACGACTACTTTTCAAATAATTTCATAGGATTCTCACGCGCATAGTTTCCCAAATGCATATGAAAAATCTCTTTTTTATTTTTTAAAATATATATTTTATATAGTATCTCTCAAGTTTATTACTAATGTTCTAGCACTTGCTTTTATAACTATAACACGTTTTTTGTTTGAAAAAGATACTTGCTATAAAATTAATTTTTAAAACAAATTAACGAAGATAAAAGGTTTTAATTAGAAAATTAATATATATATATATATCTACACATGTCTCGATTCATTAATTTTTTTGAAAATTCATTTAATTGCATATAGCTTATATGCCATAAACAACATGGCTAAATAAAAAAAAATCCACTTAAATAAATTAATAATAAAAAGATATTCAATACTAACAATTTCATTTAATATATATGATTAAAATTAAAAAAATCTTATAAAAAATACTTTTATCATCATATGTGTCGCGACGGTGATTTTTTTCACGCTTCGCGCCCCACCATCCCTGGAATTGGGGGGACAACGGCGCGCGGTGAAATTGAGGGGTTTGTTTTATAGTCACAAAATTATGACTATAATTATTAGGAGTCGCCACCTACTATTAAGGTTACTAGGAACCTAGTGGTCTGCGAGAGTTTTGGCTAAGAGAACTTGTTGTGCAAGGAGAAGACACATCACCCCTAGTACACCCTCCTTAAGGCAAGTTACATTGTTGTTTGATTGTTTTTTTCTAGGTTTGATTTTTTAAAATATGAGAAAGATGTAACATATTTTTTAAGAAAAATATACATGGAAAAATCTTGGAATACGGTTGTATGCACGAAAACAACATATTTTTTCTTTTTTTTTAAAAAAAATAAATAAATCTGAATTGGACCTAGCCTATCCAAATGGGTCGGGCCAGCACAGGTGGCCAAAGGCCCTGCCAGGCTGGGCTTACCCCCAGCCAGCTAGGCTGGGTCGCGAACAGCCCGGCCCAAGGAAATCACGCGCCTAGCCCAACGAAAAAAACAGGGTGCATGAATTCATGCACGTGTATAGTAAAATGGTGGTCGGCTGACCACCACGAGAGTCTCGCCTGCCACTTTCGCCGGGTAGAGAAGATCGAGGTGGTTCTACCTGTTGTGGTGGTGTTAAAAATGGTGCCCGTGGTGGCCCGTAGGAGCTCCGAGAGGTGCTGACCTATTGCTGGCGAATTGTCCCTGCTGCTGCTGCTGGCTGGAGAAGAAGAGCTAGGCTGGCCGAGGAAGAAGAGATAGGCTGACGGGGTGGTGGTCTGCCGTTCGTTTCTCCTCGTCCCTGTTACTGTTGCTGCTCAGAGGAGGAGGGAAATTAAAGTTGTTTATGTTACTGTTTTAGAGAGAGAAACGCCCACTGGAGGACAGAGAGAGACGCTGTCATCGAAAAATGAGGGAGAGGATGCTGCCGGAGTCACTCTGTCGGAGGCCAAAAAGAAATAAGAGCGGAGTTTCAAATGATTTGCTCTTCCCGGCCGGTTTGTTGTTCCCCTTATTTATCTTAGCGTTTCCCCTCTGAGTTTGTTAGTTTGTTCCCCTGTGTTCTTCTGTTTTTTTTTTGGGTTTTCCCTCGTGACAGTTCCTCTCTTTCCCTTCAGTTTCAAAGTTTTTTTTAGTTTTCAATCCCCCCGTTAAACGATCTCTACCAGTGACTCCCCAAAATTTCTCAGTGTTCACCCCCACCCTTGTTCGTGTATTTTCTTTAGCTGAAGGAGGTAAGGTGCATGGCATGGTGATGGTGTACACGGGATGGCATGGTGATGGTGCACACGGGATGGTGAGTGGGCTGAAGGCATGGGTGTAGCATGGGTGGTGGTGTCACCAAGCATGTTGCCTATTTTGTTTTTAAAAAAAATAAAATAAATATGTAGTGTCAAAAAAAAATTATCAGAAAAACTAGGAAGAATAATGTTTTTATCTTCAATTTTGACTTTCAATTTCACCTAAAAAGTTTTGACACCGAAAATTCGAATCGTCTCAATTTAACCCAAATCAAGCTTTCAAACTTAATTTCTCATCAATTAAGCCATCGATAAAATTAATTTTGACCTATTTAAAGTATAATTATGCTATTGCACCTAATTAAATCCTTCAATTGGACTCTCAATTAATTCTGAAGAGTTTCGTCACCGAAAATCTCAATCTTCTCAATTTAACCCAAATTAAGCTTTCAAACTTAATTTCTCACTAATTAATCCTTTAATAAAATTTATTTGATCCATTTAAAGTATAATTATGCTCTTGCGTTTAATTAAATCCTTTAATTAGGCTCTCAATTAATTCTGAAACATAATTACACTTTAAATTGGTCGACGATTAAATCGAATTGACCCATAAAAATATAATCATGTCTTTCGACTTAACTTTTATTCAAATTTATCTAGTAATAAATTACTTTAGCCTTGAATCTGTATTTTCCTTCATTTATGGGCAAAAAAAGGTATGACGGGGCTTTTGAAAACATCCAAAATTTCCACATTAATTTTTCTACCAACACCATCTCCTTTTATTTTACTTTTGTTATTATTATTATTATTATTATTATTATTATTATTTTATATATATATTTTGGGGAATCACCCAGAAAATTAGGTGATGACAATATGATTAAATATAAAAAATTCAAAAGTGCATAGAATAATGAGATCAAATATCTCCATTTATATTTATTTCTTACTTGCATGTTTCGATTTTAGCTAGCATCAATAATCTTTCTATGATTTACTACCTTATCAAGTTTTTATTTTATTAAATTAACTCATCAATTTTTTAATTTTAAAACAATGTTTTCTATGATAAATATTATATAATACATTCTATTTTTCTTTTTTGTTAAAAATTAATTTAAAATCCTGTCGGTAACGGTAATTGACTAGTTTTCTAAACAGTGAAAAGAATCTGTTATATTTGTCCCTCGATTTTCCTTTATGGTGTTTTTTTTTTTCTTAATTAATCCGGCGGCCTTTTCCTTTCTCGCGTGGCTGTCAAATTGGAAGCTGTATATTAAATTATTAATTCTCTGATGCGCTGAACATAAGATGTATATTTCCATCTTTGCCCATAGATCACAGCCTCGGCGTCATGTCTGACCACACCCTGTACCCTGGAATACCATGCTGCCCCATGGGCCACTTTCACGCGTTGTTGGGAAGTTTCCATCTATTCTTCAACGTGTTTGAAAGTTTTTTAAAAAACAATATTAAAAAAATATTTTTATTATATATATATATATAATAATAATAATAATTCTTACATACCTCCATTGGGGTACTGTAAACGAATAGATACCACGCTATTTCCATGGCTATAAATCATTGTGTTCCAAAGAGGTATCAACAACCTTTGTCCTATATAAATTCCCGAGACAGAGAGGATTCACATAAATTTTGCACTATGGGTAGCGAAGCTGAGATTGTTAGAAAGCCCAGGTTTTTATGCCTTCATGGGTTTAGAACAAGCGGAGAAATTCTGAAGACGCAAGTGCATAAGTGGCCTGAATCAGTGCTTCAAAAGCTCGATCTTGTTTATCTAGACGCCCCATTTCCTAGCCAAGGAAAATCAGACGTGGAAGGGATCTTTGACCCTCCTTATTATGAGTGGTTCCAATTTAACAAGGTCCGAAATTCTTATGCATATTGTTTCTCTATGATTTGACTTCGATAATCGGTTTGTTTTGGTATATGTTTGTTTTTAATTCGAAGAGAAATGCTTGGCGGGTTTTCTTCCAGGAATTCGTTGAATACACTAATTTTGATGAATGCCTTGCTTATATCGAGGATTTCATGATCAAGAACGGACCCTTCGATGGTCTGCTTGGTTTTTCTCAGGTGTGTGAAAAACTGCCTTCTTTATTCCCCCCCATGTATAAAGATTCTATCTGGCTGCAGAGAAAATGCAGAAAATAACAAAAAAGACGGAGAGTTTGACTGTAATGATTATTGTTGTTTACATTTTAACTCATGGCCAATCTGATTATTCATGTAACTTATTCATTGGATCTACATAAATGATACAGGGCGCAATTTTATCGGCTGGGCTTCCCGGATTGCAGGCCACGGTTAGTTGAAGCCGTTCGATTTTTATTTTTCAGATTCTAATTTATTTGTCACAAATGAGAGGCTTTAAACCCATCTTCTTTAGGAAGGAGAATATGAATACAGGTCACTGGCAGCCTCTGATTTATCAATAGAATTATAATAATATCAGATGATTTAGTGGTTTTTTTGCTGTTTTAATTTCTTTTGCAGGGTGTGGCTCTAACCAAAGTGCCCAAAATAAAGTTTCTGATAATAATTGGAGGAGCTATGTTTAAGTCACCATCTGTGGCTGAGAAAGCATATGATTCCCCAATAAAATGCACATCCCTCCATTTTTTAGGTATCTTATCTCCATTTCACTGTTTCTTAATTTCTCTGGGTATAGAGTTCCATATCTTTAGCCATTACTCCTTTAGCGGCTCCGATATGTACTGACGAGGCATTTCTGGCTCCTTGTTTATAAATGAAGGAGGGGTTAACAATCATCATCAAAAGAATATAAAATAAAGCTGTACACAATTGAATTGAGAAAGAAAATATCTGCTAATGTGATCATCCTGCCTGTTTGTTGCAGGCAAGACGGACTTCTTGAAGGAATATGGAATGGAACTCGTGAAAAAATTTGTAGACCCTGTTGTGATTCATCATCCTAAGGGTCATACAATACCAAGACTCGGTGAGTACTGAAATCCCGAGTCTTAATTGCTGATGAGGGACTCGACTCCTCCTTCATCTCTCATGTATTTCTGCGTGTTGCTTATTGCATTTCTACCATTGCTATTTACTAAAATACCATTATTTCTCTCTTTCTCTCAGATGAAAAGGGTTTGGAAACCATGCTGAGCTTCGTTGACAAAATTCAAAACATGTTACTAGACGAGTAGATAATGGTAGTGCTTAGTTAGCGCATCATCGATTCACTTAAACGGATCGATGGTGTATGATGGCTAGCCGGAGCTAGCAGTGATATTAATCCGGTGGTGCCATGTATTTTTCTTAATGCAATATAACAATTTCCCCCCATCCATGCTCTTATTTTTGCTTCTATCTGCCTTCAGCGCTTTTTTTCTGGGTGAGCCTGTGTACTGGTATTTTATGGATCCAGACCATTATTTTCCCGACGATGATGCACAGTTTGTAGTGGAAGCTTGATGATTTAAGTGGCTTTATTTGAAACCATTAGTTTCTGTTCGCAACGCGAGCCCGCTCACCATTCAATTTTTACACAAATCATGATCTCTGAAAGAATCCACTTGTAATACTAATAAATTGTACCGGCATCCTTTTCTTGCTAGATGGGACTTGGGAGAGAGAACCTCGTTTTTTAACGAATCTTAAGTGCCCCATAACGCACCTCCTGATAAGAGCTGCCAGCATATCTGAGCATCATATTCCATACAGGACGGTTCTCATCTGATCACCCTTTACATGGTAGCCCATTCCCTCGATTTTATTTTTAGAAATATATTTTATGGGTAAGGTAAGTGAATAAAACTCTTACTCTTACATAAATCTTTTCACATCAATTGACGACGACCAGAATGGAAAAATCAGATATGCTGGTCACTGAGCGATGTTTTGCCCCCCACCCCACCCCACCCCACCCCACCCCACAAGATGGATTCACCGGACGTCTACCGTTCAGAGGACGTTTTTGCCTCACCCTCAATCGGATGAAAGATTGATGGATGGTCTTTAAAGACTGATCGAGGATACGTTGGCCCGGTCTACACTGCAGAGAATCTAATTAATGCTCTTAACTGCTAGTTTACGTGAGTAAAGAAGGACAAGTTTAGATGTTTCTATCAGTAGACAATTCTGCACTGCAACTTTTGTAAAAACATCACAGAGAACTTCTTTTTTTCTCATTCATTGAGTCATCATCAGGTGCCATTGACTCCAGACAACTTTAAGATATTTTAAACTGAAGACGCCCATTGGAGTATTTTTTTAAGTAACACGGGAAAAAAGTCAAATTAGCACAGTTAAAAAATCTTTTATCTAAGTGGGCCTGATGATATTTATGGCCCTGCACCTCTAACCTTATTGTTCTGCTCACGGGGCAAAAAGTCTTTTTATTTTATAAGAATATATTAATAAGGAAAAAGTCTTTTCCATTGATTTCAATCTAATTTTTACACAGCATCGATGTTGATCGGAATTATTTCTACATGTTACTAATGTTGATGGACAAATAATAATGTTATAAAAGACTTATGACTAATTTCTCACGCAATATTAATATTGATAAAAGTAATCTTAATATAGCGTTAATATCTATCTTTTATTTTTATTAAAATTAACTTTTATTTTCGTGTTTAATAATATTAGCAATCTTATTAACTTATTAATCTATATATTTTTAATTTATTCAAAACATCAACTCTCTTTTCTCGATCAAAAGAGTTGCAATAAAAAAAGCCATCATAGAAACGAACTCTTAATTCTATGTTCCAGAAATGTTTTTTTATTTATTATTATTTATAGGTGTAGTGGTGATATATTTTTTAAATATTTTTTTGTTTGAAAACATATTAAAATAATATATATATATATATATATTAAAATACTTTTAAATGATACTAAGCCTAGTTTGTTTGCTGGAAATTGGTTTTTTGGAAAGCACTTTCTAAATTTTTCTAGTGTTTGTTTGCGATTTGAAAAGTTGGTTAACAGAAAATACTTTCCAGTCAAAGAAAAATTTGGTTTTATTTTCAGGAAAGTGTTTTCTGGAAAATTTGGGCGGGAAACATTTTCTAGAAGTTGTGAAAAATTTAGAAATGTCATTATTTGCTGATTATATCAAATTTGATCCTCGTACTTTTGATTGCTATATATAATTTGTTTTGAATATTTATTTTTCAATTCCATCTCTTAAAATTTAATTTTTATATTAAATTTGGTTCTTATTTTTATAATTGCTACTTGCTTTTTTCTTATCATTTTTTATTGAAATTTTTTATCTATCAAATTTGGTCCTTATTTTTTTTATTGTTACTTATTTTATTTGAAATAATTTATGAAATGTTTATTATTATTATTTTAATTATTCAATTTTCATTTTTTTAATTTTTTAGATTTGATCTTTATTATTTTGATTATTATTTATTTTATTTGAGATAATTTATGAAATTATATTTTTTTCAATTTCATTCTCATTCTTATTCAACTTTTTAATTTGTAATATTTGTTCCCTATTATTTTAATAAATTTTAAAAAAAATTTATTAATAAATTATTTTCCAGTTTATTTTCTATAAACAAATAAACACTAAAAAAATATTTTTTAATTTATTTTATATAAAACTGTAAAACATCAAAATTCAATTTACGATAATTAACTTAAGAAATCATTTTTCACAAACAAACGGTCCTAAGTACTAACCCAGCGTGGTAGCTATCTAAGTAAAAAACATCGCTAAAAGCAATACCACCAGGAAACTCTAGAAGAATCATGTGGGCAGTGGGCAGTACCGATGATGATGATGATTCGAAAGAGTATCAGCAGAACAATGACATGCTTATTTCTAACTCAACCGCCTCCTCTCGCGCTCTCTCACTGCAACCACTCCTTTTCCATTTACAAATCCTGCCGCTCTCTCTCTAAAACTCAATCGGTAACTAAGCTCTCTCTCTCTCTCTCTCTCTCAAATCAACACGTCTCTACATAACTAACTGACTGACTGACAGCCTGCAATCACACTCCTTTTTCTTTTTGTTTATTAGGATTTTCTTGGTTCAATCTGGTCTCCTACAGTCTGTTCATCTCCTACAATTCGTTCATTTAGTTCAAAACTCAGCGAATCCATTACAACTGCAAGAATGCAAAATCCAGAGTCCATATCACACCTAACTCAGCGAGAAGCTGCTGAGGTCGATGAGATTCTCATGGGCCCGCTCGGTTTCAGCGTCGATCAGTTGATGGTCACTCTCAATCTTTATTTCAATTTATTATTGTTGTTGTTGTTGTTGTTGATGATGATGATGTTGTTCTTTTTACTATCATTTTTATTGTTGTTGTTGTTGATGATGATGTTGTTCTTTTTACTATCATTATAGACTCAATTTTTAATTTTGCTGCCATTCTTTTAGGAATTGGCTGGATTGAGTGTTGCTTCTTCAATAGCCGAGGTATTGCCAATATTTTATTATTTCTATGAACTCGAGTTTATAATTTTTTATTGTAATTAACCTTTATTATTGTGAATCAAAGGTGTATAAACCTGGCGAATACAGTCGTGTTCTTGTAATCTGCGGTCCAGGGAATAATGGCGGTGATGGTTTAGTGGCAGCTCGTCACTTGCATCATTTTGGATACAAACCTTTCGTTTGTTATCCAAAACGGACTCAAAAACCTCTTTATAATGGTCTTGTTACTCAGGTAAAGCATTCATCTGGTCTCGAATTGGACTGTATTTAATTATAGTAAAACATTGAAGTCCCATTAAGATGTGTTTTTTTCTTTTTGTAGTTGGAATCACTGTCAGTCCCTTTCCTTTCAGTGGAGGATTTGCATGTGGATTTGTCAGGAGATTTTGATATCCTAGTAGATGCAATGTTCGGGTTCTCATTCCATGGTAATTACGCAAACGATGTCTTGATTTTTCTGACTGTATATACATATAAGTGTCTTAGCAGCTTGAGATTATTGTTATCATTCTTCATGTGAAGTATATTAGTGCTTGATATGCAAATTGCTGTAGCAATACTGAAATATAGTTCTTTTCGCTAGAGTTCTGTTTATTTTCCCTTTGATATTCTATTTACTCGAGCATCTTAGAGTGACACTGCAAATTTTGGGGTGGTGCTAGAAAATATAAATCGAGTGCTGGCATAAACATGGATCAAAGATAATATATGCTAGTTTTGGTGTTATATCAAACGCAGTCATATGAAACATCACTAAGTACATGTTTGGTAGGAGGGGAAAGGGGATAAAAATTATCCTTGTAGGGAGGAGAACTTTTAATGGAGGTTAAAATCTAACTCAAAAAGGAGTTAAATGTAAACTTGTGTGGATAGGGGTAAATAAATTTTGAAGGGGGTATTTTAGGTTATGATCGCCCCCTACACTCTAACACTTCACCTTTAAATCCCAGCCTTGAACATTTCTCCTTTATAATTTTCACCACCCCATACCAAACACAACCTAGGGGTCAAATTAGGACATTTTAAAAATCAGGGGTAACATGGTCCCCCAGTGCAATATGTAGTTCCATTCCAATGCAAAATCAACTCATCAGAGCTTAGAAACCTCAATTGTTTTATTTATTTGATTCTATAACTTGCCTGGTTTATTTATCTTTCATACATCAAAATATTTGCTGCTGACATTAATATTAATCATGTTTATTACCTACCTTCCAACATTCTCAAATATTTTCAGGTTCCCCAAGACCACCTTTTGATGATCTAATCCAGAAGCTGGTGCAATTGTGTAATTATGCTCAAAATCGCCAAAAATACCCTGTAATTGTGTCTGTGGATATTCCATCTGGATGGCATGTTGAAGAGGGTGATGTTAGTGGTGAGGGAGTTAAGCCTGATATGTTGGTATGTTTTTAGTGGAGACATTTGTATCATTCCAAAATATAATCCAATTTAATTATATTCAAACCTTCATATTGATACAACTTTAGTATTATCTAGGTTTCTTTGACTGCTCCAAAATTGTGCGCGAAGAAATTTACTGGTCCGCACCACTTTCTAGGCGGAAGATTTGTCCCACCATCTATTGTGGATAAATTTAAGCTTCATCTTCCACCTTATCCAGGAACTTCCATGTGTGTCCGGATCGGAAAGCCTCCACAAATTGATATATCAGCTCTCAGACAAAACTATATTTCTCCAGAATTGCTTGAGGAGCAGGTGGCAGCTGACCCCTTTGATCAGGTATAAACACTGTTGTTGACCATTTACTTAACTATTTTTTCCCTTGGATGCTTGAGTTGACAGTATAACTGTTAACACATAGCTGTTCAGAGTTTTTCCACTCCCAATCTCTACTCTAGGTCTTTCACAATCACTGGAAAATTATTTGCTGTATTGTAAGTCTGCCATTTTCTATCTTGCAGTTTCGTAAATGGTTTGATGATGCGTTGGCTGCTGGGTTGAGGGAACCAAATGCTATGGCTTTGTCAACTGTTGGAAAGGATGGAAAACCGTATGTTGGCTCTTTGTTTGCTATTCATTGTTGATAGTTTGTTAAATTACACCAACAATTTTACATGCATGCTACTTTTGAGGGTACTGATTGGATGC
Organism: Salix exigua; assembly: GCA_032356905.1. Classification (NCBI taxonomy): domain Eukaryota; kingdom Viridiplantae; phylum Streptophyta; class Magnoliopsida; order Malpighiales; family Salicaceae; genus Salix; species Salix exigua. Next base: position 6,468,003 of record CM063589.1, read on the forward strand.
ATTGTTTGCTTCTTTGTTTAGTGGTTCATGTGATCTGATTTCACTTCTACATCTAAATTCAGAATACTCTTGTATTACTAATTTCTTAAGAACTAAATTCATGACTCAGTAAACTATAAAGAATGTTAGACCATGTATATTTTCTTGAGTGGGTTCTTCAATCTGAATTTGAAGAGGGAGCTTATGGACCCACAAGGATACCTATCCACCCTTATTCTTTATGGAAACTTTGAAGCTTGTGCAACATTTCTGATGGGCGTTTTGAGTATGACTGTATTGCCGTGCAACATATAAGACTTTTGAAATAAATGCACAGATTTGATGTAGGCAGACTACATGAATCTCTCTTTTAGGTGGTTTACAGGCAATTGAAAGGCATAAAATTATGTGGAGTGAATTGGCTCCTTTGGAGTTTGTAAAAAGGACATGTGAGTTGGAACTAGACAAGGAAATCCAGTTCTCAGGGCTGGTGCAGGTGCTGTTTATTTTTTTCTTAATTTTTTTATTTATTATAAGATGGATTTGGATTACGAAGGTAAGGTGTCTTGGGCTATGGGTGGAAAACATAAATAATTCTGCGGAGTGAGTTGGCTCCTTTGGAGTTTGTAAAAAGGACATGTGAATTAGAACTAGACAAGGAAATCCAGTTCTCAGGGCTGGTGCAGGTGCTGTTTATTATACTTTTAGAAAGTCTTTTTTTCTTAATTTTTTTATTTATTATAAGATATATTTGGATTACGAAGGTAAGGTGTCTTGGGCTATGGGTGAAAAACATAAATAATTCTGTGATTAAAGAAATTAATGCTATAACCATCATTTTTGGGTTTCCTTGGGCACAGGACCCGATGTTTTCTTGACATCATTCCTTGGGTTAGGATTGCATTACATAATCTCATTTATCTTTAAAATTTGACATGTGTGTAAAACTAGCTAGCTTCCTTCCCGATTGATACCATTACATGAGACTTGTTAGGTATCTTAATTCTAAAAATTACTGACTCCTAAACTTTAACTAGAACAACCAAGACTCAAGGCGTATACAAAGAACATATACATGAGTGGGCTCAGAAACTTTCAATCAAATTGGATTCTCTGCTGTCACTTGATTTTACAATCCTAACAGAATTTATAGATGAGTTTCTCTCCATTTTATCTTACTCTTCTATTCTAACAACTGTCCCTGTTTGATATTATTAAAAAGTCAAAAGCATCTCTTAATCTTCTAATTGTTTTACTTTTAATAATAACCCAGCTCTTTCATTAATTGAAAATGAAAGGATTTGCTGTCCAAACCTTGTTCTCCATTTTTCTGTTTATAAAATGCATAGCTGTCTGTTTTGTAGAATTAATTGTTTTTTTCATTCATATTAATGATTATTTTATGTAAGATCTGCACTTCGAATGTTCTTTCAACGCTTTCAGATGTCTGTAAAGATGCTGAAATGACTATATGATGACTCCCTATTCATGTATAGAATTTGTTTATCTAACAGTCACCTCTTGTCACATTACGTTTTGCAACAGCTCATCAAGAATTGTGTTGTTGAAAGGAGTTGACAAGGATGGGTTTGTTTGGTAAGTGTTCTTCTGCCATTGCTGGTGGCAATAGTGAAATTAGAAATGGTTTCATAACTGCTCGTCTTAAAAAATTCCTGTAAATTTTACCCTTTTCAGGTACACCAATTATGAAAGTCAAAAGGCGCGTGAATTATCTGAAAATCCCCAAGCATCACTTCTCTTCTACTGGGATGGTCTTAATCGGCAGGTATTCTATACTTTTGCTGTCATGAACTTGAATCGTTCCCCCCACCCCACCCTCTCTTTCTTGGGAGAAGGGTAGGATGGTGTGAGGAATTTTATATATACCATATTCATTGTTGTATGCTGTATATGAGCTTATATTATATACTGATCTAGTAGACAACTGTGATGGTGATCTAGTAGACACAGTGATGGGCACTTGACATGTGAGATTGGACAACAATTGTAATTTCTTTTGGATTGCTGAAACTGAAAAGACCCTGGTTTTCAGTTTTATGTGCTTTCCAGTGATCCTTATTGCCGGGTTGTAGTTTACCTGGTTGCCTGCTGATGGATCTGTGTCATAGTTTTTCTGCATGTTTTTTTCTGTCACATCTGTTTTAGGAATTTTGAAGGAAAAAAAGACCTTGCAGTTTCATGTACTTTTCTGCTGTTCCATTTGTCTATGGATTAGCTTTTCTTTTCTAGTTGGAAGTTAGCATGGATGATTAAATCTCAAATAATTTGTGGATTTGCCTCAAAATTTCCATGTTGAATCTGGTGCTACACTTGTGGTAAATATTTAGCAGCTGCAAAATGGCATCACAATTTGCTCACACACAGTTTAATTAGTTTTATCAAAACATACAGATTTTGAATCTATAGCTGCAGGTCTGTTGTCATTGTATGCTGAGAGAGCTATTGCTGTGATATATGTGATTCCATCAGATGCATTCATGATCATTGCTGCTAAGCATGCTATTATTATCCATCATCAATATCAATCAATTAACAATGAATTATGCGAACTATTATCCTATATTGCATGATATTTAGGCTATCCTTAAACTCCACTTTAGGCCTGGTTCTAAAGTTCATATACGGCTATATAATCATGAAGTATGCTAAGAATTATGCAGAAAATATTTTGTTTTCTTGTTGGGTCTGTTGCTTAAACACATGATAAATGTGATTTTTAGGTACGAGTGGAAGGACCTGTGCAGAAAGTTCCCGAAGAGGAATCAGAACAGTACTTTCATAGCCGTCCTCGAGGGAGTCAAATTGGAGCAATAGCTAGCAAGCAGGTTTTTTTATTCTTATCAGATTGTATCCAACACATCAAAATATTGGTTTAAGCTTTGGTTATCATTTTCCTTTTCCTTGCAGAGTACTATAATCCCTGGAAGGCATATTCTGCACCAAACATACAAAGAATTAGAGGAAAAATATTCTGATGGGTAAGTTGCATTTCTCTTCGTTCTCGAGAGTGGCTTCAAATAACTAACTTTTACAATTCTGTAATGTAAATCAGTTTATTATTACAAACAAGACAAATTTAAGCGATTTTTTTTAAGAAAATGATTTCTCTGGATCTCCAGAGTAGTGGTTTGCAGTTTCTCCTTCAAGCTGTATGGTTGCTCAAGAGGAAGTATCAATAAAATCTAGTTTTTTTTCCTTGTTGTCTAAGTGCAGAAGTTTGATTCCAAAACCTAAACACTGGGGAGGTTACAGGCTTAAACCAAAACTTTTCGAGTTTTGGCAAGGACAGCAGTCTCGTTTACATGACAGGTTAGTTTCATCTCATTTCTCGCAGCGCATATTTCCATTTGCATGCAAACATTGAAGGGAGCAGGTGTATTTGCAACCCTCCATATCATATTTTTGTCATGGAATCATCTCATTTAAAAGCTTAAGCAATCAGACGAGGTTCTAGAATATGATTTATATTATTCTATAACACACCTCCTCAAGTGAAAACTCTTTGGATTTAAAACTTGCACAGACCCACACTACCACCTTACGCTTGATTTTTATGGGATGGTGAGATTCAAACCCGTGACCACTGGGTCAATAAAACTCTAATATCATGACAGTTTAGACTTTAGAAATCTCTTTGCAAAAGTCTGTCTTGCATTACTGATCATAGCCCTATATATACAGATTTACAAGCTATTAAAAGAAGGAAATACAAGTTGATCTTCAGCCCGTGCCATATATACATCTACCATACAGCCAATACATTTTAATTAAAGAAAATCAATGTAAATCTGTCATCTTAAATGTAGAGATATATGTAAATCTGCTGTCATTAAGTTTGTATTCCTGGAAATCTGCCGATCTTAAATGTAGAGATATATATTTCCTTTGACAATTTTGTTGTCTATTGTGTTTTGCTGAATGCTACGAAGGACATGGTTATTGAGATTTTACACCCAAAAGAGAGTTTTGGATACCAAATGGTCTCATGGTAGTTAACTGCATATAGCTGATACATGCATAATCTCATACAGGTTGCAATACATTCCTCAAGAAATTGATAGAAAGCTAGTTTGGAAGATTGTGCGGTTGGCTCCGTGACTATTACTTCCAGCTCCCTCATTGTGAAGCTTGCCATTCATGATTTCATGGTATTTTGTTATCTGTTACTTGTGTTAAGTTATTTTGGTACAAGAAGGAAGTAGCATAATTATGCTCTCTTTCGTTGATGTCTAATTGACTTTGTTGCACTCAGGAGCATAAATTCTTATTCAGCGAGGAACCTTGTACCGTAAATTTAGATCTTGAATCGCAGATCTATTCACGAAATAACTGGAGTGAAAGGCAGGGGTCGGGGTTGGGTTCAAAATCTTGCAGCAGTTTAATTGAAAGCTATGAATAAGAACCACCAAGTAGAGACACGGCACTCCAAAAGTTCTTGGCAGCAGAGGTAGGCTGTTGCTGTTAATTATTGTTACCAGTATAACTTGTAATATGTTTCCTACGACAGCAAAAACTTTGCTCCAACTATTCTCGAATCATTAAAAAACTATTTGCTTGATTCTTCAGGGATTTGTGCTTCTTAACTGGTTGTGGACAAACTCTTTCCTCATACAGCCCTTAACTAGCCTGTACCCTATAATCCTCAACCATTTGCATTAGATCACCGGTACTTCAACTTCGTTGTGCAATATCTATTAGTTTGGTAATCTTTGTATATATATTTGTTTTCTTTTTAACATCAACGTATAACAAACATTAAAAATATCAATTTATTATTTTCTTAAAACTTCAAAACCATAAAAATAAACACTCCCTGCAGCATCTAGTAGAGTCGTGCATAAATTTCCACTTGTCATAACTCGTGAGGATCACTTTACAATTAAAATTACAGATTTGTAAAGTTGGGAAAATCAGATTGGTCCAACGTGTTGACATTTCAATTTTTATTTTTTTAAATATTATCTTGCAATTTTGTTTAAAATCAAATTATCTTTTAGCAGGTAATGAAGTTTTTGAACATGACAAGTTTATTGAGTGGTTTTTTAATTTTTACGTGATTTAATTTGAGATTTTATATTAAACAAAAAGTCATGCGGTGAGTTCTTAGGTTTGAAATATTAGGTGAGATTCAATGATAATATTAAAATGTTTTTCATGAAATGACTATTTTTTATACATTTAATATTTTTGCTGGTATGACCGTAACATCGCGTGTGTACAGTAAACTAAGTATTATCTACTCGTGCTCTAACAAACCTACAAAAACCTCGAAAGATACAGTGAGTTGTGATGGGAAGTCACTTTAATTAGTGGGGATCTATAAATCTCCCCTTTATAGTGGTTGGACCTCGGAAGATACAATGTTGGTAACTATCAATTGACACCAACCACTAGTGCGAATGACCCCAAAATAATTGTTTATCCATCCATCCATCCATGATATCGGATGCCTGGCATTGAAACGAAAAAAAGAAAAGAAAAAAAGAAGCTACAGGGTGTTCAGACTCGCTGGGGAGGGTTTCAACTTTCAATATCTATGTTTTGCTGATGCTGTAATATTGTTGGTTGTTGATCCTGACCAAAACTGTGCTCCACCTTGAATAAAATATCTGGAGTTTCTTTTTCAAGCTTCTTTTGACCAGACTGAGGCTGAATTCTGACGCTCTACTTTATGAAAGACCATTTCGATGCAAGTTGACCCCACCCCACCCCACCCCACTTTCTTTTCAAATGGGTCAGTCAGGCTGAGAAGTGTGTGGTGAGTGGAAAATCATAGATCCCAGGTGTTCCTTGCTAGAGTGAAATTCAAAGGAAAGCACTGTTTCTTTCGCTGTCGTCACCCCCAAAAATATCCATGAACGAGCGGTGGGGGATTTTTGAAGAGAACCACTGCAAGAGTCTCCTAAAAAAATCAGTGTGCAAGGGCTTCTGGCTTATGACCCATTAAATGAACTCGGAGCCTGTGTTTTGATGTGCCACCACAAGTGGGTTTCTGTAAACATTGAAAGAGATCATTAAGGAAATCTTTTGGAGACCATTGACTCCAGGAGGAACACCAGCCGCTGAAGAGCCCATCAGCAACCACTGACGAAGGTTGACCCAACGTTAACTATAAATACTTGCTTAAACTAATATCCATTAAAATGTTTAGTTTTATGATGAAAAATGAATTGAAAATCATTTTCAAGTCCCCGGATATATCAAATAAAATAAATTGAGCAATTATTCATTTTGAGTTATTATCGCTTTTTAAATTCTTTTTATTTTTATTTTTATTTTTATCAAATATTTTTATTTTATTTGGAGAGCACTGAAAAATATTGTTGTGCTTTAGTTTTTAAATCATCTATAAAAAAGTGTTCTATCATCTTTCAAACTAAAAATTATTTTTCTCAATCCTAATCTCCAGTTTTTTTAATTAAAAAGCTAACTATATTGACCAGAAGTCAGGTATAAGAAAATCAATGAAATATTCCTCAAGCAAACAAGGGGCTAGTGAGCTCCACCATGAAGGTGATTATGATAAATTTGACTTGATCAGTGTTTTTTGGGATTGTTACTGAGTCGGGAGGGGAAGGACCATGCACGAGGGGGAGTCAAGATTCTGCACCTTCAGGACCACGACACTTCCACTAAATTTTTTTAAATAATAATAAATAAATATTTTTACGTTAATTAATAGTAAAATTCTCTCTCAGCCGATCTTAAAAACACATCTTCTTTATTATATTAATACATTCATATAAATTCAATAAAAAAATTGAATGTTGATTCTAAAATTTCAGTGCATCAACTATCAAACATTTACTTGCATCTGGATCTTGAAAGGAGATGTTTACATTGGTGTAGAGCTAAAACAAGAAAGAAAGAAAGAAAGAAAGAAAAAAGGAGAATGATATTCCATTTTATATGTTGTCGTTGCTCTGGAACCTTTTCGGTTTTCCTATGGATGTTCTTAGAAGGTAGAACCTTTAAATTATTGGAGGAGACCTAATCACAGTAAAGTTACAGATGGATTATGGAGTTTACTAGATCTGTGGGCTCGAGTCGCCCCCTTGCGGGTTTTTTTCCTAAAAAACTTCAGGCGACACAACATATTTTTTTTTTTAAAAAAATAATATATATATATATAGACATTTAATAATAATAAATGAAGAAAAAAAAGGTGAACCAAATCTATAACACAAGTTATGGGATTAAGACAAGCAAAAATGACAATAAAATGATAAATTCAATTTTAAACAAATCGAATATAGAAGTAAAAAAATAAATTGACAAACTGGAAAAACACATCAAACTCCGAGACCCAAATCATGTTAATGAGATAACCGATAAAATAAAAATAAAAAAAAAATCATGAAGTTTAATTTGAAAACAATTCGATGCAACCTGTTCCCAAAATCAAAGAGGCTCCAAATTTGTCACAACTTCAAATTGGGTCCCAAGATTTGACTCGCAGGGCTCGGTCGTTTCGATAGATGGCACTCCTCCATGGGGCATTGACCCGTAAGGAAAACCCATTAATTGGCTAGCAGTAAAGTTTAGCAATCTGCGGGGATAACACTTAACAGTGACAAGGGACGTCACATCACTAGGAAAAACCCACAACGTTGTGGATTTTGAAATCAGGAAGATATGTATTTGATGCGGATTTTTAAAGTTTCTTTTCTTTTCTGAAATGCAATTTAATAATAATTAAAAAAAAAGATAGATAGTGGTGGTCAGCGTAGATAAAGAAAAAGGAAAAGAGGTGACGGGGGTTATTTTATCTTACACATTATAATGGCTTAAGTTAGTTCTTGTGGGCTTGCTGGGAATTAAGAAAGTAAAAGGAAGAACCATGATGGCTAGGATTTGTTTTTGAGTAATTGCAAAAACACTCATACGATTTAAATTTAAATTTATTTTTTATTTATACTTTCATAAATTACACCTTTCATCCTTGATCAAATAAAATTTTCAAAAATAATAAGAAGATAAAAATTACCTCGTATATAATTATAATCTATGAGAAATCATAGTCTCTCTTAATTTATATTGCTTTTAATATTTGACATTTGAGGTGGAATATCTTAATTTTAATATCAATGGATGTGTTTAACCTAATGGAGAAGTTTAACAGTATATAATTTTAATCAAGATGTGCTTTTGCTTGCTTAGGATTGCCATTTCTTGGAAGACTTCATACATCAGAGGCCTGCAAGTTCATTGTATTTCATTTCATGCGAGGCTAAACTATGTCTTCTCCTCCAACTGGATTACAAATTACTTCAAACCAAATCCATTTACTGCCTCGTCCACAACGAAACGTTGTGCAATAATCTTATGAGAAACAGTAGCCGAATCACACCTTGCATGTTCCAAATGTCTGGGAGTTTTTAATACTTGCTGGGGTCTTGAGCTGTTGCCAGATCTTTCCTTTCCTCTCCACACTGAATCCAAAAAACAAAAGGAGAGAAAGCAAGAAAGAAAGAATCACGAAGCATTCAGCATTTGATTAAATCAGAATGGATCCCAATAAGTTTCTTGTCACGTCAGTTGTGTGGATTCACTTTATCAGCACCCAGCAATCTGCATGCTAAGGATTTTAAACACCAGATTTGCAAATAATAAAAACACGAATGATGAGGTTCACTTGGAAAAGCAGGATCGATCCTGGAAATAGTGCTCGGGAAAAGGTGCGAAAACAGATAACACTGCCAGTACTAGTAGTTTATGCGAGCTTGTGTATAAACTAAGCTATGGAGACAAGACGAGATTTAAATTAAGTGGAGCAGCACAGGGGAGCATATTCTTTAGTGGTTGACCTCGTGCTTAGCTCAGCTATGAATGTGCTCAACAGGCCAACTCTTTTTTGGCTTCACCGACTTTTTCCACACCCACACCACCCACTGGATCACGTATCACCTGCCAGATGCCAATATTTATTTAGCTTTGTTGCTACTATGGACGTTACCTCCTCTCTCTTTCTGACTCTCCATTATTTCTTAGCAACAGTGGCATTATTGTTATTAAATGCATGATTGTAGCTTCTTATTGTTTTTTAATGTGTAAAGTTATTAAGGTATCCCACCTCCCGTACCGTACACGTGGCCCACAATATTGATTAATCTGTGGTGGGGCAATCCTGAGATGGGCGACCACCAATCAGGGCAGCGAAGCCTAAACTCTGTCATGGCAACCTTTTATGATGATGCATCTGCTTGGCAAACAGTGCAAGGCATGTGCAAAACCCAAAATGGGGTGGGTTAAATTTGATGAGCTACACTTAATCATGACCATTCAATTAAATGAAAGTCTCACTGTCAAATGATATATAGATAAGATATGCTCATTAGGTAAGACGGTTTAATCAAGAGATGACACTACCACATATCCAAGACTACGAATTTGAGTGGTGCCAGCCCTGGCTGTCCCTGTGTATGGTCATTATCAGATTTCCCCCCCTTTCTATATGGGGACAAGGGAGCAGGGCTCAAAAAGAAAAATCAAAGGCCAGAATATAATAAAAAGGCAGAGGCCACCATTGTTTGGCTCTGATCATCCGTGGGACTGTTCAATCCCACCATGAAATCCAAGAAAAGCAAAATGGATAAGCCAAGGGGGCAAGTACCAAAAACTCGACATGCTTTTTATGTTTTTGTTGAACCCTCAATCGCGTACATCTTCTTCTTATCCTTGACCCGAGGTCTAACTCAAATGGCTCTCTGTTTACGGTGACTTTATACCACATGGTTTGGCTGTCACTTGGCGGGCAGCTTCTCAGCTAGGTCCCTCACATGGAACCAATGATTCATGAGAGATAAAGAGGGATAGCCATTTGTTATCAGAGAGTGGTGGAAGATGAGAGATAAAGTCTATCTATTCCAAGGGTTTGGTCAACTTGGAATAGATAGACTTGGCCTAGCTATGCAATCCCATTACTAGTTCAAATGCACAGTCAGATTCCACTTTGATTTTTTTAAAAAAAAGGTTTGCTTCTCTTTTACAGTGCTGCCAGAGAGCATACCAGCAAAGATGGCAGATAGATAGGTTTCTCTCCTAATAATGAGAGAGTGAAAGAGAGGGGCTTGGCTGTGACAAATCATCAGAATATCGGTCCCACCTCCACCCATAGAAAGAATCCCCATGATAAAAGTCAGAGCACATCAAAGAGATCTGTAGTAATTTTCTACCGGTAATAGATCAAACCAGATTCTCTCATGAACAACCAGGTTAGCATCGGCAACTTATAGAAGTTACAACTCACAACTCTCGGAGGAACATGGGAATAGAGAAATGATCGGAACCGTCCATAACCTTGAAAGTTGGGATTCTCACCCAGTGGAGCACCACACGGTGGGCAAGGGGGGCTGCATCATGTACTTACCCAACACTTTCCATACATAATTAATAGGGGCCTCACTGTCAATTGATTATTCCACATTCAGGGAAATAAATAAATGAGAGAAAGACAGAGAGAGAGAAAGGGTGGTGACACATTCCCACTAAAGATGTTTATGGTCCATGCACATGCTGCATATTTGGCATTTATTACCCATCTCACATTGGCCAAACAATAAAAATAATAAATTCAACAGTCATATGCTACAACAACACATCTGAAAAAAAACAATCGTTCAGAAAGAGAGAGAAGGAGAGGGGGACGAATCAAGTCTGGGCCTTTAGTTCTCACCAGCTACACCTTACGACTAAGCTACCATTTGAATCAAATTAAAATAATAGCTTCTTTCAACCGCGATGGCTTGCTCATTGGTTTTGCCTCTTCTGATTCTCCTTCACTGGTGGCACTCAAAGTGGAAGAAAAGATCCTTAATTTTCCATATCTCCAACCCCTATACCCATCTTGATTTCTTCACACAGTAAGGATAAAACGATTCTTTCCATTGAATATTTCTATGCGCCTCAACACCCATCCCTTTCCTCTGGAAGCCTTCTCATTTATGATCAAATGAATATGAAAAGCAAAACAGAAATAAAATTTAGAAGCATACCAATCCAACAAGATCCAATGGTGGTCCAGTGCCTTGTAGCAGATATATCCATCTTCCACATACCCCCTCCTAGATACGCCTGTCCTCTTGAAAAATATCAGGCTTCTGGCTTGAATGCCAATTTGCAACAACACCGCGCAAGGACTTAAGTTTTACTCAGATTTCTCTAGCAAGGATATCATCATGACTTTCCCGGCGGCTATGAAAAAGGTACCCGTGAAATTTAATTTCGAGCAAAATAATGCCCACAGCCACCATCAGAACAGCTGATGCAACCTCTGGTAGTACAAAAGCCTTACAAGATGGAAACAAATTGTGGCACATCGTGTCTTCTCCCTGCAAGAGACCTATACATGTACAATGTATCAGCATAGTCATCCATGTGCACAGTATCTTCATGCTTAATCACTTCCACCACCAGGTGAGGCAATGCTTGAGCGATCTGTTGGCAGCCCTGATGAGACAACCTGCAAGCGGACATCCAAAGGAATCTCATATTGTAATAGTGGTGTAGACCAGAAAGAAGAGCTGTATCCCCGAATGGACTGTCTCTAATCTCAAGCTTCTGTAATCTGGGACAACCCTCGAGCACATACTTCAACCCCATGTCACTGTCACCAGCAAAAGCAACTGATAGGGTCCTCACAATTTTCCCATATTTTCCAATGTAAGCAAAAGCTGTATCAGTCAATAAACCAGATACTGCAAGTCGAGTAAGCTTCTTGCAATTCATGACAATGGCTCCAAACCCTTCATCCATAGGTTCTCCAGTGACATGGTCAGGCCGCTGGCGCCCCATTATGCAGAGGCGGAAGACCACAAGGTCTGGGCAGTTTTTTGACATAGCTATAACAGCAGCATTTGTCATCCGCTGGCAAAAATACAAAATAGATTGCAGCTTCCTGCAACCCTCTGAAATTGCTTGGAGGCCCACTTCAGAAACAGGGCCCTCGATGTCTTCCCTAGCATCAAAAGGGAAAACCCGAAGCTCACGTAGTTCCTTGCAAGTTGTAGCCACAGCCTGAAGTCCTTCATCGCATATTGAATCAAGAACCTGGACAATGAAAACCAAAAACATTCTCAAAACACACATTTCATGGAAGTTTCTGTTTAAACAAGGGCCCCAGAAAAACACATACCCAGAAAGTCTGAAGCTTGTGGCAATTGCTTATAATTGGTTTGAGCTGTTCTGCGCTGATATTTGCATAACTAAAGTTCAATGAAGTGAGATTTGCACAGACTGGGTATATCGCAGGCAAACAATCTGGAACAATTTCCCTGAATCCAGATAGGCAAACCAGGGATTTGCAAGCAGAAAACGCAGAGACATAATTCAGTTCCAGTTCACCTTCCTCTGATGGACTAAATGAGCCTGTCCCAAGATGTGTGAGTTGCGGAGCTTGAACCATTAGACGGTATAGTTGCCCGATTGAAACAAATCTGTTTAGCCTAAGTTTCTTAAGTGATGGAGACCTAACCACCAGCCTCTCCAGTGCATCAAAATCAACGAGACATTCTACACAATCAAAAATCAGGGATTCGAGACATGTTTCGGTTTCTGGAAAACACATAATCCAGTCCACTTCATCATCTGATACTTCTGATTCAATCAGATCAAGCACCTTGAGTTGCCTGTACACAAAGCAGTTCACAACATACTATAAGTCCATCAGAAAACAACTCTCATCATAAATTTCAATAATTTCAGTTCCAATCTTTTATATCCCCACTGCCCAAAAAAAGCGTCATTAACAAACAGAAAGGATGAAATAAAAATTACCAACAATATCACAGCCAGCAAAAGTTCCATAGATTCATAGATCAAAAAGCTATATCCATAATCACTAAATTAACTCCCCAATATCTCGGCAATGCTTGGATTCAGATATTGCTACAAAAATCCATTGAATTATACAGTCCAACGAATCCCAACCCAGTAAAAGACCAAATTTTGAAACAGCTTCTGGCTCCACAAAGATCTAAACATTCCTTCCATGAGCACGAATCAAAACAAAGTTTCAAACTTTTAAAACCGCTAGAAAGATTAACTGACAATGCAATCAGATCTATAGGGGGGGGGACAACGTACCTGCACTTACTAGCCACAGCAGCCAGTCCACTAGTACCAAACCCATCACAGCAAACAAGCACGAGCTCTTTGAACCCCGAAAATGACTCCGCAAGCAAAGCCAGATCATTATCCGTCACTGACATCCTCTTCAAGTGAATCTTCTCTAACCAGGGGTAAGCCTTTGCCGTAGCAGAGACCCAAGGCGCGAAGTGGGCTCCCCAATTAGGCGGCATCAGGTTAAAATCAGCGAACCTTGGCTTTCCTTTAAGCGTCACCGAACGGACTCGGGTAAACCGCGACGTGGCGCGTTCTGGAGACACCGCGTAGCAGTTACCGATAAACAAGTCGGATCGGGTCATAGCCTCGACCCTGTACCATGACCTACAAACCAATGAGGCAGCGTTTCGGTCCTTGCGTGAGGTTAAGAACCAGAGAACGTTTTCTAAGACGTTTTCGAGGACTCGGTCCGGGTACGGAGCTGAGTATTCGGGTATGGAAGACGAACCCGACCCAGACCCAGGAGTGCAGGTCCGTGTAGGGCAAGAACCGTTGGCGATTGAATCCGACGGTGGAGATCGGTCGTCGTCTTCGGACATTTCAGTTCGATCGTCTCTCATGTAATTAGACTCAGTGTCTGATGATCTAGGCTTTTTGTTGGTGATCATATAAATTTTAGAGGAGAAAAACAGTACGATTTTTTAATTCTTTCTTGAGGTTTTCGGTTTGGGAAAGTTTGAGTTATTTTTTAGATCACACGAGAGAGATTGAGTCGGGGGTCATCAGAGAGAGAGGGGGAGGGGGGGGAGTTATGTTTGATTGGGGGATTGAAGAGAGATGGGGCGAGGAGGCAAGGAATTTGATTATTTGGAGTATAATTGGTGACAAGAGTAGTACTAGTACTAGGCTGTGCAGTCTACTACACTGAGTAGCATTGGGATTCTCCATGCTGCCTTCTCACTCCCCCTCTCTCTCATCTGCAATATCAATGGCTCTCCACACGTCTCCATTATTTGGGTTTTTCCCTTCTCTTCCCCCCTTTTAACAAAGGCTTCTTCTTCTTTTTTTCTTTTTTTTTTGTCTTTTAATTACTCATCCTTCTCTACTCACTCATTTCTCTAGTTTTTCCTTTTCTTTTTGGTTTTGTTGGAATGGAGCATAGTAGTGCAAAGTTTATCTTCATTTCGTGAAATGGCCCTTTATTTTTTCTTTCTTTGCAGATATCTCTTTAGTTTCTTGAATTTGTATCTCTGGAGTCATTCTGATTTTCGAGTTGTTTTTTAAAATATTTTTTATTTAAAAATATATTAAAATTACATAATTTTTATTTTTGAAAAATTATTTTTGATGTCATTATATCAAAATAATATTAGATAATAAAAATAAAAAATATTTATTTTTAAAAAAAATATTTTTAAAATAGAATGACAAATGTTGTGTGTTTGTGGCAAGTTACTCTAGGATGATGTCTAGTTGTTGACTCGGAGCCATGGTTTGCGCAAGGTCATCTTCTAGTCTTTTTCAAGTTTTGTGCCCACTCATAAGGGGTGCGATCATACCAGTACTAATACATCGAATCCTATCAGAACTTCACAGTTAAACGTGCTTGGACGAGAGTAATACTAGGATAGGTGACCTCCTGGGAAGTCCTCGTATTGCACCCCTCGTTTTGCTCGTCCCCTTTCAGCATCAGGCATGTCTGTCACCTCCGCGGTGCCTTACATGCTCACAAGCTGGCCCGGACACCCCGGTCATAAAAAAAAAATTGTGCCCACTCTCTTCTTAGTTATTAGATTAGTTTTTAAAATATTTCTTGTTTAGAAATGTATCAAATAATATTTTTATTTTTTTAAAATTATTTTTGACATTACCATATAAAAATTCTCCTAAAACACCAAAAAAAATATTTTAAAATAAAAATATTTTTTTTTAATTTTTTTCCAAAAACACTTTTGAAATATAATTTCAAACATTTCCTTGGTGTCGGAAAGGAAGATGGGTGGAATTAATTCGCATACTAAACTTTTTTTCATCTTGTAAAGAAAAATAAAATCTAAATCTATTTTGATTTTGATTTTCTTTTTTTAAAAAAAAAAGTAGAATTCATGTCTCAAACAATTATATATATATATATATATTAAATGTCTAGGTTTATGTTTAGTCATATCCAATTATCCTAAATCGAAAATGAAAATAAAAATAAAAATGAAAATGAAAAATATAGATATCATCGAAAGCGTGATATCTGAGTTTTGACCTTGTTTGAATTATTATATACAGGGATTGACGGGATATGGCCTGGCTTAAGTGAATATTTATGAAAATGAAGAAAGCGTGAATCAATGATAGGGAAAAGTTGAGGGAGACATTTTCACGGGGAAAAAAACCCTGTCTAGTCAACGGTTTGGAGTAGTGAATAACAGAAATATGACGGTTTCTTTTCAATTGAACAAAAATAAAAGGATCGTTTTGTAAAGATCTAAACAATAGCTTCAACTCTACGCGTTACTAAGGGAAAGTAAAGTGCACAGCCCAATCAAAAGAAGCGACCGGTAGTCACTTGCAGAAGCTTCAGGACGAGCTACTTTGAATAAAGGTTAGCATAACCGATGTGGCACTGTCAGATTTATGTCTTGTCCACGCGGGAACTATTCACGTGAAATCACGCTCTGGCAATGTATTTGTTTGCTACTTGGCAACAGCAGCCTCCGCCCTCATCCTAAAAAAAATAGAAGAGAGACGCTATAATGCAGCCAAACTCTTCCTCTAATAGAAGAGAGACGCTATAATGCAGCCAATTCTGTATTTTTTTTTTCTCTCAATATTTTTTATTAATTTTTTTTTTACATATATTGACCTATCAAATCCATAAAAAAAAAATAATCTAATATGAATCTCACTCTTATACGAGCCTCTTAAAATCTTAACTGTACTAATTTTGGTATATAAACGACTCTAGGGTTATCTTGTTATTTCCTAGCGGAATAGGTAACGACGGGTCGGATTTGGGAGCTTAAAAACACCGGATTTTGGTGGATTTTACTATAGTCATATTTACATCAAAAATAAAAATTGATATTTACATCATATACCTGTGCAGTGTATTCTTGTGAAACGGTCTTGGCCAGGGAAGAAACTTTAACTATATGTTAAAAGAGTTGCGGACTGACCTTGCTGAACCTTTATTTTTTTCCCCTGTTTTAAAACCTTTTTCATTTTTTTATAGTTTGATTAAATAAAAATAGGTTTCAGATTATTAAAAAAAATACAAAACTACAAAATAATGGTCTGAAATATAAAACCACGGAAAATATATAATCAATCGAAAATCTTCTATAATTTTAATTTTGAATTTTATTTTATTTATTTTTCAAACCACGAGTTAAAAGGAAAAAAAAAAGAGAAATTCACAGGAAAATTGCTAGAAAAAGATCTTGTTAATTGAACCATATTTTAAAGAAAAAACTTGTTATTTTGTATGTTAATGAGTTCTATTTAACGATAAGACTTTAATTTTGATGGTTTTGAACCTTATCTTGTTGAAAAGGTTGACTGGGCTTGAATTAAAGTTTTGTTTATTTGATTGATTTTCTTTTCTGGGGTGATTTTGAAAGTGTTTTGAGGTTATTGCGTGGTTTACGGAGTTTTTCATGGTGTATAATCAGGTGGTAAATTTACCGGTGTTTTATATTTTAATCCTTTAATATTTAATTTGTTTCTTTATTTTATTATCATATAAATAAATTAAAAAATATTATTAAATTTAATAATTCACAATGGTTTTTAAAAAACTGCATTGAGATTTTTTTTAAAAATGAAACCATGTTTTTCCATGTTACCCTTGTCTCACATGACTGGATCTTTTTTATTATTTTTTTTTTTACTTTAATATTTTTTTTATCTCAAGACTTGACAAGTCGTCTTGGTCACTTTGATACACTTTCTATATATTTTTACTTCAATTCTGGGCTACGCAAGGAATAGAGTTGACGAGTTGATCTCCCGCTCCGCTGGACTTTTTTATCAATGTAGAAAATTGAATGATTTTATAAATATTATATTTTGTTATTTTAATATTTAATTAGTATAATTATAATTGTTAAAATTTGTTAAAAATAGTTTTTTTCAACTAAAATGTGATTGAATATTGCTATTGCTAATTTTTTTTTAATAAAATTTGTTAGAAAATTTGCTAAGAAGGTGAAATAATTTATTAGAAATTTGTTGTCACGGATACTTTGGTAGAAAAAAACAAAAAAAGAAACCCGGTAAAAAAAAAACAACTGACTTGGACACTCAAAAATAAAAAATACATGTGGAAAAAAAAGCACAGTTTCTGAAAAGGAAAAAAAAAGAGTCTAAAATATAAATTTAACTTCAAAGACAATTTTTTTTATAGGATTTGTTCATTATATTATTATATTAAATATATTTAAGAATATCGATATTAATTTTTTTTAAGAAATTATAGGTCATTTATTTTCTCTGTCTATATATTTTTAGGCGAGACTATTAAATAAATATTAAACACATATACTTAGTGTGACATATTATATAGTGTGATCGAAATGGGAAGTGATTTTTATATTTTTTAATTGTAGAAAACCTAAGTAAATTTGTAAAAAAAAAAAAAAGATTAGTTGCCTTTTCCCCCTAATAATATTAGATCTTACACATTATAAATAAAAATATTGAAATTTATTTTCAAAAAATCAATATAATTTTTTTGTGTGCTATAATTACTTATTTACAGTAAAAAAAGAACAGTGTAGTTGAAACGGAAAGTGCCTCATATATTTTTTAATTGTAGATAATCTAGGCAAATTTGTTTACCTTTTGTTTTTTTGAGCTGTATTTTTTCCCGGATAATATTAGATCTTAAATATTAAAAATCTAATTTTTTGTTTTTTTTTAAGAAATAAACTTGAACAAAAGACTATAAAATTAAAATTCAAAGTCAATTTTTTTATAAGATTTATTCATCATATTATTATATTAAATTTATTTAAGAATGCTGATATTAAATTTTTTCATGCAAAAAATCCGAGGTCATTTTTTTTTATCTCTTTATATACTTTTAGGTGATAATATGCAATAAATATTAAAACATATAATAATGACTTGTTTGCTGTTTAAAAGTAATGGTGTAGTTGAGACAAAAGTGACTTGTATCGTTTTTTAATTGTAGATAACCTAGGTAAATTTGTTTATTTTTTGTTCTTAAGTTGTCTTTTATCCCCAGTAATATTAGATATAAAATGATTATTGCTATTATTGCAAAAATAATTAAAATTATCAAATTATCCCGAAAGAAAAAACACTTATAAACATTAACAAAAGAGTAAGCAAGAAAAAGAATATATTATTGTTGTTGTTATTATTATTATTATTATTATTATTATTATTATTACTACTACTACTACTACTATTACTATTATTATTATTATGTTAATAATGGAAAATAAAACACATATTATTATTATTATTATGTTAATCATGGAAAATAAACACACAAATATCAATTTATCAAGGGATGAAAATCAAAAATTAAAACTACAAGGGCCAAAATGAAAATTCAATATATTATCAATTTCAATCAAAAGATCCAATTGAAGAAATCGAAACTTATGTACTATATTTATTGCATAATTTCAACCGAATCCGAAAATGAAAAGAAGGAGGACCGAACTGAAACATTGACATTCAATCAATTGTAATCGGAGGACCCAATCGCACTAAATTAAAACTTATGCAACCAAAATCAGGACAAAAACAAAAATCAAAAGGCAAGGGACTGCAGTAAAAATGTGCACAAATTGGGGGACTCTCCTGCACTTTTACGTGCAGGAGAGAGAGAGAAACGTGGACGGTGGCTTTAACCGGTCCCCGACGCGTCCACGGGCATTTTTAGGGTAAACACGCCACCGCGGGAGGAAGAAGACGCCCAGGCGAACCGCGCTGTCCGTCGGCAGCTCGTCTCCGTCAACCTTATGACGCCGCATGCGTCTCCAGAACAAGGCGTGGGGCGTGAAACAGGTAGGCGCGTGATTCACACGTACTGACAATATCCGGGAAAAAAATTTTAAAATGTGGTCAATTACCGGACAGCCCCTGGACCGAAAGCAAGAGTTTTGTCTTATTCTGGCCCATAACCGTAATTAGCCATTTTAAATATATTAAAAAAAAATAAAACTGCGGCGGACTGGACCGGTCCGTACGCGTGCAATTACTTGAATGGCCCTTGCCCTTAGTCCTTTTTACACGAAGTCCGAGCGGTTTTTTGTCTTATTACCGGGGCTAAAATCGTCTGTGCACTGTTCATAGAAAAAAAAAGACAGACTAACAGCCGCGACGCACGACCGAAAAATGGCCAGTCCACAGTGCATTTCTCTCTAGTGCTACAGTAGAAACCCCGAGCTGTTTTAGCTCTTTTGTTAATATTTTTTTTCAATTTTGACCAATTATACCAAACTTAATGATGATGTCATCAAATTTTCTGTCATTTGAACATTTTCTTTACATTCAAAAAAACTTTGCTCTGACCATGATCATGACACGATCGATCATCTAATACAGTTACATGAAAACTCAATTGACAAAAACTAGTATTTATACTATATATATATATATTGACCAAAAAAATCAAATAATTCATCATTTTTAAAAATATATATGTTTTTCCAGGGGAAAAAACTAGAAATTTGTTCATTTAAGTGACAAATAAAGCAATCATATAGAATATGACTAGTAGTGACATTAGAGTATATCCGGGAGTGCGAATGCGGTAGCTTTTGAAAGTGTTTATTGTTTAGAAATGAATCAAAATATTTTTTTTTTTATTTTTAAAAATTATTTTTGATATCACCACATCAAAATGATATAAAAACACTATTTTTTTTAATTTAATGTAAAAAAAATAATAAAAAAATAAAATCAATTTTTTCCATAAACATTTTTCAATCGCAATGCCAAACAACCCCTTAATGAATGTTTTTCAATTTTCCAATAATGATCAATAATTGGCGATTATACTTTCTTTCTACTATTTTTTTTATGTTATTTTATAACTAGTTTTTTTTTTGTTATCATGAAGAGAATTTTAATTAATTTTGAAAATCAGTCCATCTTGATAAATAGTGTAACTTTTCAATGCAGTGTATGTTCGTCTATATCAATCAACGAGTATAAAACAAAGGATATGATCATGGATAGCAACTTGATTTGCATTCTTCTATACATCCTTAGCTCTTCAGCAAACTAGCATACCAAACGTTATGCTTGAGAATCAATGCATTGTAGATGAATATTTTTTTCCATATCTTGTCCGAGAATATTCCCAGTTCATTATTTTGATCTTGACACAAAGTTTATAAAATTAACTACGACATCGTATCTGGTGGACCTATCCCCTTAAAGATTGGGAGAAGGATGAACCATTTTCAAGTTTAATAAACATTAGATAGAATGATGAATTCTTTCATGGAGATCTTATAAGTTCAAGAAGGAGATTCATGGAGACCATGAAGTGGGGAAGGGGGGTTCTTAAGTGGATTCAATGAGTTGAAGAAATTAAGAAACCTGAACTACCAATCGAACACATAACATGTGTTTAGTGGTGGGACACACGCCTCAATCTAGGAAAAGATTATATCTTGAACACTATTTAGGTCATTTCAATTATTAAGGGCTCCACATGCTTAATCCGATAGATGATCGGATTTTTGAGGCAAGGATTATATCATTTCAACTCAAATGGGTTTTTCTCCCAGCAATGACGTTGATCATTGTTTTCATTGACAATATTTAGATTAGTGATGGTACTGAAAGAGAAAGAAGCGACAAATTTGTCACATGAAGATAACATAGAATTCAAAGCAAATACGAGTCGTGTAGAAAACCCATGTGTTCAGTAGCCAGATCAAACTCTCTGTATTTGCCGCAGAGTGGAAAGGAATCGTAGTTCATATCTGGTGACATTGAAAGCTTGGAAGCTTTCTGCATTTATTGGATTTTCTCAAAAAAAAAAAAAATTGAATTTGAGGAAATTCTATTTTTTAAAAAGTATATTTAGTGGGTTCAGATGAGTAAAAAAAATTTTGGTTACCAGAATTGTATACTCTGACTCGAACTTAAGACCGGTTGTGCAGATCTCAAATATTTTTCCCGGCTTTTAACGGAGTACAACTACTCTGAAAAACATAATGTATATTGATTTTGCCTGTAAATTATATCGTTGTTTCTCAAAATTACTATTAGAACGGTTTAGTTTATATCCATACAAATTTATAAATTATGATAAACTTATACTCGCCACTAAAAGATCATTTAAAGATACTAACATCTATACCAAACATATACTTTATTTGTTGACATGTCAAGGATTGAATTTTTTATTTTTCAGGTTTACCTGCTTCTCACCTGGTGCAACTATGTTGTAAACCTCCAGTTTAAAATTGTAAATCACTATTGAATTGGAAGATCGCCAATTAAAAAAACAACAAATTAAGAGGAAAAAAATAGTGGGTGTGATAATCTTTCAAAGTATTTTTTTATATAACAAAATTCATAAAACACACAAAAAACTTAAAATGAAAAGGTGGCCAAATTTGCAGTTTACATCATGGTGGTTATGTTGTTATATTTCTTTTTATAGTGAGCAATGCATGGAGAACATGTGATCTTTCATCTTTCATCAAACCAAAATGAACCCAACCACGATAAAAAAAATATAAATAGAAGAAGAAATGTTAAAAAAAGATGATAAGGTTTTAAGAAAAAATAAAAGGGGTCTTTTTAGAATAATAATTTTTATCTGGAATCCCTGTAGCAATTACATGTCAAATATCCAAGATCTATATTTTTTGATTTTTTTAAAATTTTATTTTTTAAATATAATTCAAATCAAATATCTTCAAAACATATTCTAAATACATAAATTAATTTAATCATTTGAATTGAAATTCTAAACCTCCTGTAAAAGAAACTTGTTCAATGAAAGATTACGGGCCGACCACTTAGTCAGAAAAGAGAGGCCGATATTAGTAGACACGGAACACGTCGTTGGGCTGGGTAAAGGCCCATCAAATACCCGGACCTCGCTTTCTACTACATAGTAGTAAACGCGTTAAACACATCGGGTCCATTGACTGCCTTCCTTCAACATGGAGAAAATCATAATCAAAATAGGAAGCCTCTCTAGAAACTCTAAATACTACCATCTGGCATCTGTATCCAAATCTGAAAATCTAACCGTCCACCCAGACTCCCCCTCCCCTCGCTAGGTCTATGCTCTTAACTCTTTTTTGTACCATTTCCCTAGCTCCCTATCATATTTCTTTTTTGTCTTTCTGGTGAACAGACCCAAAGCACAAACAACAGAAAAACAAAATCAAAATGAATCAAAACAAAGAAGAGATCGATCAAGCCAAGAAACCACAATCACCGTCAGATTTAGAATCTGTAAAGCACGTGGAGGTCGAGGACAAGTACAAGAACAGCGATTCTCATAACTCTGATTACGCTCCCTACCCTAAGCTAGACCCCAAAGACGTCGCTCCTCCTCCTGAGAATTGGGCCAACTTATCGATGGGATCAACAACACAGTCTCAACCTCCAGGCCAATCTTCTGGAACCGCTGCCACTACCATGCCGGCCGAGTCCAATCCCTACGTGTCTCCTGCTCCCGTTGATTCCTCTTCCTCCAAGAGTAATTTGCTTCAATTACTATTTAATTTATTGTTTTTTCCTGAAAAAAATTAATTAACTGACTTTACGGATCATCTCTGAGCAGATACAGTGGAGGCGGTGAAGGGTGTGTTAGGGAAATGGGGAAAGAAGGCGGCTGAGGCAACGAAGAAGGCTGAGGATCTTGCTGGCAACATGTGGCAACACTGTATGCTGTTATTTTATTTTATTTTATTTGATTGTCTATGCTAGTGCTAGGGTAAATGCAGATGCTATATTTGATTTGCGCAATTATTACCTTATGGGAGACTGAAATGATGATAATGTTACATGGCCCGCTTCTGCATTTGATGGACTGTTTATGATGGACACGCATTCTTTTCCTTGCATGATCAATGTTGAACTCTAGTTATGCTCTCGTTTTTGTCAAGATGTTGGTGAAATTCCCCGCCCCCTTATTCTATCTTAACTGTTAATTGTGGTTCTATTGTCTTTTGATGTTTTGTTGCAACTCAGTCTCGGTGGCTTTGAAAAGATGTTTTTTCGATACAAATATAGCTGGTTTCAAGCATCTTTACCAGACCTTTTCAGCTTAAATGTCGACGCCTGATCGACTCAATTTCATATTTAGCCATCTTCTCAGTGAACTTTTCTCATTTAAATATGCTTTTTTTTTACCAGTGAAGACAGGCCCTAGTTTTGCTGATGCTGCTGTGGGAAGAATTGCTCAGGGAACCAAAGTTATCGCAGAAGGTGGTTATGAGAAGATTTTTCAACAAACTTTTGAGACTTTTCCCGAGGAGAAACTTGTGAAGACATTTGCATGCTACCTATCCACTTCTGCTGGTCCAGTTATGGGAGTTTTATATTTGTCAACAGCAAAGCTCGCATTCTGCAGTGACAATCCTTTGTCTTACAAAGTTGGTGAGGAATCTCAGTGGAGCTATTATAAGGTATGTGCATTGTGCTTTTTGTTATTTGGGCAACATAGTTTATATATCCGTGCTATAGGAGCCAACTATATGCATCACCAGTCTTCTGGCAATGGATATCTTACAATCCTTTACACACATGTGAAAACTTTTGGGTCGTCATTATGAATTTTGCATCTCCAATGACTGCAATAATTATAGTATTGGTTTAATATACAGACTTCTTTTATTTGCTAGGAAGAATAAGAAAGGACCCTGAAAATCCGGTTTACATCATGGAGATCCTTGATTCAAGCGAGAAGCATATGCATGAAACCTTTGACAATTTATCCATTCAATCACGACCTTTCAAGCTAACAAATCTTTTAGTTGATAGCATTGCATTAAGATTTTTTTTTTAATATAGGTTAAATATTTTCTAGCTACAAGTTAACGAATCCTCCAAGCTGTCTCGCAGTCGATGCTAGATGGTTTCATCCTGCAGAGGTCACGGCTATTTAACGTGCTATATAAAGTGTTCTCTTCTTGTCATTCAAATATTTCTCAAAGACCAATGTATAGTCTGTATGTGTTATTATTGGCATGGGGATCTTTTCTGTAGTCTGTTTATGGTGCAACCATCAGCTGATACTTTTGAGGACTTATCTGCCCTTGCGTTGCATCTTGTTTGTTAATTATCAATCCAAGATACCATGTCACTTTGAGGATCTAAGGAAGGTCAAGGAGTTTTCTTAATGGTCATGCTTTGTTAAGTTTCCGGGTACACCCTGACAATGCTCCATTGTCCCCAAGATTAATGCTGATGCTCATAGTTTTTTTGCCAAATATTGTTTTGTTGCTACATTCATTGATGAATCTATGGTAATTGTCTATGAAATGGCTATCTGCAGCTATCAAAGGGTGGAGCAAAAGCCTTAACTTAGAATCTTGATGTTTCATTTTTTATTTATTATTATTATTATCCATGGAATCTCTCATGCTAAAAGACTTTGCTCAAGTTTCACCCTTTGCATTGTTTCCGGGTAGACACTCTGACACTGCTCCATTGTCCCCAAGATTAATGCTGATGGTCATAGTTATTTTGCCAAATATTGTTCTTTTGCTACATTCATTGATGAATCAATGGTGATTGACTATGACATGGCTGTACGCAGCTATCAAAAGGTGGAGCAAAAGCCTTACCTTAGAATCTTGATGTTTCAAATTTTTTTAATTATTATTATTATTTTTATCCGTTTAAATCTTTCATGCTAAAAGACTTTGCTCAAGTATTACCCTTTGCATTGTTTTTACATGTGTGTGCACAATCATGTCTACATATGTTATCCATGGCATTGAAAATAACTTTTCTGATAGAAAAATCCCTCTTCTATCCATGGAAACTAATGCTACTTGCAGTGCTAAGTCCTTCGCTTTTGCTTTGGACGTGGGGATTTGGTGCACAAGCTTTGTTGTTGCAAGTTTGCTTGTTGACCTTGAGGGAATTAACAAAACAAGTGAATTATATCTATGCTGCTACCTTTCCATTTAAACAAGCTGAGGCTCTTATAAATGTGGAAATAGGATCTGATGTGTTTGGAATTTACCATCTCTCTGCTTGTTACTGATTATATAATAACGTAGGGTAACATGCATGCCTTTGTCTGGTTCTCTTACTTTTGGAATAAAATCTAGTTCTGATCTCATCAAGTTTCTTTATCTATATCATTCTTTTCTCTGTATCTCGCAGGTTGTTATTCCATTACATCAGCTGAAGGCTGTCAATCCATCCACAAGCAAAGCCAATTCAGCTGAAAAATATATCCAGATTATATCTGTTGACAACCATGAATTTTGGTTGATGGGTTTTGTATACTATGATAATGCTGTTAAAAGTCTTCAACAAGCATTGCAACACCCCGCGCCATGACCCCGCTCCTTGTGATGCAATTAGGCCTTGAATTTCCATCATCACCCCATGAAGAACATTATGCTGCAAGATGGTGTAGATAAAAATTGATTGTTGTGCAGAATCTGGAATGCACAATTGGAAACATATCATGCATGGTGCTTGCGCTTGTGAAATCGATGTAATATTCCTTCTGTCGTCCAAACATTGATTGTTATTTTTAGTTGTGATATGATGCGTGTTGTCAGATTAATAGTTAAATCTATGAGTTCGAACATTTTTTTTGTCATTATTAATTAATTGTTTGTCTTGAGATAAAGATGATTTCCTCTTCCTTTTCTTTCTTCTCAATCTTTTTTTATCCTAGGCAATCTGCCCTGCATATTATTATTATTATCTTCTAAAGTAGAGGTCTGAAGAGCTTCAGTTAAATGGCTGAGGAGCAGGCCACGCAGTAGCCTCCTTCCTTGTGGTTGTGGATATCTCCAACGTCAGTATCTCGATTGTGTACTTTTTCTAGAAAAAAATAAAAAATGATCCTCCATCGATTAGGATCCGTGGACCTGAGCGTCTTGGGTCTATTGTCATTTTTGACCTCGCAATCAATTATTATTGTGTTTTAACCTGTTTTTTCTTTATTAAGATCTATTTTGTTTTTTTTTTTAAATTACTATTTTTAATATATATAAAATCTATCAAACAAACGTTGTGTTCGATGTTTAGTATGAAGGATTTCTAATACACCACGACTAGGATTTACGACAGAGTAAACCAAGCCTGGCCTAGAGTATAGTTAGGCCCACCCTTACCAGGCATATAGTTAATGCGATAACCTGATAAGCACTGGACAGGCCCAAATATGTGTCGGAATCTAATGTAGGGTCCCGGACAGACAACCCATCCTGAATCCGGGCAGTACTCAGGACATCTTTCTGTCCGAGTCTCAACTGGCAAACTGAAAAGAGGATAACATAACACGACTAATGGCAGATAGACTTGAAATCATCAATAGCATGGCCCATTGTTTGAACTAACCAAACATCATCTCTGCTTTTATTGCCTTGCCGATTTATATATATTTTTTAGTGCATATTGAAGAAGAAACGTCCAGGACCCCTTTAAAAGTCCCGAGGTTAATTTAAGAAAATATATATGGACTCCACCTCTCTAAACAAAAATAGTGAAGCTCGTAATATGGCCATAGTACTGCGTATAGCGAGTCTATGACACCGTATCAAAAAATATGAAGCTAATGGTCTGGAATCAAAATTTTGGTTCTTTTATTGTTTTAGATTCAGTTTATGTAATTATTAATATGATAATTATTAAAAAAATTATATAGTAATTAATTTCATAATTCATTAAATTAATCAAAAAATATATAAACCGACTTTAATATTCAAATTATTATTAATAAAAAACAATGAAGCTGGATACATGATAGTAAGTAAGACTGATGAAACCGATGAGCAGGTTGTTGTGCAGCGGTCAGAATGCAATTTGCCGGCATTCAATTATCATTAACTTATGTGTAGGGATCTAATAAAATGTGCATCTACTCATGTACAAGAATTTTTAATTTTTAGAAGGTAATATATATTATTTCTCCACGTTTCCCCCCTCTAAATAAAAGTTTAGCGATTCTTTTTAAATGGAAGGAGGAGGTTTGATTTCTTTCATCAATGAATGCAGTTAATTTCCCGTTAATTTATAATAATTCAAACTCTTCTAAGCACGTGAGATGTGATAAATAATTTCATAAATAGTCTAGGATTAAAAATTTCATAGATCTGTTTTCCTGTTAGTTGCATGGAATCGTATCTTACTTTGTTTTGTTGTATATTAAATTTTTCAAAAATAATGATAATTATTAAACTCGGTCTATTTTAAAACTTTTCTACCTTGGCTCTAGCTTAGATCATGTCTTAAAAAAATTAATTTAGAGTTGATTTTTTCAACCTATTGACTCGATAGTCAACCCGAACGATCCAATTAAAATTTAAATTGATTTTATTTTATTCTAAATAATATTGTTTTAATATTTTTTAAAAACAACACTATTTTAAATCGATCAAGATCATCGAGAGCAAATCCGTATAATCCATTATTAATGTTTGAACAAGCTGTTTAATAACTTTGCAAAGAACAAATCATAAATTATCCAGTATATTAATAAAATCATAAATTATCCAAGGTATAGTCCATTATCATGATTTTCATGTAGTTAATATTAATAAAATTCCTATTTTTTTCAACTTCGACAATTCACATAGATTCAAAGTCCACTTGCAAGTTTGATATGCTTCGAAATCTCGTGGGCGAATTCTTACATGTGCTATGTTATTTAATTTAAAAACTCCTAACCCAACCATTTATCTAGTTCAAGTTTCAAAACAAATCGAAGGGGCGGATTGATTGGGTTGGATTTCTTTTCCATCCTATTTTTATTTGAAAACAACATATAAAACACCTTAATTAAACCATCTAACAACCCCCGAGATACTATAAAAATCAGCCAAATCAAAATGGAATCCAATCTATTTTTTAAGACATGTTTATAGACAAAACCCATAATAATCAAACTCGTCTCATTAAATAAAACATTTTATAGCCAACGTCAGTATCTCGATAGTGTACTTTTATTTGTTATTTTCAAGTGAATTAGGCTGGGCTATAAAAGAGTTTGATCAGAAAAACAAGCACATCTCATCCCCAGTTGACAAATTTCCGTCTGCTTTCGAACTCTAATTTAAGCCAAAGGGAATCTAAGGAAACGCTTGGTCTTTTCCATTTGGATCATCAGAACATGGAACCTTTCATGTCTAAGTAAACAATTAGAATTATCAAACAAATAAAAATTACCGATGAACGAGCATACTGATCACTTTGATCTCTACAATTCTCATAGTTTTTTTTATTCTTCTGTTGGCTTTTTTTTTGTTGGGGAGGGGATACAAAGAGCACTCATTCATGAGTATAATTACAATTCAATGACAGTGGGCACCCCATTTTGATTTTAGAGATTTGCCTTTTATCAAATATTCGATCTCATCATGTCATCCCCTGCTGCATATTAATTACAAGAGAGGCCCGGTGATTGATTAATTCTGATGAAAACTAGCCAGCGAGGTAGTGATCCCCAAAGAATCGATCGTTTCTTTCCCCTTTTCTTTTTTCTGCTGTCGTTTACCTGGTAATTGAAGGGATTGGAAAAACTAAAATGAATTTTCATGGAACAAGCCATGTTGGTGGTCACGGAGGAGGCATCTTAACCTGTCAGCCCGTATAAAGGAAGAGTTGATGGCGATGTATCTTTAGTCCTTAGCATCCAAAAATAGCCCTGGCTTGCAACAATGGGATTTCACTTTTATCCAGCCATACCCTACACCCATACAAGTTTCTGGCATTTTGCTTTGTCAATACATAATGCACTGTAGTAAATCGTATCCAACGATGTCCTTAAAAATCTTGGGAGCTAGCTAGCTAGCTAGCTAGAGGGAAATAATAATTCACGTTTCTGATAAACTTTCTAGTATGATGACTGCGAAAGCACTAACGCAAAGAGATTCATTAGCTGCACAGCATACGTTTAATCCACTCTTCCACTCATTCCCCCACTCCCTCTCTCAGAGGATCCAAAGGTGCATGCTATACAATCGACGCCCCCCCCCTCTTATTCCAGATAACTTTTGTGCGTCTGAAAGACTTCATGCAGAACAGCTCATCGAACCCTAAAAATAAGGAACAACAATTTTGTTTTTTTATCCACCGGTGTTATGATTTCTAACATCGACGTCCTTGCATAGCTAATTAACTCAAGTTTTGTGGTTAAGAGAAGGCGTTATAGCTGAAACCCAGTAGAATAATTACCAATTCCTTCTGGGATAGAAAGTGAGCTGTTGTTAGCTGTTCCTGTTAGCGGGGGGTGACAGATGATGAAGTTGCAATCCAATATATGAAATTAAAGAGCTTTGATGTTCTCCTGTGGTTACAAGTTAAAGACAACCACCAAAACATAACACATTCAATATTAGCTGTAATGTCAGCCCTATTTATTGTTATTCCGTTCTCTTTTCTGGCCGACAGAGCCCACATGTCCCTCAACGGAACAGAATAAAAAGCAGGCAACATAACATGAGACCGAACTTGAGATCGTTTTTCCGACAGCTTCAAACGCCATAGGAGCCTCTCGATCTATTCATTACTTGCCTTTCTCCAACATCTACTTGTCTATATATAATATGCCCGAGTTTCCACTTTCCACTTCTCGCTGCACGTACCCTCCACATTTTCTTAGTTTCTTTATGCATTGCATTTCTTCTCAGAAAAATAAATTAAAATAAAAAAGGCAGCCTCTCAATATTCTCAAAGCGGTTATTTAGTATTCTCAAAGTAAATTAATTATTGACTCCAACTGAAATGCATGGGAGGACTTGATCAGGGGAAAACGATGATCATGTCTATGATTAGAATATATAAAGCAAAATCATGGGGCGACCTCGCCATCAATGAAAAAAAAAAACTAATTAAGGGTTAAATGAATTATTCTACAGCATGTTTAATGACACATAATGAATATGTAAGCCTGGGAAGTATGTCGACTGAAATAGATCCATATTATATACCCGTCATACCAAGAAAACAAATTAAAGTGAAATCTAAGATTAAAATTAAAGAAACTGAAGCCTGCTTTTAAATGGTATTTTGGGTCTTCCCTCCATGTGCTTGAGTAAATGGCAATCACAAGGTCTGCAAAAATGACTGGAAAAGACTCTGATAGAGTACTGCCATGTTAAGAAGCAACCACTTTCTAACTTTAAGTGTTTTGCTTTTCCCAAGTACATCTAGGGAAAAAAATATAGAGTAAGCAGAAGAAGCATGAGAACTGGGTAAAAGATGGCACAGGATCACCAAAGTTAAACGAAGACTACTATTTTGTTCTATATATATATATAAAAATATATATAACGCAGGCAACAGAAAATGAGATAGCAATTAATGTGGGGGGGAAGGTATGCAGATGGTACATGCGGAAATGAACTGATGAGTTTTTGTACTGCGACATACGATTCAGCAGAGTTAAATGACATCCGATTCACAAAAACCCTCTCTGTTAGCTATGGATCCACCAATGCTGTGAGCACAGCTGTCCATGGCCCTTTTTCTGTGGTTTTGAGCTTTATTCAGGATCATAAATCAGCCCGAAGCGTGTAGAGTGCTAAAGCAAATTACTAAGCGAGAGGGAGGGAGGGAAGTAATTAAAGCTTGAGCGGTGAGTTAGAGAGAAAGAAGGAGAAGATGACAGTTGTGAACTGCCACAAGAAATTGCAGCTTTGCATGCCAAACACGTTTTGATTCAATTAGATCAGAAGGATCCTATCGATCATCGATCGTCACATGATATATACTATCTTACAAAGCCATCGGTTTTTGGCTGTGTTTATGTACTCATCTTTCATGAATCAAACTGCTGATCAGTAGATATATATAATTCAAGGATATTGTGGTTGCTTCCCAAAGATCTTTTTCAGGTCGAATTATTATTTTCGATTTCGTCATTGAGATTCAAGGAAAATTAACAGGTAACCATTTAAATTAAACTAATAACTAGCTAGGTTTCTAATAAGCTTCAATTAAAGAGAGAAACTACGTAAAGTTAGAAGATGCTGACGATTTGAGCAATGGCCCATCATCAGCAACGTATTCAGAATAACAGTCGTGATGAAACTAGAAAGAGAGAGGAAACAAAACAAAACAAAAATCGGCACTAGCTAAGAACCCTAGTTAAATTGACAGCACAGCTTTTCCAATATTCCCTTTCCAAATTGCACTAGTGACGACTACTTCTCAATATCTCCATGACACCAATAAGTAAGTAGCTATCACCAGTAACTGGAAGAAGATGATGACCATGATAACAAATGTTGGTCTTTTATGTTCCTACAGATTTTTAGGGTTTCTTACCAAGAGTGTGCTTGTTATTATGCATCCAGACCTTGAGCACATTCCGCTTCACACCAGTCTCGGCACAAAACTGCTCCACACCAGCCTCATCGTGTTTCTGGATTCTCCAACCAAGACTCTCCGCGAAAGCCAGCATCTTTTCTTTCTGCTCCTGCGTAAACTTTGTCCTAAACCTCTTCTTCGAACTACTACCTCCTCCTCCTCCACCACCACCACCGCTACTGCTCGGATTAGACACATCCTCCTCTTCCCTACTATACCCACCACCACCAGAAGCAGCTGGCAAGGCTAGTGGCCTTGACTGCGGAGTTGGTGTCAAGTGATGAAGATACCCGGTCGGTGGTGGAGCACGGTAGTAAGGAGAGAATTGTGGCTGTTGCTGGTGGTGATGGCCGTGGTATAATATTACTTCACCTCCACCATCAGACTCCTTGCGATGGAAATTACGGTGGCAATTACACGCTGCACATTTAAGTGCATCCAAAGTACCCTCATCCCCCGCGGCCAGGAACTCACCACAACCATCAAGTGCGTGTCCACCGATTCCCACCGCATGGTTTTTCTTACACTCTCTGTATCTGATCGAAGATTTTCTTGTGTTTGTGTTTTCCGTTGTTGCTGAAGCACCTTCTCCTCCGCCACCTGCAGGACCCATTTTTGACCGAGCAGCAGCTGAGTTGCTAATTGAGTCATAACCCGGTGGCATCCCCGTCATTTCTTCTTCTTGGTCCTCGTGCTCATCAAACTCCATATCTTCTCCACTCTCTCTGGTCTTTTTTTTTTGTTTTCCTTTCTTAATTTCTCTCTTGGTCTACACTGATGGTGCTTTCTTTTTTGTTGATAGAGAAGATCTACATGGCATGGCCGGTGCTTTATGCGAACAGATCCACCCTATAATAACCAAGTGAAGAAGCCGTTGATAAAAGCTTGTATTTATATGGGATTAATGTATATAAAAGACTAAAAAATAATAATAACAATAATATAATTGCTTTTCGTTTTTTAGATCATAAGAAGAGAAGATAAGAGGTTATGGAGAGTGTGGCCATCAATTTCCTGGCCTGCAGAAAAGAGGTGTCTTACTCGAAAGCCTTACAAAGTTTCATACGCTTTCCATTTTCTCTTTCTTTAACCCTTCACATTTTACTGGCTATTGCCGGTAAATATAAATATATTATAAGCACTGCCACTACTAAGGTAAGTTCTAATATCTATCTCCATGTTTATCCTTTTCTTTTCGATCGATTTAATCGATCTCAAGCTGCATATATGTATAAGTAAATTTATTATTAAAAAATAATATAAATTATATCATGTAATATCACATAATAATTTAAATTTTTAAATAAGATAATTTTTTAACATGATATAATAATTTTATTGACCGAGTTGTCACGAATTTGAATTTCACTATCCTCATTCTATTTAATAAAAATCAAATACAAGATAATATGGATTTGTGTGCTAATTACAAGCAAAAAAAACTTTTATTTGAGGAAAAATATTAAAAATAATTTAAATCATATACAAAAATCTTACATAATAACTCAAGTTGTTAGGTGAGTTGATTTGTTGACACAACTTTCACCTTCCACCTTCATTCAATGGAGTTATTTGATATATTAAACATAAAGTAATTTTATGCTGAGCGAAGTAAAAAGAATTTTATTTTAAAAAAAAAGATATTTCCTATAATCACTTGTTTCTTCCTAGAACTGACATTTACATGAAAAAAAATCTAAATTTTTAATCAAATCCAAGATCTGAATACAAATAAAAAAATAAAAAGGAGAACAATGAAAAATGATAAAATAAAATCTTTCGAAGTTAATTTTAATGCTTTAATTTCTTGACGTAAGGTGGCAAAGCTGATTGGCCTTTTTAGAGAGCTAAAACATTAAAATCTCCTAACTAAATTTGAGCACAATTCAATGGGGACTCGAAATTCATGGTATTTTCTTTTCAGATCTTGCTTGATTCAGTATCATTTTGTTCTTGATCTTTTCATCTAGTCCATAAATAAATATATCTATATATGTACTAGTATATGTATTTAAATGATCCAGTTACAGCAGATTTGTATCTGATTGATCAAAAACTCCTGCATCGTAATTCATCAGGAGTGACATACATGATGGAAGAGTAAATAGCCCTTCATTTTCCTTAATCTCTTCAGAGCAGGAGTTCTGTCAAAGGTTTGGTTTTATCTCATTAAAATGAAGACACTTCAACTTAAAACGCTTTTGGAAAAGAAAGGAGAAATTGCACTTGGTGATGATGGCTGGTCAAGTTGAATTTTGACACGTTGATGACATGGCATTGTAATTAGGGTTCGTGATCGTGGCGTGCACTGTTGTCTGTTTCTGTTCCTATTTTTGTTGAAAGTTAATGCGGTAATGGAGAAAAGAAATTCACATGAACAGGGCAAGAGAGAAAAATGGCAGAGGTAGCGTGCAGGGTTATGTCAAAAAGCGACGTGAGAGTGAAACGGAAAGCTGATGTTTGGTGTTAAAAAATAATATAAATTTTAAATTTACATGACAAATAGTTATTTAATATGATATTAAAGTTTTATTTATTTAGTGATCACGAGATCGAATCTCACAATCTTTGTTTTATTTGATTAAAAAAATCAAGATAATATAGGGTTGTTCAAGTTTTAAGCTTAAAAAACTTTTACTTGAGAGAGTATATCAGAAAATAATATAAATCATATTAGAGAGTTTCATTTACAAGTTTAAATTTTTAGATAAGATGATTCCGAAAAATATCATAACATAACCAAGCATCCCCCTCAATCAACACAATCAGCAGTCGCACAAGTCCTCGAGCTATTCATATTTTACAGTAACACTCTGAATGATGAAGATGGGTTAATTATATTGCTTTTACATGGTTGATCCAGTGGTTAACGAATCAGATTAAGGATTGTTTTTATTTTATTTATAATTATTCAACATTTTTGTCTTTGTTCTGTTTTTTTTATTCAGGTATATTTTGACTTTTTTTTCCTGTTGATGATTTGACAAATCATGGACATAAAGATGGAATTGGATTGCAGCTGTTCTTTTAACATGGTGCGCGTGGTCGTAATTTACTTCAAAACGGTGCGTGCCAAGACGAATGATATGGCAGTCAAATTTGAAAATTTTAAACAGTTATCTCTTAGTTAAATTAAGAACTCGTCAACCGTGATGGCAAATGTCGGAGGAGTAATCCGATACCATATCGGATCTTGGATTGGATAAGAAATATTGGTATTTGTTTTGTCTGTAATTACAAAATTATGGGTTATCTATGTTGAATTGCAATTTATATGGAATAAAAAGTTTTGAAAAGTAATTTTAGAGTTAGATTTCATAGTTGTAGTGAGACTTATTGAGACTGGTAATGGGGTGTTGATAGAAACTATAATTTTATTATGCAAATTAAACATATGTTTTAATAAATGTTAAATAATGTAAAAAATTAGTAGCACTTGAAAGACGCTGATATTTTCCGGGCACCAAATATGGTGTCTCGCGGTGGTTAACATTGTACTATTATCATGTTATTGAAAATGTCACCTCATCTTCCTTCTTATTGTGTGAGGAGTGATGGTATATTTTATCGCTACTAGATCTTTATTTCTCTTTCCTCTCTCTCTCTCTCTCTCTCCTCGTCTTATTATTATTTGGTCCCTTTTTTTGTTTATATTTTTTTAACTTTAGTCCCTATTATTTTAATTTGTAATTTTTATTATTAACCTTTTTCTAAAAGTTTTTAAAAATATTTTTGATCTAGTCCTTTAATTCAAATCTATCATATTATTTAATTTAACTTGATTCTTATTCTTTTGATTTTTAATTTTTGGTTCTTTTGTAAGAGTTTTATTGATTTTCAATTTTATCTTTCAATACAAGTTTATCATGTATTATTTTTTCCAATGTTAATGCGAGTTTAAATATATATTTTTTCTTCTAATTTTGTGATATGATTTTTTTATATATAAAAATTATATGTAGTTTTCTTTAATATTTTATTGTTAGATCATCCACCTGTCCATGAGCGATCTAGGTTCATTCACGAGTTGAGATAATATTGGCCCTCCTCGCACCTCCATGGATATTACATACTAGTCCTCAAGTTAGACAAGTTAAGGTGATGCTACAAACCCTTCTACGAGTGCTCCAAAGCTTTTTACGAGTTGGGGTAATTATTTGATATATTTACATGATATTATATGTTATGATTTTCATGAGCATGTACGATTAGTTTAATTTTAATAAAATGTTGCGTTAATCACTAGCCTAGATTTGTGTACTTACGATTGAATATGTTATACGTTGCTTAAGTGAAATGTATTTTGATGTTGAAAAAAAATAATTACTTGAATTGTGTGAATTAGTTTGTTTTTAGGCAGAAAGTTAATTACCCAGGAGATTATCATAGGAGTGTACTGTAAGGGTCACATGTTAGATCTTTGTCACAGATACCTATTATGACTATCAACCATACTAGATCCCTAAAAATAAATTTTTATTTGTGTTATTTCACTCTATTTTTTAAACTTTAATAAAAAAAATTAAATACCGAAAACATTTGGGTTCCACTCTTCTTTGATACTCGCTGAACATGACATGGACACAAAGGCAAAGACATCTGCAGAATTATGTCTTGAGAGTACAACTCATGAGCCGGCAAATGCAACTCAGTATCGAGCTTGGCGTTGGAGGTTTTTTCTCATCTTGTATGGGGCAAGTAAAAGGGCTGAGTCAGAGTGAACAGACGAGGAACATCGTAATATCACGGGTCGCCAAAAGTCAAATCAAGAATAGACATGGCAATGCTTGTAGCATGGTTGCCAAAAACAAGATGGAGCTGCTTCAACACCAGGAGCAGCTGGAGATGAGAGAGGCAACTTCAATCTTAGGACACGGAATTACACCTGGAAAAATTCAAGTTGTCGGAATATTTGAGCCGCCAACGTGCCCCCATCTCCGACATCATGTGTCCCCTCACTTCACCGTCAACACATATTATTTCATCAACTTATCAGACCTACTATTCAGCAACCTATTAATGCAATTTTTACCACCTTTCACGAGTCATCAGATCGATAATTACTAGGATGAGATGGTTCGTGGCTGAAAATATTAAGCAATTGGACCCAGAAATGGACAAATCAGAGAAATACTAGTAAAAATAAATACCTGAACTGCTCCTGGATATGATTGGAGTGTTTACTTGGAGGGAGTTGCACCTTGGGACTTGAAGAGGTGGGGGAGAAGCGTCCAAGTAGAAAAACAATAATTAAAACAAATATCTATTTTTTTTCGTTGCTGTGAAAACTCCATTTCTTTTTAGTTATTCTTTGATTCACTAAGTACGTGCATTACATGACATTAAGATAGTGATAATAGATATGTACAAAACAACTGGTATGTATAATCGATTCCGCGGCGGCGGCGTATGTGGTTGTTCTACATCCGAAGCCAGAAGGCTCGAAACCAGTCCCGGTATATCTAACGCCACATGCTGGCCATGTACTCTGTTACTCTCTTGTCAGCTGGCGGGAAACCATCTCTCTCCTCCTCCTCCTCCTCCTCTCTCTCTCTCTCTCTCTCTCAAAACTCCCATACATGTTGATTTTTTTTTTGATCTTGATTTACCTTGCAAGGCTTTATTAATGTCAGAATCACCTTCACGAGTTCTTTTCTAAAAGACAAATCCAAAAACATCAAAGTCACAGCCAAATTTTGGTCATCCAAGAAGTCTCTCTCTCTCTCATCATGTTTTCGAGTGACTTTCCCTATTTGCTCTAGACATTCAAGAATTGAAACGCCAAAAATTAAACGTAGAGGCTAGGCATGAAAAAAAGGAAAACTTGATGGATCAAATTGAATATTTCCATGCCATATGAAGAGGAAAAGCGTGAAATGGATTTTTTTAAAACGTGTCAATCCCGATCCTTGATATTTCAATTTAATTTTGAGATCTTTATAAAAACTATTATTATTTTTTGTAAAATTGGTCTCTAATTTAACATTGTAAGAATATGTAGCGACAAATCAAACACAGGAGAATATGCAATCTGAAGCAAATAACACTAAATAAAACCAAGACAACATGGCTCGTAAGGATATAATTGAAATAAATAATGTTCAGAGATCAAAATAAAAAAGCGTAGCTATCGAGAAACCAAAGATTAAAAACATTCATGAATAATAATGTTGTGGTTTATTTGTGAACGCTAATACTACCGCACCTTGGTTTCTGAAATCCCATATTTAGATGCTCTGCTCCCTGTCAGTACGTTCACCCACGCGCTCAGCATTTGTATCAAACCTTCCTGCTCTCGCGCACGCTCTGAACATATAAAAGTCAAAATTTTAAATGGCTGAAATTTTCAGGCCCGGAGCTTGTGTTGCCGGCTGAATTTAGGAGAGGAATTTATCAGTTTGATGGTCATTTTCAAATTTCAATAGCTGCATTTTATGACCTCTAAATAACCACAGGAAGAAAATGTATCGCAAGAAATTTCCCTCAGAAAACACGGCTGCATACTCATTTCTTTATATATAAAACTTTTTTTAAAATAGTTTTTCTATATTATTCCGTGTTATCAACCATTGAATCCCATAACAAGCAGAGTGTACGAAGGTATAAAATGTTCAGATAAAAAAAAAGGTTAGATAATTGTTAAAAAGAATTGAACACGTTAAAATGATCTTTTCATTATCCTGGTGCTTTGTTTTAGGGGGGGGGGGGGGGCAATAAGCTAACTACACGACACGTATAGTGTAACAAAAAGGAGTGTTGTTTGTTCATTGTTGCGGGGTCTTGAGTTTCCGTTCCGTTCCAGGTGTCCTTAACCGTTTTGCATGACGGAGATTCTTTTCTTCCATTGCAGTGATTACGAGAGAAATAGAAAAGAAAAGGAGGGGACAGGGATGTTGACAAGACGGGAGAAAGGAAAAGGTGGACTGTGTGGAGAGGGGTCTGCGTCTCATCTTTTATTTCCATTTCCATGTTTTTTGGCAGCCTTTTTATTATTTTTTGTTTTTGTTCCCCCCCTCCTCAAACTATTCTCTCTTTTTTTTTTTGCCCCTCTGAACATCACTTTGCCCCCTATTCTTGTGCTAATATTGCCACTACTTTCTCGTAATCACATATTTAGTCCTCTTTTAAAGTGGGCCCAAAACCTAAGACACCGGCCAATTCCCATTTTCCTATCCCCACTTTGTCTCAGGGCCCAGCCTGGCAAGTTGGATTCTCATGTCGTGTAACATCAATGTTTTGGAATGCATTTTATTTTCACCAAAAAATAAACAAACCACGAGAGCCTACTGAAACACTGTGGCTATAGCTTGTGAGTTATTTTCCCGTGGATTCCCACAATACCCCGGTCTATTTAATTAACATTTTTACTATTTGTTATTATGCTGATTATGATTTAGAATTAATAGTTTATCGTCATATCTTTTAAAACTAGCAATTTTTATTGTTAATATGTTTTTATTTTATTTTATGAGGCTTTAAAGAGATTATTGTAGCTGATTTTAAAAGTTTCCATTCACATTTTAAATAAAATAAATTTGATTGACATGACATAAATCATATGTTCTTTGCAATAAAGACTAACCTCTAAACAGAAAATAAATAAATGAATGAATAAAAAGAACAATCAAGATTAAATTCAATAGTAAAATTAAATATTTTCTTTAATATTTAATTAGCATGGAAAACTGCTTTTTTATTTATCAATTGATATATTTTTTAACTTATTTTATTAAACGAGAATATTCTTTGTTTATTAATTAAAAAAAATCATGTCGTATTCCAAGATGCACTCATTAGATATTGCCTCGCATAGCATCGGCATGGCACCAAGTTGCAGGACAGTGCTTGTGTGAATAAAAAATGCAATAAATTGGATCTTTAACCCTCACACACACACAAAAAAAAAAACACATCTTGGTTTCAATTTTGTCACTAGCCGTGGGATATGACAATAGTTGTTAATTCCGTTCTGGCCGGATCGAGATGAAACGATATCGTTTTTGTCTCGG
Source organism: Salix exigua (assembly GCA_032356905.1). NCBI lineage: Eukaryota > Viridiplantae > Streptophyta > Magnoliopsida > Malpighiales > Salicaceae > Salix > Salix exigua. The sequence goes on from CM063589.1 coordinate 6,507,584, forward strand.
TTTTAATTCCGATCAATTTCAGAAATTCTGGCCAAATTCCCGCTGCAACGTCTCGGTACCGTTCCGGCCTTAAAATCCTCTTTATTTTGATTAACTTGTGATTTTATTTTCTAATTTTGAGATTATGTTTGTTTGACATTGTGTTTATATTGTATAATTTAAAGTTAATTTATCTTGAATTTTAATTATGCTTGTTAAATTAATATTTTTTTATATATAATTAATTATATATGAACAGTACAACCCCGAAACGGCACGCCGAAATGCTCCGAAACTGTAACGTTCCATTCTAATAGAAAAACCGGAACGGTATTAACAACTATGGATAAGACACCTCTTTTTAGGACAAGGAATCACATTACATGAAAACATGAGATATCTTACAGGTAATTTGATCTTTTTTAATGGTTTATTGGTAATTAAAAATTTGATACACACACTATTTTACTTTTTTAGAACAATAAAGTAACTAATTCATCTTTTAAGTGAAAAAAAACCATTGACTAGGGCTATTGTCTTTTCATGTTATAGAATGCTATAAAAAGAATTTTTTGCCCTTGGAATAAAAAGAAAATTACATAGATTAAGTGCATTTTCATCCTTTCATAGATTTTTTATTTTGTTAATTTTATAATTATGGAGGATATTTTGTTTTTTATGTTAATTTTATAAGTATCCAAGCTTCTTGTGCAATACCTTTTAGTAGACAAACTTGTTTTTTATCATCTTGTTGTAAGCGCCACCACATCCTCTTCTTGCTGGGGGTGACATATGACATTAGTGGATGAACGATTTGTTGTTAGTGGTAAGAAAATCCACTTATTTTCCTCTCCTCTCCAAAAAAAAAGTGCATGTTGGTCTTTTTTTTATTTCATTTTCATTCATAATTTTTTAATTTCTATTTTTTTCATGACTATTTTATAAAAAAATGTTTTTTTTAGTCAAGTCCCTTTAATTATAATTTATTATGTATTATGTTTTTCAATTTATTTAGTACATATTGCTTTGATTTTAAATTGTTTTTTACTTAACCATTTTGTTAAAGTTAAGTTTCATCCTTAAATGTAAGTTTATAATGTATTATTTTTGCAACTTATTCTTTATTTTTTTTCTTTTGTTGCAATTGTTTTTCTTTTTAATTAAACCCTTCCATCAAATTTTTTTGATTACCCTCTATTTTTTTAATTTAATCTTTGCTCTCACTCTTTTAATTACAATTTTTTCTTTTAAATTCTTTTGTGTAATTGAATTTTTTTCTTCTAGTTTTTATCATTCAACATTTGAATTGCAAAGAGTTGAGATTCAATGTTTTTTCATGTATAATGCTTCTGGTCTAATAAAAAACAAATGAATCTCGGTCAATATCTATTTTTATCATCATTTAATTTGATAAAATCAGTACAAATTTAGTCAACACCATCAAGTCAATCTCTTCATTTTTCTAATTTGAATTATCATTAAATATATTTTTATTTACACAGTTATTATCAACTTATTTAATTAGATAGTTCTATAAGATTTACATTCATTTTAAAAAAAACTTGTAAATGAAGAAAACAATCATAGAAATGGATCCATAATTGTGGATAGGGCTTTCATTTCAGCAAAAAGTTACATGATACAGTGCTGACAGATAACGCCTGCATTATTTTCTCTCTTAGAATTATAGTCTGCCAGCTAACAAGAGCTTCAATGTGCTGAAGCAACCAGCCTTATCGTCAACATGTTTCAGCCACAGAAGTTATAATAATAATTACAAAGAAAAAAAGACACTGGTGCAAACTGCAAATCAAAATGTGTTCATGGTGGGTGCACAGATAAGAGTATGAATTTTGAAGTCAAACTCTCAGGAATGAAAGCAGATACTTGACTGCAGGCTCAGCCGAGCACATGCCTGATCAGCTCTGAGGAAATTCATGGGGAAAATAATCATTAAATCCGATGGGAAGAAAAGGGGGTGCTGGATAAGCATTTATCCTCGTGGCTGCTTTACTTCTTCTAGATGGATTAGACACAAGCATGAAAAGTAGAAACGACAATCCATGATGCTGATATATTGGGTCCGAATACAGAATATTGGAGGAACAGATAAATGGCCAACCCTAGGGGCTCGAGACAGAGACTTAATGATTTGAGCTGTCTTGTGCAGCATCCATAAATGCAGTAAATAAAACCGAATTGAAGTGAAGAAGAACATAAAACCTGAACATGAGACTGTAGAACTGGACGTCAAATTCAGGAAGTCCACAAATTGTTTACTCGAGATATCTGACCAGCCCTGTATACTCCAGACAGAAACTTTGTTGAATTGAGCTGTATTGTGTGAAAGGGCAGCGTCCAGAAATTCAGCAAATAAAAATGAAGTGGGGTCAAGAAGAGTATAAAACCCAGACTGAAATTGTACAAATGATCTTCCTGAAAAATCGAATTCGTACATCCAGTTCGGATTCACATCGAAAAGTCTCATAGATTTCAAGTTTAGTGGACTCTCAAGAGTGGCAAAACACAACTCCCAGAATAATATGAAAATGCTGTGGACAACCTAGGACTTGTAGTCTTACAGGATAGATTCACGATTACGGCATAACCTTCATTGGTTGTTTTCCATGGCTTCTAACACATGAAATTTCTGGTCCAGATGCTCCCCCAGCTATAATCGATGGAACAGAAGCACTTGGAGTCCAGATCTAGAACCTTGTTCCAGGATCAGATAACCAAATAATAATAGATGCACAAACCAACCTTTATGGTGCTATCAATCCCACTGGTTGCCACAACACAATCAGATGGATGGCATTAGACGCAATTCACAACTGTGAAGCAGAAGAATAATACATCAAATATAACGAGGAAGAGACTAGTGAATCTAAGCAAAAACACAGAGTCACATGGAGAAAGAAAGCTACCAGCTTCATCTCCAAGAAGCATTCTTATCAATCTACCACGTAATCACCTGCAAATCAATAATCAGAAACTAAAAAGGCATCGATCACAGTCCACAGGTAAGCTGCTTGTGGACCGATCTTGATTGCAACATTTGAAAAAAAAAAAATGCAAGGTGCATTAACAATAATCTAGGCACACCAACAGATCTATGATGCATGCAGTGTCCAGAATCCAATTCGTTGGTGCTGATATTTTGATAGAGAGCATTCAATCAAACAGTGCAGCCTTGTTCAATTTGTCTGATAAGGTTTGCTTGGTTTGCATGAAGTATAATCTTCTCCTCTTAAGTGTTTGTCTTTCTAATTTCCTTAAATTTGTTTTCATGTTCGGTCGAGATATTCTTCCTCCTCATGAAGTGTTTTTGACTTCCTTTCTAGTCTCGTTTGTCCCCTAATGATTGTCCAAATTCATGTTTACCATTTCTAGAACCTTTTCTTCTTATATTAGACAATGTTGCTCCAAGCTGAATTTAATTACCGTGTCCTGTGCCTTTTTCAAAGAGAATAAACACCGCAGTGTTGCGTATGTATATATCCAATTGCTTAAATATATTTCAATTCCTTCTTTCTTAAAACCACTGGAGCCAGATACCACGACAGCCTAACATCAGTAAATTCCTGCTGGACACACAGAACTAGAGAACTCCTAAGAACAATGTCAGGATGACGGGTTAACCTTTCCAGGAGACAGCATTCTGCAAAACTGACACACAAGGCATTCCCCTGTTAGATATAGAATTTAGGTGACATCTCCAAGTAAATATCACCCACAAACACATACAGAAGTTTTAAGGATCATCTCAGGTAATGGAACACAGGATCAGAAGCCACTTTTACTGGTAGTTGATTGATTAAATTTATAGAAACCAAGCTCCTGACCTGGGGCTACAGATATTCTGTCAGCTAGCATCATAAGAATTACGACTCCTTCACCCCACAAACTCCTTATGATCTCACTGGACCTCATTTTCCAGCAAACAAGTATACAACAACCTAACCAACAGGGGACATTCAATAAATTTAAAATTAGTAATGACAATTCATTCCAACTATAACTGAAGACCAAGACCTCAACTATCCCAAGTCTGCTGCAAAGAATGAGTCAATGGTAACGGCTAAACAAAACTGCTAAAACATATCATGACTCGGTAACATGACAGTCAGGACCTGGAATCATTCAATGTGTCATTTTCATTATGGTCAATAGAGCCCCCATTGACGAGGCAATGATGGTATTGTACACCCATAGAAGCTATCCAATATCAATGAAACAATATGAATCACAGGAAAATATAATAGCTGACTTTATGCAGCATCCAAAAGTAAAGGCAACCGAAGCTGATTTACACCCCAGGTGCTAAGAAAGAGTAGGGGGTATATAAGAAACCAAACTCTTTGCCCAAAAAACCTGGCCTGACTTGTTTTATATCAGTCCCAACAATAAAATGACAAGCATATCTCTGCTTTGTATTATTGACCGTCTCCAGCAGCAATACAGGCTTAGAATGAATAAAAAAAAAGTAGAGAGCAAGACAGTAAATAAATACGGACACGTAATAAATAATGTACATCTCTAATGTGCATGCGGCCCTGCATGCATGGACCTGCGTGTGTGTGTGTGTTGGGGGAACAAAGTCCACATCAGATTCAGATTTAGCACTTTACCTTTTCAGATTCCATCCCTAGAGCCATAAAACCAACCTTGACATGGTAAACTATCAAATAATGGTGATTTTCCCTAAATACAACATCGCTAAATAAGATCATGCTAGCCTGATAAAGCATTCGATCATTTTGGGAGGATGAAGATGATCCACATGAGCCATTTGTGCAGCTTGAATCTCTAGCTGAATCACCTCTCCTGTGAATCCTCAGATTCAAACTCCCATGAAGAATGTTTGGTTCAGCATCACGACCTTCATTACCTGAAAGGCTGAAACTGATGTCTCAATGTCCAACTCCTCATCATAGACAGAATCTTTTCTATCAGACCCTGGACCATCCTGTGAAGCGTCACTATTTGCCTGGGTGGTGGAGTATATCACTCAGTGACAATGCCCGCCCATTACCGGGCTCAGACCCGGGCAACCCATCATTTGCCCTGTTAGTTTTTTCAGCTTCAGCTAGAGATGCAAATATGCGATCAGATGAAGACATAATCTTGGGAAGAAAGAGCCATGGCCAGTGTTATGAAACACCAGCACAGTTGATGATTGCTATAGGATATAATATTTTTTCAGCTCCACTTGTCCATCTCTACAAGTTGCAAATAACTATAACAAAATTTTTGTGATTGCTATGTTGATGATTGATTTAAGCCTGACATTGCAATTAAAATATGAATCGCCATGGACTAATTGTTCAACACAGAGTAGATTGACTACAACCAGACCTCAAATCCAAATAAAAAATGATGTTGTGATCTAGAGATATCTACCTATGGCTCTACAATCTGAAAAGGGTGATGATGCATTTTTTTTCCAAGCAAACAAAAAACACTTAATATTTATTTACAGTTTCTAAAGATGTGAAACAGGAGATAGAAAACTGGGAAAGAGGTGGTGGGTGTAGAAAATTAACCAAAGTACACTCCACTGTCTACATTAGATACATCACATGGAAATTACACGCCCTCGGTAGGTATTGTCAGGATCAATGTAACGGATAGACTGCCTCTACTAAATTAAAGTGCTGAGCAGTAAATAAATATATAGCACCCTATCAACAATTCTCTTCTAGGGCTCAACCTATTTTCTAGCAAGTACATGAGTTAAAATACAAAGAGGTAAAACAATGATCTGATTCCCAGAGCTATACACATCCTATGCAATTGATGGGTAAATGCAAATAAAACTCTACGCGGTGAATGACAAACAAAGCTGAATTATTGACCAAAACAAGATCCTTGTTAAACAGTTCTAGAGCACTAGATATTGCAAAACACAGATCTGCAGTGGCAAATTCTAGACTCCCTTGTGTTTGCCCAGCTGTAAGAAACTAAGAACAAGGAACTAATCATAATGGAACAACGAATCAATTGTATGTTCAATTCATTTTCATCATTAGTCGCACTTCGCTCAGCATTTCATCAGAATCCTCTGGATGGGAACAGAAAGCTGCTAGGAAATCAGCCATCCACCCTAAGCTAGTGCATGTACCACACAAACCGACAGCTGGTAAAACTAAATATCTTGCACAACACTTTTATAAACATGATCCGGGATATTTGGTCAATGGATACAATCAAGGTCGTACAGGGCATCAGTCTGATTCACCGGTGCGATTTTGACTTGATAATTGGTATCAGACTACATGTTTGATGAGATTCAGAGTGGTAATCTGTACTACAAACTTACCTGTGACAAAGCTTCAGACATACAATAGAGGGCTCTGAAGGAAGAAATGTCGATTTTGCGAGCACCGTAGCAAGCTATTATGGCCATAGAATCCATGACAAATAAATGACATGGAAACCACGCGATGAACAAAATCTTCAAGAGACCTTAAGCACCATGAGTGCAGAGACATTATAAATTCGAAGCCAGTCTTGCATGATTCGTTGTTCTTTGAGAGGAAATAATGATATGGTAGAAACAAGGTGTAAAATAAAAAGAAATTGACAACAAGATCATATTGGACTAAGAGCATGTTTACAAGGATTTCGAGATGATATGAAATAATTCTTCTTTTTTTTCTTATCCAAGATAAATGGTGGTTCAGTTTACATTCAGATCAATTAATCCATTTGAAGCAGGGATGTCCACAAACCCCAGCTCGATCGATATAGAAAAAAATAATTGTTTGATTATATGATTCATGATTGATCACAGCAGCTGCTGCCGCTGTTGTTGTTTGTGCAGTGGGTTTGATCGTTACGCATGTACGGTATGGTGCAAGTGTACCGGCAGAGAAAAGTGTTAAGAAGATAATAAAGATAAATATTGTTAGTTATTTGTTAATTAATAAAAAAGAAATTGAACGATTCTAGAAAGTAAATAATTATTTAGTGAAAAGTAGTTATTTAAAATTATTTAAATTATATATAAAAAAAGAAATTGAACAATTCTAGAAAGTGTCCACTTATCTTGATATGTTGTTATGTAAAATAATTTCATTTTCTATTCTAAGGTTTTTTTCTAGATAAAAATCTATGATATATATGAGCCTCGTCCTCATGTGGCCTCCATTTTCTGCAGCTCTCTACTGGAGGGAGGCTAGCCACGGGTGAAATTTATCGACGTGGTTTGGGGTATGGTGCGGTAAGATATGTGGTAGGGTTTACCGATGGTTGGGGAAATAAAAGTTTATTTGAGAATGAGATGGTTTTTAAAAGTGTTTATTATTTAAAATAATATTTTTATTTAATATTTTTTTATATTAATACTTCATGATAATACTTGAATACACCCGACTCACCTCTAGTTTGGCTCCAACAATTGATTTTTTTTCCTTTTCCAGGTTCTTTATAGTGATATTTCTCAAAATTTTATTTTTTAATATTAGATTCACTAATAGTTGATTTTTTGAAGTAAACTCAAGTTCAAAATTTTATGGCTTGTAAGCTTTAGATATTAGAACGAGCTTAAAAAGATTGTACGGGTTTGCTTGATATCTTTCTTTTTTTAACAACTTGTTTTTTTTTTCTTAGAGCTTTTCTTTATTTTGTACGATTTATCTTTTATAGGGTTAATTTCAAGTTCATGACTAGAGTCGTACGTCGGTTGCAAAGCTTAACCCTGACCGACTATTTTTTATCAATTTTTTTAAAATGATTTATTTTAATTTTATCTTCAATTTTTTATTTATTGAAAATTGGTCTTTGCACCATTTATATTTTCATTTCTATTGGATAATATTGGTCACACACTCATGACTGATGTAACCCAAGTTAATTTATTTATTTTTTTTCATTGTTTTTTGCCCTTTGGGCTTGTCAATAATCAAGCTTGTGGATTTTATTTCTCAAGTGCGATTATCATGCTATCATGACTAACTTGAAGATTTTGCGTCTCGACCGGGGTGGGCCCAAATCAAGTTTTTTTCTTTTTTATCTTTTCTAATTATATTTATTTTTTAATTTTCATTTCACAATATTTTATTGGTTAGTAATCGAAATTTACCCTTTTCCTTTTTTTTATTCACTTTACATGAAGTCTTTTTTTCTCATTTCATTTATTAGAAACGCTCTTCAAACCTTTTCTCCATAGTTATCATAATCTCATATACATGATCAAGAAGTTAATGACTTGATCCAATTTGATTGTTTTTTTCTCCTTTACACACAATGTTTTTTTATACTCTTAATTGACCCACATCAGGTTGTTTATTTTAGCTTGTTTATTATTGTTGTATTTTTTTTTTAATTTATTTGAACTGCCAAGTGGAGCATTGACTCGAATCTCTTTTTTTTTCTTGGTGTTTTTATTTTATTATTGTTGCATTTTCTCTTTTTTCTTTTTTCCTCTACTCGAATCGCAGGGTAGCACGAGGCACACATTTAATATAAACTAAAAGATAGCTTTATAGTAGTTAAGGTATGCATATCCTCATATTTAGCTACTGTTTTTGGATTTGGTCGGAACATTGAAAGGTAGTTCAGGAAAGGAATTTTATTTATCAAGTTAGGGCTTGTTTGTTTCGTGTAAAATGTTTTATAGATTTTCCATGTTTGTTTCTTGAAAAAATATTTGTTTTTATATATTTCCTGTAAAACATCACATCAAAAAATAGCTGATTTTAAATACTTTACGGTCAACCTTTAAAACGAATCCATATCCTGAGAAATAGTATTAACTCGTGAGAAGTTTAGTGAAATATTTTACAAATAGCAATAGATCCACAATATAATTAAACTATTTCAATAATAGTACTACCACCATTTTTTAAAAATATATTTTTTTAAATATATCAAAATAATATATTTTAAAAAATTAATATCAGCACATAAAAATAATCTAAAATATTTTATTTAAAATAAAATAAAATAATTTTTTTTATTTCACTGCAAAAAAACACAATTAGGAGAGGAAAAACATTGAGATATTTCTGTCATTTTTTTTTTTCTGGATTACGGATTTGAATCTATCTTTCACACGTGTCTATCATTTCTTAGAGCGAATCAAGGAGAGCAACACGCGCGCTAATTACTTGATCTCATAAAGGCAAATGTCAACACGGGCCTCCCGTGTGAGATTAGTGATAGCAGACGGGCCAGGAAGAACGGCGGGGCGTAAAATGAGAAAGGAGGGCCTCTCTCTCCCCCCAACAAGTCTTAAAAAGGACGTGACTGGAAAGCCTGTGAAGCCAGATATCCTGCAGCAAAGGGCGTCGAAAGCAAACAGCAGGGCTGTGCCACTCGATTAAAGACTAGCACCAAGCTCAATAAAAGAGCTGGAAATCTCACTGTTCAACACTTTATTGCTGTGGTTTGGGACCACGTCATCACTCGATTCCATGGGCTGCAGAAAATTCTCCTTCAACTTGTCAAGTTTGATGGAGTTGTATCGAACGTGAAAAGGTTTTCTTGAACACGTATACATCAAGGAAGGACATCTTCTTCTTGTGGATTTACACGTCCAAGGCCATACAGCACGAGTGGATTTAGATGGTAGAACGGAATGTATTCCCACCAAGCTTATCCAGCCTCCAGGATGTCCAACACTCCATAATCAGATTAACATATCATATAAAGCAATTAAATTATAATGCCGTTGATTTTTTTTTTATTCATAATCTGCTTTTCACTATTTGTAAATGAGCTGCGATCTGTTTTGATCCACCAATGAGTTTGTAATCATTGGTTACAATTTAATCTGTATACTGTCACGACCACATCAAAATAAGGAGCAATTTTCAAGTTGAGTGGAGTATGGATATTGTCAAAATCAAGCTGAAATATGTTTGAAAAGTTAACCTAAAATATACCTGTTTGTATATGACGACATGTTTTTAAATTTGCTCCGTCTTAGATTTTTAATATCACATTACGTGAGAGCCCAGCCGGAGGCCTTAAACGAGTCAAAAGGCTCGAAACTCCATCTCCCTGGTTGCAAATTTGCACTGCTGTAGAATTAGCAGGAAAGAAGGTCACGCCCGTGCCTGGATTTACATGCGCTTCCTCTCCTAAATAATGCAACCCTGTGGTCCCTGGCAGCGACATCATCTCCACGAATACGTAAATCTATGCACTGTTTCATGGAGAAAAGGAATCACACATTAACACGTCACTGTCTCGTATCATAAACTTGAACATGGGGACACGTACGTAGGCATAGAGACATCAATACAACCAAACAGATTGAATCACATCCAACCAAACCACTATATAATCACTAAATTGAACAGTACTGGATAGCCAGCCCCCATCAAACAAACACCACAAAGGTCCTTTCACAACATCCAAATTACAATACCATGTTCGAAAACAATCGTAGATACCGAGTACAACACTATTTGGAAGAGGGCGTGAAATGGTGCCACCTTATGATGTTGCCCTCGCTCGTGCATCGTTTTGCATCACAAGAAAGATAACCCCACATGACATGAAACTTTGATAAAAATACAAAAAGGGAAGAGAGTGAGAGGTGGGTCCCAAGACACCCAAGAAGCGTGCATACATCCTCGCTTTCTAGGGGACCCTCTAGAACAAGTAGCCTTCCCATTCACACAGGAGTGCTACTTTCTCTGAACCTTAATACATAGCTTAATGATTCACCTTTCCTTTATCCATACATGTTACGCTCTGCACTTCAATTCCTCTTTCTAGAGACTACAGCAAAATTCTCATAATCCAAAAGCTTGCTGATTTGCATCCATGGATGATTGAACGAAGAGATGTACTGCAATCTTTTCCCTTCCTTTCGACAGTTTCCACCTCTCTCTAGCTGGGAGATGTTTGTCTTGTTCAGAACAGCCCCCGACATCATTTTTTCCCTTATTCTACACACACCACTAGTAATAACAAATTAATGACAGAACTGATATGACTTGGCTGTATTGCCCAGCATTCCTGCCAACAATTCTGATACTCATGGAGCATCAAGCCCTAAAGCTTTAGCTTTGAACTTCAACGACTTCAAGTACTGAATAGCTTCTTCAAGAACGATAACTGCATCCTTGCCCTTGCCATCAGGAATCAAGTTCTGTAGAATGCTCACCGTCTCACGAATTCTCTCATTTCTCACCCTCTTGTTTGCTGGTTCTGAACCCATTTCTTCGGACACCAAATTATTGCCATTGTCACACCTCGATTCTGCATCATCCTCGTGCTCAAAACCAGTAGTGGGTTTTACAGAACTGGCAGTGTCCATGAGTGATGGAACATCAGTATAGCCTCCATCACACAGCTTTCTTTTTTTATTTGAACCATCAGAACTAGCAACCTCTTCTGCGCTTCCACCAAACCAACCTCTCTTGTCGTGAGTTGTCATTGTACTAGGTGAATGACCCGTACTAGTAACTTCTTCGTCCTCTGTGTACTCGTTATCATCATCCGAGTAAAGCAAGGCATTCAATTCTTCAATGTCCTCGTGCACATCAGTTTGCATATCAGCCCCATCATCTTCAACAAATTCATCAGTTGCGATTGGCCCTAAATGAAAACTTTGATTTTCTTGAGCCCCATTCACTTCCTTATTCAAATCTAAAGCAATGGTCGGTTTTGGGATCCAAGACTTGAAACACTGGGCTGGAGTCCCAATTCCAGAGCTAAAGATCAAAGTTGTTTGATCGCCTGACTGGTCAAAAACAAGGAATCTTTTCTGAGCGCAACCAGAGGCTGACGGAGGCACAATGTCCTTAAAGTCACGAGGGTCAGTGGGGAGTTTCTCTTTGAGAACAGTGTCCAGTAGAGGCCTTTTCTCTTTAAGAACGGGATTAAAAGGAGGCATAAAGGCCTGTCGGAAGCGGGGCAAACCATAAAACCACCCACTTGGTTCATTTTCCTGACTAACTTGCGAGCGCAGAAGCTCAGCCAATGGATATCCGGGCAGACCATTTGCTGAAACCATGTTATTAGGGTCCATTTGCAAAGGAGGAGTATTTTGCTGCCCGGAGGTAAACGAGGCACCCAAGTAATTCGTATTGGGTGATTGCCAATTAAATTGCTGCTGGGGAAACAGATATCCCCGATCTTCTCCCATTCAACCAAAACAATCACCTGTCAAATTCGAATAGATTTCACACATTGTAAAAAATATCATAGAGGTCACCACCGTGTTAATGCAATCAGACAGAGCAAAACATACCAGAAAACGGATTTCTGCAGTGGAAGTGGCTGTTCACTTGCTTCTTCGTTCAGTAATAACGAAAAAAATAAAACAATCCAGCTTAGCTTGAAAACGAAAGTCGAAAAGTAAATCTACGTTACAGGTTTTAGCAAATGACGGAAATATTCAGCCTGAAATACATTAAAGAAAGAAGATTAGTACACTAAAAGCATATCATAAACTTGCCACCCATTATTAACTATAAAAGAAAGAACCAAAGAATCTGAAAAATGAAAAAAACAAACAAAGAGAATAGCAAGCCAATGAAAGGCACAAACAAGTGGAATCTAATTCCTATAGGAAAAAAAAAGTTCCAAAAAAGAGCACTGACCTGGCAATCCTGGAGAGGTTGAAAGCATGCTATAACTCTAACTATAATGGTGGCACACCCAGCAATCCCATTTTCGTGTTTCAATGCCCGAAAATTTGTTTGGCTCGCTGCTTGGCACACCATAACTACTTCCCAGCCCTTCAATTTCTTAATAACAGAAACTCCGGAGAACAACAAACAAAATGCTTGGAATCCGTGGTGCAGGACAAGATCAATTGAACAGCAGAAAACTAGATTACTTGTCGACAAAGGGAAACCTAGAAAAAGTTAACTTGAGGGACAAGCACGGAGAGGCAACTAGAAGTTGTCAGATCTTTCACTAAGGAAATAAAAATGATAAAGGAAGCAGAGAGAGAAAGGATGATTTGCTACTATTCAGCTAATCTGGCGAACGTAACAGGGAACGACGACGAAGAAAGTGGATCCCATTGAGAATAGACGAATAACAAGACGAAAAAGCTTAAGAATCGAGGCTAGTAAAGGGAATTTACAGGATCACTTTACAATACAGGTTCAATGAGATAACTTTCCGATATACATCAATAGAAAGACTCAGAAACCACCGCATACTGTTTCTCTCCCAAAAATGCTGCCAAAGTTGTTTCCTCGCCAATACCAATTCTACAAACCTGCAAAGGGGTTTCTCCGTGTCAGAGTTTTAAATTCATAATGATTTTCACAGTTGTTATAGATCAGATATTTTTTGAACCTCGTGAAAGAATGTGTACTAAATTGGAAATCCAGCATGGGAGGATGAAATTCAAAGTTTTCTAATTTTATTTTCCTGATATTTCTGAGCAAACCAAACAACTGAACTGAATATAGCATAGCTAGGCAAAACTAAGTTAATCGATCAAAGCTACAAGCAAGTACAGTAAATCAAAGCAAGAACAGATTCGCAACTCCGAAACTAACATGCAGATCTCATTTTACCCGGTGAAAACTAGTACCCAGCAGTTAACATGGCACTATCCATTTCTAGCCAGATATTTTGCGGATAAAATTAACACAGTCCCGTTTAGAAAACGGACGATCTTGTGCGAGCAATCAAAGAATATCAAGCCCCCAAAACAGCAAAAGGGTAAAGAACTTACAATGAAAAGCAAGCTGCTCAATTCTTCAACCTGAAACACAGATGGAAACCTGCAAACCGCACAGCAACTATTGAAGGGTTTGTTTGCCGGAGAGAGAGGGATGGAGGGAGAGTCTAGTCGAAATAGAAATAATGAGAGTGGAGGAGGGGAGGGGAGATTATATAGAAACGAATTGACGGAATTGTCCCTGTGAGTGGGAATAATAAAAAGTGATAACACTACACCATAAACACAACAAAAAAGAAAAGCAGAGTTTCATTTTCATACGTGCGTGCGTGCGTGCGTGAGGAGTGCACGCAAGGTATTAGTGTACAATAATGATGCACCGTAAGATTACTCTTCCTCTCTCTCACTTCCTGTGGGGTGGAGTATCATCACGTTCGGCAGTGTTGGTGTGGTTTTGTTACAGTTTCGGTTTCGTTTATCATTTTCTTTTTCAATTGAAATAAAATATTTTAATTTTAAAATATTTTGGTGTATCGTTTTAATGTTATATTATTTATGTATAATTATTTATATATATATATAATATTAATTTAACAAGCATAATTAAAATTTGAATTTTTTTTATTTAAAATATTTTGGTGTTTTAAAATTATTTTGATATATAGATGTCAGAAAATTAAAAATAAATAAATCTAGAACCCGTAACGGCACGCCCGGAATGGAACCGAGGCATTCCAACCAAAAATTTGAATTTCCAGAACAAACCGGAATTAAAAAAAAATAAAAACAACGTCGTTTTATCTCAGTTTTTTAAACGGAACAGAATTAACAACTATAATTTTATTTTGGTTAAGTCCAGTCACAACTACATACCACGGTTTTTTCACTCCTGGCTTGAATTCTACTCCAACAACGTATGATGCTGCTCTCACGGTTTATGTATTTCCCAGGATATGAATATGTTTATTGTAACGAATAAATGTGGTTTATTTGCTCCAATTTTTATGTGAATTGGTGTTTTTTTTTTTACTGTTGTTTCAGGGTGTGTTTTTTTATTAAAAAAATAGCTCTTTTTGGTGCAGGGTGCATTTTTTTCCCCTCGACTTGTTTAATTACTGAATTATATTTTAATTGACGTTCCCATTTATTATTAAAAAAATGTTTTTTCAAAGAAAATCTCGAATGCCTCGAGAAAAAATGAATTTTAAATTTTGTGGATTGTCGGAACCAGTAGAAGGTCAAGTTTGCGATCAAGTAATTACAAAATATCTGCATTCATGCTTATTATATTTAATCTCTAATTAAGTGGTAATCTCTTTCAAACTGTTGGCAATTCCCTGCACCAATTATTTCCTAGCGGGTAAATTAATATAAAAAAATAAGATAGATCGAGATTTAAAAACCATGCTCCACTTTTTTTTTCTTTTTTATGTCTGGTATGTTGAAAATAATCATGTGAAGCATGATTAAGAAACATAAAATTTGATAAAAGATTTTATATATCCAAATCTAATGATACAGGAATTATGGGTTCAAATCTATACATATAATAATCTATTTTTAATTTTGACAATCCAGTGCTTGTTTCGTGATGAAAGCGCGTGGAAACTTATTTTTATAAAAATGTCATCGAACCTAACATTAAAAATAATGGCTGTGAAATTCACACACGTGTGTGGCGAGACCCAAGATTTAATCGAGTGGTAGATTTTTTTGCGAGCGGGTAAATTGATTCAATAAGAAACGAGCACGAACGGGGTTACTTTTTCTCCCCGTAACCCGTTCAAAGTTCTAGGAGGGATGAAAAAGGAACGCCGGACGGGGAGGGGCAATAATTCGATTCTTGACCGTTCAAACCATGATTTTAGAGAGATGATCGGGTCCCACTTATGCAAGTTGCAACGGGGTGCATCCTATTTAAACCCGGAACAGCGTAAGCTCACGCTCAATTGCCTTAACTTTATATTAGGGCAAGGGCAGAAACGTCCATGGACTATATGGTAACTGGCCCCTCCATAAAGTACAATAATACTTTTAATTGATGTGATTTATGGATGTGCCGGTGCCATCAAAATGCTCATCCATGGATTGGCCCAGCAATTGCGGTCCTGTAATCGATTGGAATTTCTCATTCAGTGATTTCTTACAGGACCATACAGGGTTTTTTTTTCTTTCCAAAATAGTGAAACCTTTTTTAAACTTGAATGTCATTGAATCTTCCAAAACTACTGAGTGTATTTTCAATTTTATTTTTTACCTTGTTATAGTTTGATATATGCTTGAAATCAGGTCTTAATGTTATCTTTTGCTAGTCAATTTTAAAATTAATAAAATAAATTATATAAAGTCAATTTTAAATCTTGAAAAAATAATCAATACTGTAATTTTAATTCTCCATATGGAATTTTGGTTTTAAATTTTATATATATAATTTGCTTGTCTATTGATATTTTCTTGAACAGGAGAAAAAAGAGTGGCCAGGCTGCTTTTTTATAAAAAAATAAATAAATTAATTTGTATGGGAAACGTAAAATCATGATATTAATCATTTTATTCTTAGAATTTAAAATTATCTCTGTGAAAAATAATTAAAAAGCAGTCGGCGGGTCAAAGATTATTAAAATGGAGGGTGTTTAGTTCATGTGAATAGTTTTTATATACAAAATAAGGATGAAATCCTGAAAGAATGGATTTTAAATATGCTAAAGCGATCAAAACTGAAATTAAAATTAAAAAAACAATTTTTCAAACAACTTTAAATTCCATATAATTTTCATCAAAGGGAACGAATTTTTTTTTAATAATAAAAGAGAGGTTATAAGGAAAACTTTCAAAGGGAGGAGGGTATCAGTGCTAGTTTATAGCAAACAGCTTTACAGGCACTGACAACTAATTTTGTTGACCATGTGATATCTATCCAGTGCCACTCTTTTTGATTGGCAGGTTGTCCGAGTACACAGCAAGGGCAAGTGTACAATATAATTCCCACGCGAGGAACAGTTCGCTAATCTGGGAAGTGAAGAGATTAACATAAAAAACTACAAACATGTTCATGCTGTCTGTTTTCCAAGGAGTAATTAATAGAAAAAAGAAAAGAAAAGAAAAAGAAAAGGAGAGTCCACTCTGCGAAGCAGGGCATGGTACTACACCCACGGAATAATATATGCAAAGATACCCCCATGATTTAATCACCTGAGGAAGATCTTATGCACAGTCAAGAAGATCCATGGCCTCAATAATATATACAGCCCGGGAATAAACAAATGATAATTAAATGTGTGCTTTCATGCCCTCTTGTTTGGAGTGGAGGGAACAATAACCATGCTTAATCAAGTTCCTTAACCCGCTCCCAATCCCATTGGGTCTGCCCTTTTGGTGGCACTCACCCAGCTGCTTCGTATGCGAATACAAAATGAGATGTAAAGCGAAGGATTCCTCTACACGTCTTGTGCTTTTTACTTTTTTTATCATCATTTACGTGCTGATCCCTTTTCTTCTTTTTTTTTTACCATCGCTCTCGTTTAATCACCGGATTACTAATTTAAATGTCGCTGTTTTCTTGAATGTGATGTCAAAATATCCACGGGAATGATGGATTGACCACTTGTAAGTTGTAACCAATTAAAAAAAAGGTCCTTTATACATGGGTATGTTTCGATGCCAGCTCGAGCTTGGTAGTAGCCAGTACCCACCGAGAAGATAAAATGGATGATTCTGTGTAAAGCACCAATACACACACCAGAGTTGAATATTCACTTCCCAGTGGATCGTTGATATTCTCAGAAGATGAGGATCGATGACGCAAATAATAAAACCCCCTCCACCTCTTCTTTTTTACTGAGTGTTAACAATCCCTTTACAATTGGGCTTGTAAATGATCAAATGCATCGACAATGTGATAAGTTACAAGTAGATCATATAAAAAATGAAAATGTTTGAATTAGCTTAAAATTACAGTGAGTAGATTAATTTACTTCCATGGGGAGGAAAGAGAATTCCTTCACAAGCGGTCATTAACATATAATTTGATTTATGGTGGGGGGACTAGCGTGGGGCATGGGGCTATGGAGCCATTTGGTTGTGGATTCTCCAACAAAAACATCCACGCTTGGAAAGCTAAAAAAACAATACCCTCTCCACCACTCCAGCCCGCACTAAGAAGATAAATCATAAAACACGTTGTGCTTTTAACAATTCCCACCAACCAGATCCCACAGGAGAGCCAGATGGAGGGAATCCATGCCCGCTTCTCTCTCAAAAATTACATGCTCGGCACCACCCACCAGCTGAAGACTTTTATCCCACTCTACTTTATACCTGTAGCCGTATTTTTACCTAAAAAGAAATGGCCCATTAGAAAGTGTCAACCCTCTTTTTAACTTATTTTAAGGAGGCGTTTGGAAGTTAAGTTCAGTGGCTGGAGATTAGGTATGCTGAGTAAGGTGGTTAGGTTTGAAAATTGTTCGAAATCCCATCATCAACCACGTGAAGTGGGCACGCTTTGGTTGTTAATGACAAGGTCCAAACATAATGGGCGAGTTTAAAGGGTTTTGTGCTGATGTTCATGGAAAGGGATTGTATATTTTCTCGTATATCGTGGGAAATATAAGGCTTTGGTGTATGTATGTGTAAAGGTTAATGCCAGCGCAAAGACACGCGTGTGTACAGCGTGCACACGTGTGTGTTTGCTATGATGTGGCACCACGATACAATGCGACGGAACATGATTTAGATGTGGTTGTTGGACATTCATATCCTTTTGATGACAAGAAAATAGAAATCCAAGCATCGCAATCTCGTAGATGTGATGTTGAAGTTAACTTCCCACCTTCTCTCAGATTCTGAAATGGCAAAAAGAAATCCTCTTTCGTAGCAGAATGATATGGTGTTTGACATACTTGAACTGCAGAATGGCTTTAATCATTTCATCCCAACGTAGTTGGATGGAATTAGCAGGGCATTAATTAGCTAGCAAGTCAAACCCCAAAATACTTGCTACAACCGCCAGCCCAGAACACTGGCGGCAGCGCCTGTAGTTGAGCCTACTTAAGTGCATTAGAGTTGTTTTACCATCCCTTTTTCTGACATGCATGCTATTTGGCCCAGCAAATATTGAATAATATTTTTCACACGAGGATTTGGTCTTATAATTTGAGTAATTATAGCAAGTTTCATGCAATTTTAGTGGAAAACACGTTGTTTTGGGTACTGATTACAGCTGAGTTATAACGAGGTGCGCAGTTCATTCGATTACAGGAAATTATAAGGGCATTAGTAACCCCTAAAATTAGCTCTGTGCTCGTCTCAGTTTTTATTAGGTTCAAAAGGGGAATAAGAGAAATAATTAGCAGAGCTTACAGTTCAACTTTCTTTTTCCAATCGATTGAAGTCTTCCACTATGGACTTTGATTACAATTTGCTTTTCGTTTAACCTGGATTTAGAAGTCAAGATTATCCACCGATAACAGTGATGTAATTATCATGTTGACTAGAGAACTGCCATGTTATGCAACTAACCCCCATTTCACGTAAGAATAATGAGTTCGTGCTTAGTGCTCTGTTTCGTCATTCATTTGTTGTTTGGATGACAAGATGGCCCTGTGGTCAAGAGCACTAGAGAGATCCATCAACTTGCAATATTATATTATTTTTAAATAATTATGTTCGTTCAACAAACGGTGGTCCCTGTCATATACAATGAAAACTTGCATACAGATCAGATTAAATGACGTTTTCATGTCCTGCTTTTACCAAATCTGGGTTCATCACTTGGATCATGGAGCGTTTTGTGAGCCATTTAATCACGGGTAGTATGATGTGTTTTCGGTGCTTGAAAATTGATGGATCAACATGTTCAATGAACAAGGTCAGGATGTTAACTCGGTAGAACAGCCAGGTTTCCATCCACTCCCGGTTCCCACCAGTTATATGTGTCTTCATGTCCAACATCCAGGAGTTCAGTTATCTCTAATCTCACATGACTTCGACGAGCTTTCAAGACCAATAATATGACGTTTGATTACGTGTTGAGTCTAGACTAACACGAACATGACAGGCTTGTTGATCTGCTAAACCCAATATCTCAGGGTTCGGTTATATGTCAAGCCTATATCGAGTCAAAAAATTACACATGAATCTCACAGGCTGTCAGAACTCAGAATCGGTGTCTTTAGATTAAACTACGCCGTTGAACCCAAGCAAACATTGGTCAAAAAAGTTTCCACACCCAATATTCTCGGAAAATTTGACTTCTCAGCCCCTTCATTTCAACAACATGACGAGATTCATAAATTATAAATATTCATAGAAATCATCTTTGGAAAAATATTTCACAATTTATACTTGTTAAGTTTTCATACTTTAATTGCTTAATGTTTATCATATAAGAAACAACAACGGATGTTTTTATTCTTAAAACTCAGATCTCATCATTTTTTTCATTGCAATTATTTATCAAAAACTTATTTATTTCATGACGAGGTCTTAGACTTGATACAAGTAATAATTGTTTTGCATGTGATAAATATTTTTCACCAACGATCTACTTTCTAAACTCCAAAAAAAAAATGTATAATTAATTTCTATTCAGACATTAAAAAAATCTATTTTCAGAGCATATTAAATTTAAAAACATCATAAAAAAAAAAAATTCAATCAGAAGGTTTTTTGTTTCTTGGATGATATTTAATTTCTGTACTCATACTTTATTAAATGCCCTACATTTACAGTTATTTTTAGTAATTGCTCCATTTAAAAATAATTACATCAACAGAGATCTTGACAAAATAGAGACACATGCTCCATGTCAACCCATGCCTTGTCATTATTTAGAAAAACCATAAATAAATAATGCAGCACAAAAAATCTGAACTGGATAGAAGGGACGCCTCAGCTAACTAGTCGCGCACGCTTACACAATCGCTGACCCGGAAATAAACCAGGCACGGCCACAACTATCCTTTGATTATCACGGCATCGCGCCGCTCCATCTCACTCCACGAGGGCACATCGACGGGAGGAGAGACAACACCATCGATGGGAGGGTCAAATAAGTAATTTCAACGACACGGTAGCTAAACCAATCAATTGTAATCGCGTAACCCTCCAGAATAAACAATTCAAAAAATACTTGCAGGTATACGGGAATAATGGCAAAAGGAGTTACAAACAAAAGAAAAAAATCTTCCAAATCCGACCACCGAATCCCCGGATACAGTGGGAAACAGCAGTCTTTATGCTAAAAAGTGCTACACGCGACTTACAGCTTTTAATTAACATGCCGTCTTATCCTTGACATACCATTCTCTAATGACACTTTCACCCTGCTTCTCCTGTGCGGCTCCTCCTCACGTGGTCCACACCACTCGATCAAAAGTCACGGAGCACGTGGCGGGATCAGGGAGGTCAAGCCTGGTGATAAAGAGAAACAAAAAAAATGACGAGCGTTAAAAGAGGCACGGGACTACTAATATTACAACTACGCATCGCATCGCATCGCCGTTGGGATCTCATTGAGCGCATGCATTTGTGCACGCTTGGGCTGGCTCGTGCTTCAATAAAAGACAACAGCAAGAGAGAGAGAGAGATAATTTGTGGTCAAAGGATTGTTAAATGGGCTGCCAAGCACGCGAGGTTTTGGGTGGCACCGGGGGTATGGTGTCATGTCTGAATTCTTAAGAGATTAGACGGGTAAGGCAGTGAATACATGACATGTGGCATTTGACAGTAAATATAATTTCCAACGGGTCCACTACTACGGTTATTGCGGACGCGTAGCCTCCAGCGGCGTGCTCGCGGTCGCGTTTATTACCTGTGTTCCCCCCCTCCCCCCAGACTTTTCTTCGTTATAGTTATTATTACTTTTTGACTGTATTGCTTTTGGACTAGTACTTGTCTTCTCGTCCTTAAAAATCGCTCTTGGAATTTCCATTTTAAACTTTTTTATAAAGATATATTTTATTATATTAACATTAAAAAACCATTTTAAAAAATAACCTGTTCGTGATTTATAATAACCCCTTCAATTCCAAAATTAAAATGGTACACGAAAGCTCACAGTTCATATTTGTAAACTATTTGAATGGCCAATTAATACTATGTGTCATAAGATAAAGCTCGCAGTTCATGAACATTTCGTGATTTATTGTTTTTGGTTATTCGTATCAAAACACTTCGGTCACTGTATACTTGAATTGGTCCTCTTATTTTTATTCTTAAAGATGTCAGTTTATATATCTCAGTTAATTTTATAAATTTTAAAATTAATGATTATATAAATATTTAATGACCATCATCGTATTAGTAATCATATAACTAAAATCTGAGATTTAAAGAGAACCAGACCCCTTAATCTAAAACTCTTGTTACTGTGCCACCTATTGTATATTTTTATCCTCTCATCCTCCTTTGTTAAGTCAATGGGATGTTTGAGAATATGTTTAGAAATAATTTGAATTTTATTTTTTACCTCAAATTAAAAAAAAAACTAGTATTCTTATATCATTTTGGTGGTAATATCAAAAATAATTTTCAAAAAATAAAAAATACTAATTTAATATATTTTTAAATAAAAAAATGTTTTAAAAAATAAACATTAAAAAATATCAATCCTTCTCACTCGTCCCCTCTCCTTCTACACATAGTACATACCTGTTGACAAACAAACCCTAAGCAGATGCATGTACTCGTAATAAAATCCAAGTAAGGGGTGCATAGTGTCCCTGCGAGAGTGGGCATGGGCCATGGCCCCCAGAGTTTTCAAATATTCAACATTACGCTTACAATCTGGCCATCGTCTATATCCGAATCTTGACAATCAACTGCTCTCTCTTTAAAACTTGGCCTCCCAGGAAAATTACTCTCTCCCGGAATGCTTTTATATCTTCTTTTTTTGGTTTGGGAATAGGAAAGCAGGTCACCGGACTTGAATAAAGTTTTTGTTTCTATTTTTTCACGTTAAATTAAAATAATCTTAATATTCTTACATTAAAAAAACAAATCTCAACTCATCGTGTGCGGTGAAATTAACCATGGCATATGATGAATTATTATCATGATAGTGCTAGCATTAGGACTGGCAATATAGGCTTTTGAGATTGGTCGGTAACAACTTTCCTCACTCACAATTCTAACCTCACGTGCAAATATCAAAGCACTCGCATCAAAACACCAAGATACGGAGAAAATTCATACCACCAGACTTGCATTTGTTGCTAATGCCAAGGCACCAGCAACATAATCTCTCCCATGTTTGACGTTAAGAGTTGCTATGGTTGTCGCTAACCACGCATTTCACTGTAAACTTCCGGTCTAGGTATTGTAGTCACCGAAACGCAGCCGTGTTAAGACAAGAATTACATTCACACTTGGAAAGTCACCATCTCGGTAACAGTAACAATCCCATTTACACTTTGTTTTCAACGTTGTCGTTTTCAGATAAAATTGCGCGTGGGGTCGGCCTGTCCATATCTGAAATACAAGTACCAAAAGTACCTCTTCAGCAACCTACTCTATAGTAGCAAGTGAAGGTCTAAGCCGTGATGCATTAGATTCCCATCAAATCGTCAACCATCCGGTACATGGCATGGGGACCACTTGGTGCTTCTTTTATCTCAGTTTCTGGCGTGGGAAACGACGACGTCAAGCAAAACTCTCTGGCATCTGAGCTCAGCACATCCCAGGCCCATTTGTGAAGGCTTGTGAACCCGTTGCTGGCAGCGCCTCATGTGATATACCATTCCACCATCGGCTGCTTTAAGAACTGGTCAACAGCTTGGTTTGTCTGGATTTATGAAAGAAAGCTTGCGAGCTTAGATAATTACATGTGTGCCACGCAGGCATTCTCAACTCAACTGCAGGCTTGCATGTCGGGACATCATTCTGGTCTGTTAAACACAACATAGTATAGCATTCGAATCCTCGGGGAAGAAGAACCACGAGAAGAGTAGAATTTTTTTTTTACTTCCTTGATTTTACAGTTTCAATGGAGGCCCAAATTCTTTAAACAAAAAATCATTCCTATATATTTATAAAAAATAATCCAAAACATTAAAAAATACTATTTAAAGATTTGTTTTTATTAATTTTGTTTTCAAATAAATAAAAAATATTAATATTAATATTAATATTAAATAAGCTAAAATACAAATGAGTTGTTAAAATAATTTCTTTTATTGGAATGCACATAAGAAAATAAAACTATACTATTTATTAAATTATTTGACTATTTTAAATGACTTTTACCTTTAAAGATGCTCTCAGAGTCAAACATATCTAAGGTTTTATGTCGATTCATTGAGCGTAACGAAATCTATATTATTTTTCCTGGAAATTATACTGTAAACATCACCCTCTCTCATTCCAAAACCGAATTGTAAAATTATAATGATTTATTACTTATTTCTTAAAAAAAATCATCAAGACATAAACAACATCGAGTTTAAGGAAGTATTTTGATGATTGATTCGTCTTATTATTATTATTATTATTATTATTATTTGAAGCAAGGAGAACTCTTTACATGTACTTTTCCATCCTACTTGCTTCACAGGAAGAAATTATGAAAGAAAAAGAAAAGGTACAGAAAAGACTAGACTAGCTCGTGATTGGCAGTAATGTTTGCTTGAAATTATATATAAATTTTTTATTTTAATATATTTTTAAATAAAAACATTTTAAAAATTAATCAGTACTGAAATATTAATTATTCTCTAAAAGATGCAGACCGCTACAGATGATTAGTTATTTTTTACTACCTACGCATTCAGGCTTACGAGAATCTGAATCCCTGCTTGGAAAGAAGGAAGGTAATGGACTGCCTGTGATAATGTGGGCCTATCTAGCCCAATCAAACTGCTAAAAGCCTTCAACTAAAAGCAGCGAAGCCCGTATTTATATTTTGTCCATACCGCCTTTGCTTTATTTTTTCTCTCCGGCAAAGCTCTATTTTCTTGTTCATTAGTTCTTTTTTACCCAAGCGTGAGAGTTTTTAAGGTTATTATTTATTTATATTATAATTAAATAGATATTTTAAAAATAAAATTGTTAAATTCGAAAAATTATATTTTTATTAGACGACTTTTCATTTTTCGCGCGCGCGCGCGCATTATTAGAATAAAATATGTATATTTTCCATCAAAGCTATATTTTCTTTTGTTTATGTTTTTCGACAAAAATATGTTCTTTTTATCAGAATTATCTTTAAAAACGTGAACTTACTATTATAATATGAAAAAAAAATTCAAATAAAAAAATCCTGCCTGTGATAAAAGTAAAAAATAAAATGATAATTAATATTAAAAAATAATGTAAGAAATTTATAATAAAAATAATAAAAATATGATATTTTATACAATTAATATTCATAACATATTTTTATATGAATTTTTCTATATTCATTTTGTTTTTATAATAATTCAAAAAAGTAATTGAAAGTGTAATTTATTTGAAAATTGGAGCAAAAGTAGCTAAATATCATCGTTATTTCATTTATAACAATTTTGTTAAGAAATCATCTCACCTAAAAGTTTAAGCTATTAAGTGAAACTTCAAAATATGATTTATATTGTTCTCTAACACTTCCCTCGGGTAAAGGTCCTTTAGGCTTTAAACTTGCACATGTCCACATTATCTTGTGCTTGATTTTTATCAAATAGAACGAGGATGGTGAGATTTGAACTCATGATGCCATGGTCAATAAGACTATGATATCATGTTAAGAAACCATTTCACCTAACATCTCAACCTATTAGTCGAGTTCCGAATATAATTTATATTATTCTATAACAGAATTTGAATCCAAAACATATATGGATTTACATTAAAAAAAAAGTTCATAGTCTAGACTAGATTGACTTACAAACATGGTTTTTAAATAGTATGACTGTTTGACTTTTCTTTTCTTTTTAAAAAATAAAATAAAATGGCTCATATTTTGGTTCCTTGAAATGTAAGAAGTTATTTTTAACTTGTTTTCACCTGAGATAATTAAGAAAAAATAGCAATTCAAGTAAATCTACTTTGACTTTAAAACAACTTAAAATTGATCCACGAGTAATAAATAAATTAGCTCAAATATCATCTTCCTAAAATTGGATCTTCCTTTTTCAAGGATGATAAAAGTTTCAAACCATCTATATGTAACTCCACTTTTCCATTAACAGCAAGATAAGCTTCTTTTTTTCCTATCCTAAAATTGTTCTTCACCAAACATTTTCTATTCTTTACCAATTTTTCATTAATTTCCTCTCTCCTCCCTCGACATATAGGAATCAAACACATATTATGATGCATCTATAAGGTCCATTGTAGGATTTTTTTTTAAAAACATAACAAGTAACCTTAAATGATATTTCTTAAACTATTTAATACTCTAGCATTAAGGACCTCGTACATCGGGATTGGTCTTTCGAAGTTGTTTGGCATGACGTTTCACCCGTCGTGCCGCAACTTTTCAAAAAAAGAAAATTCATTTTAAATGAATATATTTTTATGTTTTTAAATCATTTCGATATACTGGTAACAAAAATGATTTTTCAAAAATAAAAAATATCATTTGAATGTATTTTGGCATGAAAATCAATTTGAAAAACTACCGCAATCACCCTTCCAAAGAGACCCAAAGGACACATGTCGGGATACCACTGTAGAGACCTTGACCTAGTTATCTTTTGTTGTAACTAGCTTGTGTTTCGTACTTGCCCACTACAATTACAAGAGATATTATTTTTATTTTATCATATATCCCTGTGTGCATCAATACTTTGATATGCATAAGCCGAAAACTAGGGGGAAATAAACGACACGTTATCAAAAATAAACCCATGAATTTGATTTTTATAGATGGGCCAGATATGCTGAGCTCACTTGCCAGATCCAATAACATCTTGTCTTTTATATATAATTTTGATTTTTCTTGTATTTAATACAACAATGTTATGTTCATAATTTCAACAATGTAGCGACCACAAACACACGTCATAAACAATTAGACGGGTTACTATTAATAATTATTTTATCACTAATTATTTATAGAATTTATAGATTTTTTTAGTTTTTTCGTGAAAATCCGAGGGATTTGAATGTACACGCATACTAACTAGTTTTGACCCACAATTGTATATCCAACTTAACTTTGGGTATTTTATAAAATATGAACTTGGTATATTTTTTTTTCTAGACCCATACGAGTTGGATATGTCAAATTAGGCTAAAATTCTATAGATATTACATATATTCATGGGTTGGACATATTAATTCTTTTATTTTTTTTATAATTATAAAAAAAATATCATGTTGCAATTGTCGAAACTAAATAACATCCATAAAATGCATATATTAGGGACAACATAAAAACCATGACAATTTTACAGAACAATACAAAAACAAAAATTAAATATCTATTAAAAAAGACAGGTGTAATGTGATATAAAAATAGATTATAGAAATGGATTATAAAGTGTTTTATTTTCTAAGAAAATAAAAGTTCAATATAAATTTTGAAATTCTTATTTATTTTCTCATGTTACTAAATAGAAAACATTGTAATTATAAAGTGCAATCAACTTCAAAAATCAACTATAATCTATATGTTTAAAATAAATGATACTTGCAAGTGTTGGTTCTCAATTCTTGTCCAAAGTGAAAAAAACACAGAGGGTATGAGTGGCCAGGAAGTCCATGAAAGTCAATGACAGTGACTACCTCGAAACAAAAGGGTTCTGCAGGCAAAAAAGGTTCATTTCACCTATTAAAGCCACTTGACTCATTTAAAACAAAAAAAATTGTATGGCCAATTTTATATTTTTATTTTTATTTATATCCGTGTGTGTGAGTGAGATTGAAAATGAAAGAAAATTAGAGGAATAAATTGCGTTTTGGCAGTGAAGTGAATGATCGGAAAGAAACTTCAACGTTGCTTCTCAGGAGCATTGATTACTCTGTCAAGCGACAAAAAAACCTAACAACTAATCACGTATATGAAGTTTGAAGGGAGAAAACAATAAGAGACTGAGATATCATTGTGAGTGTAAAGACGAGAGAGAGAGAAAATTAAAAATTAAAAGAGAAGGAAAATATTATATATAGCAATGAATAAGTTTATATAAATTGATATATATATATATATATATATATATATATAGATTAAGAGCATGATGTGGTTGAGATTAAAAAAACAGTTTTATGAAAACGCTTTTAGCTACTATTTATAATTGAAATTTAGGTGTTTGGTTAAAATCGTGGTTGAGTTTGAATTTAATGAAAAATAATTTTGTGTGTTTGATTACCATGCTTTTCATATATATATAACCAAACACACAAAACTATTTTTCATTAAATTCAAACTCAACCACAATTTTTTTATATATATATATATTGTATATTGTTTTTAAACATTGTAGATTAAAAATCATAAAAATAAAATATAATTAATAATTCAAGTAATTTTCCCATAAAACTATTTGTAATTTCATCCCAAACTAAATCTGCAAATTATATAATTAAATAATTACTTTTAAAAATTCCCTAACAATATAATTATTTGAAGTATTTTTAATAAAAACAAAAAAATATTTTGATATAGTATATAATGATATTTATATATATACCTCCACCAACACCCAATCCTCCCCATCCCAAAACCCAGAGAACCCCCTCTCTTTTAATGATATCACACATAAAAAAAATCCTAGCCCTTTTTATACACATACATGCATTGTTCATTCTTAAATCTCTAATTTCTCTCTCAGCCATGGCTACCCAAATCAGTAAGAAGCGCAAGGTAATCTCAAATTTCCCCCCTCTTTTCTTTGATCATGTTTCAATTAATTGAGAGTTGATCTCACTTTTATCTAATCTGACGATCTATCTCTTTCTTCTTATTAGTTTGTTGTAGATGGAGTTTTCTATGTAGAGCTGAATGAGGTATTGACTAGAGAATTGGTTGAGGATGGGTACTCTGTTAGTCAATCGTTGCAATGAAGAGCAAACATACGATCTCTTTCTTCTTATTAGTTTGTTGTAGATGGAGTTTTCTATGCAGAGCTGAACGAGGTATTGACTAGAGAATTGGTGGAGGATAGGTATTATGCTGGTCAATCACTGCAATGAAGAGCAAACGGACGATAATGACAAACAACGTCGATCACCAAGTGTGATTGCAAGATTTATGGTGTTGGAGTCATTGCAGGATTCGAGTTCAGATCCTTCTGAACATGTGAACAAACCTGAACTTGGAAGATTTGCTTTCGAGTCTACAGCCCTAGAGATCTGTTTTAGTATAGATTCATTGACGGAACTTGATAGAGAAAGGGAACTAAAATTCCAATGGTAACAAAATGTAGCCAAAAAACATTTTTTTTCCACTTCTTATAATCGTGATTTTAGTGGGTCCCACCACAATTAAAATTGCAGTTTTTAATTAGTAAACAGGCACAAACTCTATTTGATTTTGTTAAAACGCAGTTTGAACCGCACTGACAAACGACATCTACGTCAGGGTTAAGCGAATTTAAAAAATTCCAATACACATTTAATTCAAGATATCTATTTATTTGTTTTTTGACACACCGTTATTGATAATATCTTTAATATAATTTTAACGGTCAAGTTGGGTAAAACAATTGTAATATTACAGGATTTTTCAAGCACCCCCGGTACATGCTTCGGTAACAATAAGTATGGAATAATCATTTTAAACAACCCATCGTGAAATTTTGATCTCAAAAGGCATGGGGTATTTGACAGTTCTGAGATCCATGTTTCTGTTTTCACTTGTTTGTCCATTTTCTGTGCACATTACGAGGATACTCCATCACTTCGATGCAAGGATTTTAAATGGGAGTGGCCATAATTAGTGTCAGTTTGGAAACATCAGCTCAGAAACCCACTCAGCATCGACGTACAAATTCAGTGGCAGGAATATTTCCATGACAAAATTCAAAACTAGCAGCGATCGCTCTCCTTTCCACCATAACATTTTTAATTTATCATATGTGTGCTGTTTTTGTTTCCAAAAGATGACCTTTTTGTTCAGTTGGAAAGATAAAATCTTGCTGGAAAAATTTGATTTTTAAGGTGTGTTGTTTTATATATATATATATATATATATATATATATATATATATATATATATATATATAATGTTTCTAGCATTACTTGGCTGGATCATTGTTTTATATGCTTGTAAATTTGGCAATGATCGTACTCATTTGCCTAGAAAATATAAATAATTTGCCTTGTTGCTTCTGTTCTTGTTTGATGACCAGCACCTGTATGTATCATCTTGTCTGTGCTCGACATAAGTGGAAATTATATAAAACAGTCTTGCAAATGTTTTGAATTACATCGCTCCCTATTCTTAGTTTCTTACCGCTATCATCAGTTCACTGTTCTCTATGATTTTTCTCAGGAAAATGGTAGTGATTGCCACTCCATCCCTGTTTGACCGGGACATTGCCAAAGGATACACAGTTTCCTTGCATATATCGCCATACTAGCTAGTTTATGACAGGAAAGATTGATTGAAAAGTTTGACAGTCTGAGAGCAGTGAAGGAGGTTGCATGTAATGAGCTGGCTCCAGAGATCTGGATTTATTTTTTCTTGAGAAGAAAAAACACAGGCTTTGGTCGGAAAAAAGGGGCGAACCTTCAAAAATTCGATCGGAAAACACGAGGGCTCAGACATCGCTAATACCTCATAACCAAAGACTAAAACTATAAGACAATCAAAAATTTCACAAGTACTTTATTAAAAAGAAGCCTGAAGATTGTCGCCATCTTTTTCGCTCTTCATATAATTTGGAACACTCAGAACGTCCCATGTGATTGGTGGGTTGATTTTTCAAACTTTTTGGAAATGTCCGTATGTCAGGAATAGTCCCCAGAATTCCTTTATTAGGTGATGATGTGGATCTACGTGTGCCCCATTTTCTGGTTCACATTCGAGCACAAGCCATCCCCAGCTTTTAATTACAAGATTAGCATTTTCGTGGCATCGGGCAGTGAGTGAGTGAGTGAGTGAGTGCTTCTGGGTCAAATCACAGGTGGCTGCCTCCACTATTTTTCAGTTCCGTCGGGCTGGCTCTGTCTTCTCTTCTTTTCCAGTCAACAGTGACTTGTTTAACCCAAACCAACAAAACTCATGGTCATCTGTTGACCAGCTAAAGAGATGACCATGACAAAGTGTGCCGCCTCACACTCGTCACCATGGCTTTACATCATCCCTGTATTGAGAACTGTAATCTAAGGGATAGAATTTGCTCAGGTCCATTGAACACCATGCACCCGACCATGAAAAATCATCACTCCATTGCATCCCTGAAGTATCTAGCCATCGATGAATGTTATTTTTCTATTATGGCTGTGTATTTTTGCGGTGACAATGGTTTTAAGATAATTAATTTGTTTTTTACGTTTTTATATTATTCTAGTATGCCAGTGAGAAAAATAAGCTTCCAGCCACAAAACACCACGATGCAAAACGCAATAAAAGAAAAAACAAGAAAACCCAGGTATGGCCAGACACACGGTCAAACAAAGGTGAGCGGTACAGGTAGCAGACCCTAGATTCTTGATTAGTTCAGACTTCAGAGACAGCAATAAAATAAGTAACGCAGAGAAATCCATATTTTATAAGTAATCTTTCATTTGAAAAGATAAAAGAAAAAAATACGCTGTACTTTTTACCAGTTCATATAATTGTTCTGTACCAGATTTCTCTTCCAATCCTCAATAACAAGAAAAAATGATTGAACAAACTGGAAATGAAAATCCAGCTGAATTTTCTGCAAATACTAAAAGATATTATCTCATAACACTACCCTTTCTCTCTCTCCTCTCTCTCTCTCTCTCTCTCTCTTTTTTAAGTTTTCTTTTAACCAAGGAGCAAAGCCCTGGGACAAACAGTATCTAAAAAAACTTTTTTTTTTTTTTTATAAATATTTTCTACTCCTCTATAGCTGTTAAGAAGTCTAATTTAACAGCAGTGACTGTTCTTTTCATGCCAAGTGCCGCATCTCAATCCCACTCTGCCTCCGTCCTCTAATCATGACCCCACTTATTGAACTCCGTTTATAAAAGTTTTTTTTGCAGATTTTCTTTTCTTTTCAACTTCATCCCGTTCTACCATCATCTCTTTCTGCCATCCTTCTGTTGGATTTAGGGGAATTTTCTTTGGCAACACCTTCATAGCACACCAAAAACTCCTATGTAACAAAATCAAATAGAAGCTGTGTATGAGAATCCAACTTTCATTTTGTAACTACACTTCGCAAGATTTGTCTATCTTCCTCCTTTTAGCATCCGGGGTATTGTGTGAAGAATCTGCGCATGGCTCAACAGTTGTGTGGTCACTAGTATAGCTAAAGCAGGCAGCGTCCAGCACCCCAATGGGGCTCTGGGGCACTGATACGAGTGAAGCACTTGTTCCCTTAACAGATCCACCAAACAACGACAAATCATGAATCAGCTGGAAACACTTCAGCACTCTCTCCTGTAAAAAATAATTACCAAAGAACATATTCAATGGATCATGTATTTAACATGTCTCGGTTGATCACACATGTAAGTAATCAAACTCAAAATGATATAACCAAAAAGAGTCATCATTTATGTCTCTCTTTATTGTTTTGGACCACAAGGCACCAACTTTACCTTTTGTATAGGTTGAGTGAGTGCAGAAATTGCTTGCTCAGCGTCCACTGTTTTGGTTTCCCCCACAACAGCTATTGCCACTGCTGCTGCAATCTCAGAAGGCCTAAATTCCAAGAAGTAAATCCCTGCATTGAATTCCCACCCACCAAAATCATCAGACACCCCCTCTCAAATATCTTCATCATAACTTTTTTCCAACAGCAGGAAGAAATTATTTTAGATAGTACATTGCCAATGTGTGGATAAGAGAGAGAAAGGGGACCTCTAATTGTGCTCAGTATGAGATGGATCGATTGCAAGATTAAAGACTTAGGTGGGGTCTGATCATTATTGATCTTGCTAAGGAAATAGTCTATGAAGGTGAAAGGAGTAATTGCTTGCATTCTCCAACCCAATGTGGTCAGCACAAGAAGCTCCATCCTTTGTATAGTTCTTGCTTCAAATACAAAGCTTGATTCACCCACCTATCAAATATCAGGATCCTTGAATTTATTAGATGAAGTTCACAGGTAATGCAAACGGAAATTCTAAAGGATCTATACCTGCAGATCTAGAGATAGTGGAACATCAGCCTCCTCCATTTTGGCCGCAATAGATAAACATGCCACAGCCAGCAACTGCATCATCCAAGCTTTACCCTTCTGCGGATTACACACAGCAGGATTAAACTAAATGCAATCAAAATGGAATCAGGTGCGGCACACCAGTAGACGTAGGGGATCGTAAAAGAGAAGCCAGGCAACTTACAGGTAATTCATAGGCAGAGAGAAATCTATCCAAGTAGTTTATTGATAGATACGCACAAAGTGGTCCAAATCCGAAGTGGGCATGAACCTGTTGAGTAACAAGACCAGTAGTATTTGATCATCAACAAAAGCTCAATTGAGGAATCGAAATAATTGAATAGAACAAAAAAAAAAGCCTAGCAACTCATAAAAACAATCAGCGTTAATGCGAGGCTAATCAAATGACAGGAAAAGGGGAAAGCAAAAACAAATGCACAAAAAATCTTCAAAGAAAAATTGAAAAGACCACATAGAAATGCAATTAAAAATTGGCACCGGCCCCAAAAAAGGGAAAAAGAAGGGAACCCACCAAACTCACTTCAGATAAGTAGATGGAGATGAAAATAGAACATCAAACAAAAAGAAAAAACGCAACCTATTTCATCAAAAGCTTCGAAGTACTCACAAAACCGATTTCAAAGAGTCGCTCAGCACAATCATCAATAGAAAAATAGCATTACATCAATCAAAATATACAGAGAATGCAAATCTATCCACAGACACCAAACACAGATACCACTAATCATCACAATAAACCAATCCGGAAAAAAAGTCCTATACACTATAAGGTGAAAAGAAATCCCCGTTTGGATAATCAAATCTCATAGTTTGAAAACCAGTCAAGCAAAATATGAATATAGAAAATCCAATGTTTAAGAACATCAAACTATAGTGAAAAAAGAAAGTAAAGAACCCGCCTTTGCAATCCAATCAACAGCCTCTTTTCTAGCCCCCATGTCCAGGTCCCCATTTCTCAGTCTCTTCGAGTAATCACCACTAGGTAAATGCTGACACTCCTTTTCAACCATCAAAACCAGACACTCATCACTCTGCATCGGCAACCACCCGCCATCTCCACCTCCATTTTGATTACAGATTTGATGGTTCCCATGATGCCACGTGGCCTCAAACTCCTCAACGGGAGCATCGTAGTAATCGTTATCATCGAAGATGCTATTATCTTCCGCACATAGAAGGTTTGAAACTGCACAATCAAAACTTGGTGCCATATTTAATAAAACTCTCCGAAAAATCACTTTTTTTTCTCTGTTGTGTATCTAAGCAATAAAGTTTATTTAACAGCAAGCGGGTCAAAGCAAGGATTCTTGTGCGTATAGAGATTTTAGATGTGTTATAGAACAAAAAACAGATTTTTATATCAAAGAATTGAAGAACAAAGAACAGTCTTTTGCAAAAGAAGGGAAAACAAAACCAAATGCCTCTCTGTATATCAGTTTATCAGTCTCTCACCCACTATCTATCGAAGTTGGGGGCTGAAAAGACTGGTTCTCCAAGCAGGGGTTTATGAAGGGAGAATGAGTGGCTCTTTTTAGGGTAAAAAGCAGAAAGAGAGAGGAGGGTGGGGGCAGAATAGGCATGAGAATCACGGAAAAAGGGAACAGGAGGAGCAAAAAATAACAAAATACAAGGGCATTTACAAGATTTTACAGGGATTTGTTGCCTGTCCAAGGACAGTTCTTTACTTCTTTAGCACCTACCACTCCCTTGACGGCAGAGTAGAGATTAAGGCTGGGTATATTTTTATTCATTACCTTTTGTGCCCCTGATGGTAACTTTTTCGCTTCCTATATAATACATATTATATATATAATCTCTATTTTCTGGCAATTTTCTCATTTATCTTAAAATCCTCTCAGTATCCAAATACCAAATAAATAGATGTTTGCACGGATAGTTGTGATTACTTTATTTTTATTTAAAAATATATTTAAATATTTTTATTACCTTTTAAATTATTTTAGATATCACAGTACATTAAAATAAAATGATTTAAAAATACAAAAAAAACAATTTAAAACAAAAAACCATTTTTTTTTTCAAAAATATATGTTATTTGTGCCAAGAATGATGCGTTTTAATTGAGAATGGAGTTGAATAACTTTTAAAGATAATATTTCTTTACCCAATATTTTCTTAATTTATTTTGTGTTGTAATTGATGTTATTTTTATAAATATATTTTATTTAAAAATAAATCAAAATAATTTTTAAAACGTTGTGAGAAACACCCCGCAAATTGCATGATTAGCTGTTGCCCGTAGAGTGTTGGATTTCCCCCCATATTCTTATACGATGCCGTCGAACCCCGAAAAGTTGTGGAATTGACTGGTACAGTAGAAGTGATGTCGGGCAAGGCATTTTACAGGTTAACGTGGCAATTAAATGTGGTTGCCTAAAAGGCAGCCGTGATTTGCCACTATTCCGCCGAGCTTTCAATGAATAGCACCACAATATGCCATGATGGATCAGAGTAATAAAATTGTAAGAACGGAAGAGGTATTTGATGAATATTACACGGTTTGCTTTCTTTAGCAGGATATCAGCTGCAGACAGGGCTACAACCTTGGACTACTTGTCCTCTTACCATAAGAACCATGTTTCATTATTTCTTTAATTGAACGTATTTTTTTATAATTTTATATTGTTTTGATGTGATAATATTGAAAATAATTTTGCAGTTATCGGTTTTTTTATATATATTTATATATAAAGAAGCTCGGTGGTTTGTTTTTTATGATCTTACCAAGCATTTCTAGGTCGAAACTGATGAGCGTTTGGAAATTCTACGATTAAAAAAATATGCTATCGTGATGTGCGGGGAGCAACCTGTTAGGATGGATTTTAGACCGTCCTTCTTCCTCTTCTCTCACTTATATATATATATATATATATAGACCATGCTCGCAGTTGAAAAGGGAGAGGGGTCGATCGCTTGAAATTCTGCTGATCTAATCGTGATAGAAAATAGATCTATTTTATTTTATTCAAGTAGATGTACTCGGGTATAGGCTGCTTGTTTACTGTATATTAATGTGGGCATGGTGCTGTAGCCATTTCATAGTAACATATAATCTTCTGAGAAAATATCATTTTTTTAGTATGTGAAAAAGCCATTTGATTTTTGTAATGAAAGGCAAAAATCATTGCTCTAGCCCTACCATTAAAGACCGACGACATTATATTTTTTTTTTTATGGAATGAATTAGCTAAAGGACGAGTTCCCAACGCAACTGACATCCATGATTTCCTTCTTCCAGTACATACAAGTTGAGAAACCCATTTGGGGGATAATGCATGAAATAATCAGGAAGTATGGATAAATAATAGGTTAAAATTTTGTGATTGTTCAGGCACTGGTCATCTATCTTTCATCGCACGTCCAGGATTGCTTGTTCTAGCAGCAGTGGTCTGAAAATCCGCACGAAATTGAATCGTGGTCGATGAGTTTTGTTGCTCGCATGGTTCTTTTTTTCTCGCTAGAAAAGCTTCAGATGCGCAACATTGGTTGATCACCAGTAGAAAATGCAGAGTCTCTAATAAATTATTATATTTTATTTTGGATGGATTGAGTTTTGTCAAAAGCAGGTAAACGATCGATGGACTTGCGCACAAAATTTCCCTCGTAGCTTTCTAGTTTCAGGCAACGAGGAGAATCTAAAATTTCCAATGAGAAAGGAAGGTCCAAGGCATGCGTGGCATTTTAGCGACACCTGTACCCAAATGCTCCAACCCCTTTCATCGAAAAAGCTAGAATTCAATGATGAATTTAGAAAAATTTCTCAAAATCATCCAAAATCTATGGTG
The DNA here is from genome assembly GCA_032356905.1 of Salix exigua. NCBI lineage: Eukaryota > Viridiplantae > Streptophyta > Magnoliopsida > Malpighiales > Salicaceae > Salix > Salix exigua. Next base: position 6,544,207 of record CM063589.1, read on the forward strand.
TGGAGATTAAAGGGTGGTCTTTTACCGGCTAAAGAATCACAAAAAGAGCTGTCCTCTCGCTTTTCCCCCCCTTTAGGAGCGTCTCCTTTAGTTTTTTGTAAACGTAAAAATCTTAAAAAGTACAAGTTGTCTCCAGCATCCAGCAATGACTGCTCGATCGATTTGGACGGCATGTTTAATCAGGAAGATGAGTAAGTTTTATCAGGGGCAATTAGAGGTCGTGAAGTCACTATTTGGATATTTTAAGTGTGATTATGACGCTAAGTACACTGCCACAAGTCTTTAGCAAAACCATCATTAATTTTACTAGGGAATGGTGCGAGAATGAGTTTGAATCACCGTTATTCCAAGTCAAGATCAACTTTAGGGTCATACAAGCAGCAAGATTTCCAAACAGTTGGTCCAATGGTTTCATTTTCTTCACTAGATGCCCCTCGACTAGGTTTTGCTGGTCGAGTCCATTGTTTACCGATCTTCTTCTGATAAAGCCCGAATAATTTGGGGTCAATCTCGCTTTTCTCTAGGTGTACTATATGATCTTTATCCTCCTATCTGAGAATGATGGATTTCTGGCCACGTTCTTCAAGAGCTAGGTAGGGTATTTGGCGAGGTATGTCAGTACTGGTAGTATCGAGAACCTGCAGTATATTTCATAACCCCGTTACACCAGTAGGAGCTCGATCAAAATATAGTAGAAACTTGTTTGCTACAGATTAATGGGGGCTAGCTGACGATCCCTACGTGTTTAACAAAATGCGCAAGACATGATACAGTAAAATTCCACATGACCTAACGGTAAGAATTGGTGGTAGATGAGGATGATGAGGATGAGGGTTTTAACTTAGGATCCCTGATATTGCTTTCATGGACATGTGCTTAAAAATAGGTCTCTAAAGAGGCTTTAAGGACACAAATTTCTAACCCTTTTCTCGCTTATCACTTCTTTGAAATCCTCCTTTTTCTTTACTTTGAATTTCACCTTTTCTCCATGGTTTTCCACTTTCGCAGTTTTCACTCTCAAAAATTCTCTCCTCTTAAAAAAATAATACGCTTTCTCCTCATATGGCTCGTGTCAGTCCTGTGCTAACTTCGAAGACTCTGTTCCATTAGAAAAATGGGAGCTGAGAAGCACGAGCGAGGCCCCCCACTGCAGTTCCTATAGCAATTCACATTTTTGGTCTAAAGAGAGTCTTCGCTTCCCGTTTGAGATCCGAGCTTAACAGAGTGTCATTCACATTCTCGCACCCACCACCCCATTATTTTAACCTATCCATTGATTTAATTTCTCCTTTTTTTTTACTGCTACAAACCCGATGCTAGGTCATATGATCATGACCAGGATTAAGCCAACGTTTGACTGAATCTCTTTGCCACTGCACTGTCTCGCACAAGCCAGGAGGGGGGAGAAAAACCGATACACGCCCACACAACCTTTTTCTTTAACTATACATCACGTAACGAGGGATTCCCATTCTTCATTTTGTTATTTGATTACGTGAATATAGTGCCATCTTGTTTATTTTAAATGGCCAATGGGGGGCATTCCCTCCAACACATGCTTCTGCTTGCTCTCATGGAGATCCGCACAGTCGTTAGAAAATTTCACGTCATGTTGAAAATATATAATAAAAAAGAGTAGGTTAATTTCATCTTGTTTTTTTGTTTCGTTGAGGAAATATTCGATAATACCTGGGATAAGCTCTCTCTCTCTCTCTCCCTGTCTTTTTTCCCAATGAAAGGGTTTGACAGCAGCCCTTTCTGTCTCTGTCACCTTCAAAACCTTGAATAACTAACTAGGAGAGGAGCAGCCACAGGACGTTTATGGAGAATGAATAAAGACTTCAATTTGGCACGACAATATTATCTAGTAGCAATATATATTTCTCACAATTAAACCTTGAGATTAGCGCGCAGGTCAATTTATTTTAATCTACGAGTTAAAAAATAATAATTTTGATTGACGTGTAAGCTAATCTAAGAATATCATTACAGAAATATTTCTCGCAATTTGAATAGTAAAAAAATGTTATTAATAATTTGACGTGGAAATTAAATAGAAATTATAAATGAGTTCTTTTGATTGCTGTTAATAATTAAATAAAACCAAGAGTACTAGTTAGAAAGGGAAAAAAAGCAACAAAAGTTCTAAATTAAATTAAATAGGAAAAAAAACAAAAGTTCTAAAGAAAATAAAAATAAATAATAAAAGTGATATGAATAAATCTCTTAGACCTAATTTGGAGGTCTAAACACATTAAAACAAGTAAAATAGGGTTTGAAAAATCTCCATACAAGACTCAAACATGATTCAGTAACTGAATCGAAAATTATGAGTTTTTTTTATTATACTGATTATTCTGTCCATTTTAGATCTCTTTTTATACATTGGTTTATCTCATTATATCATAAAGTATCATTGTAAAATTATTCCGTGTATCCCAATTATAACAAATCCATAATTGACTGTTCAAAATTATATATATTAATTTTACGAGTTAAACAAATATATATATATATGAATATAATAATAAAATGATTAACTAAATAATATAACCAGCATGAATTACCTGCGCGCCTGTTAGACAAATTTTAAAAAGGTTACCGAGTTGCACCAAATCAATAGACTAACAACCTCTCTACGCTTCGCAGTCAAGAAAGAGTTCACTGGTAAAACAAAAATTGCGTATCCAGAGATGATTTTAAAAAATCTTGGTATATTAAAAAGGATAAAAATAAATAAAGACCCTGCATTGAGTTTGTAGCGATTGGTCATCTAGGCATGTGCGCCTCCTCTCAACACCGTGGTCCGCCATCAAAAGCATCCCGAACATCCGCCGTATCTCCTGTGTCTGCACTATCGAACACCACCTCTCCATAAAAGAAGAAGAAACAAATCCACGTGGAGTGCTATCGGGTCCACTAGTCCCCGTCTTTTGGTGCCTCTACTGTTATTTTAATCTCATCTTGTCTGCGATCCTGATTGGTCCCCTCACTGTGGATCAACACTCTAATATAGTACATGCGATAAAACCACACAAGTCGACTTGAGCTGGCAAAGTCACCTATCCCGGCTCAAGTCATGTCTCTATCAGAGTTCTCGGTGTCTTTAAAAAACACACACATTTCGGTTATGCTATTGGGATTCTGCGAGCTCGCTGGAGCCAGGGACCAGATGACGTGGCGTGAGGGAGGAAGCGGTTCTATGACCCAACTCGTCGAAGCCACTCTTGTCTCTGTCAGATTGATCATCAGCCTGAATTAATGATTAATTATTTAATCAAATTTTTATTTTGCAGAAAATGCCAATTAGGAAAACGTCATGACAGCCAGCCTGGCATGAGGGTCCTGTGCTTAATGGCATCAGATCCCTCTAGTTCAGCAAGCATGCCTTGCGATTGTCTGTTTCCACTGGACACTGCCTATTTTTGGAGGGTACACCCTTCCCTGCTCTGTTCCCCCCTCCTTGTTAAAATTCATTTTTATATGTAGACCTATTTAGCTGTATTGTTCGTAAAAAGTTTCACAGTATAAGATAAAATGAAAACTGCATGCATCTAACTAAATAAATCAATAATTATTTGTACCCATAATATATAGATATAAAAGAATTGTTGATGATAGATAAAAACCAGACTGGAAAAAAAATCAAGATATATGATTTCACAGTATGAACATGCACTAAATTGTGTTTAATAAATTTGTTTCTTTAATTAAAAAAAAATATGTAATCAAACAATTATCCATACCAAAAAACATAAAAAAAATATTAATCGTAAATAAAAAATAAATTCAAAAAATAGAGAGATGGGTGTAAATTAAAAAAAATGATCTCACAATATTGATCATTTACCCAAACATTATTAATAACTTGTTATGTTAGAACAATTCTTTATTTAATCAAATAGTAATAAGTTGTGCTACGGACGTATTAAAAAATATTATTTTAATATACTATTTAAAAAAAAAATTAACAATACTCACAAAATATATAACTTATGAAATCACAAGGAATGATAAGCTGGTTCTGCTAAACTACAGTAACCTTCTCTGATTATTTTGAACTTCTTTCTCGAGATACAATACCTGTTGAAAGCCCATGAAAGTTATGGGAGCCCAAAACAGAGCTTGGTCTGCAATGAATTCTAGATCCGTTCATTTCTCCAAATGAAAGAAACTTAATGGGCCATGCCTACGCATCCAAGAGAGAAAAAATACCTGTTGCTTTCTACTGTACTCGACCTCGTTCTTCCACCTCCGCCCTGCCCTGCCCTCTTCAAACGGAGTTCGCGCAGTCACTCTCCCATCTCGCCCCCCCTATGACACCAACAGGTTAGTTTCTCTCTTATCCCATTGTTTTCATGAAGATTTAGCTATTTAACTTCATGTACTTGATTTTTTCTATTCCTTTATGCGACTCCTGTGGGGGACAATTTGCTGCCTCCCTGGTTATAGATGAATTAATCATGAGGATAATGGTAACCTTAACTTTGTTTATTTCCTGTATTCGACGTAATCATTGTTTTGATTTATGTTTAAACTCTTTGATTGCTATAATAATTTGTACTGAATGATGATTTTGTATGGAATAGGTGATTAAAATTGGCTTCAAAATGGTTTTGCTTTTCTGATATATATTAAGAAAAGCTAACGGGGTCGTAGTTTTTCAGATTATGAAGTGCTATAAAAAGGGAAGCGGTAGTTTTGATGAATTCTGCGAGAGTTGTTATCTGCCACAAGCATCGCTCTTTCTCCTCGCTTCCATGGATCTCTCCTCTTCATTTTTTAACACCTAAATTGGACCCCCCGCCCAAAACCCTTCTGGAACCACGAAGGAAACCCAAATTTATTTCTCACGAGACTGCCATAAACTTGATCAAACATGAGCGGGATCCTCAACATGCCTTGGAAATATTTAACATGGTAGTGGAGCAGAAGGGTTTTAATCATAATCATGCTACCTATTCAACTATAATTGATAAGCTTGCTCGAGCTAAGAAGTTTCAGGCTGTTGATGCTCTTCTTCGGCAAATGATGTATGAAACTTGCAAGTTTCACGAGAGTTTATTCCTTAATCTGATGAAGTATTTTGCCAAGTCATCTGTGTATGAAAGAGTGGTCGAGATGTTTAATAAAATCCAGCCAATTGTTCGTGAAAAGCCATCGCTTAAAGCCATCAGCACATGCCTGAATCTTCTGGTTGAATCAAAGCAGGTCGATTTGTTGCGGGGTTTTTTATTGGATTTGAAGAAGGGCTATATGCTGAAGCCAAACACCTGCATTTTCAATATCCTTATGAAGTATCATTGTAAAAGTGGTGATCTTGAATCTGCTTTTGCAGTGGTGGAGGAGATGAAGAAGTCTAGTATTTCTTATCCTAATTTGATCACCTACTCAACTCTGATGGATGGTCTCTGCCAGAGGGGAAGGTTAAAAGAAGCAATTGAGTTGTTCGAGGAGATGGTGTCGAAGGATCAAATCTTGCCTGATGCCCTTACTTATAATGTTCTAATCAATGGCTTTTCCTGTTGGGGAAAAGTTGACCGGGCAAAGAAGATAATGGAGTTTATGAAGAGTAATGGATGTAGCCCAAATGTATTTAATTACTCGGCCCTCATAAGTGGATTTTGCAAAGAGGGAAGGTTAGAGGAGGCTATGGATGCTTTTAAAGAGATGAAGAGCTTTGGTTTGAAACAAGATACGGTCGGGTATACGACATTGATAAATTACTTCTGTAGGTTTGGTAGAATTGATGAGGCCATGGTGTTGCTCGAAGAGATGAAAGAAACCAAGTGCAAAGCTGACGTTGTAACTGTTAACGTGTTACTTAGAGGATTTTGTGGAGAGGGCAGGACCGAAGAGGCTCTTGGGATGCTTAACAGACTCTCTAGCGAAGGAATTTATCTAAACAAAGCGAGTTACAGGATTGTATTGAATTCCTTATGCCAAAAAGGTGAGTTGGACAAGGCTCTTGAGCTTCTGGGTTTGACACTTAGCAGAGGATTTTTACCCCACCATGCAACTTCAAACGAGTTGCTAGTTGGCCTCTGCAAAGCTGGAATGGCAGAAGATGCAGTAGTGGCGTTGTATGGATTGGCAGAGATGGGATTCAAACCAGAACCTGATTCCTGGGCTCTTTTAGTTGAATTTGTTTGCAGAGAGAGAAAGCTGCTGCTTGTATTTGAACTGCTTGATGAGTTAACAGCAAATGAATGTGAAAATTCTGTACCTTTGTGAGCTCGATGGAATTATCACCTTCTATTCTTTGATGCATCTGTATGAAATATACCAAACATATCTGCAGCTTAACCAAGATTGAAAGCAAACCCTTCTCTTCAAATTACCACAGGATTTTTATCTCTTATTTCTTCCAAAAAATTGCCTGTACTATTCCCACGATGGGCAAGTCTTTCCTCGGAGGAGGCATGTCCAGAACTTCTCCTGACGATCCTGAACGACATATCACTCAAGCAAGATTGTGATTGTCACGCACTGTCGTTCCTTCATTACTAAAAGAAGACCCCACGACCGTTAGATTAAATTAAAAAGTTCCCCAATCAATGACGTGGTAGAATCAGCGAGTTCTGGAATGGAAGCTTTCCTCCTCAGACGGTTAGAGTATCAAACTGAACTCGAGATGAAGAAATGAATAATAGTGTACTAGCTGACAGGACTATAAGTAGCAATGGCTTCCTCTGTCTTTTCAAGATCCACGCCAATCCTCTCTTCAACAACAATACGACGGCGTTTGCCTCTAGTCGGGGCGTTTTGCATGTTAAGCTTAGGCTTCTATAATACATGCCCAACGACCATCTCTTCTTCTCTCAAAACGGGCAACGCTCTATCTCTCTCATTTATTCCTCTCTTTAGGTAAATAAAAAGCCTTAAAATTTCTTCTTCTTTTGTGCCTTGTTTATACTCTACCTTGTGATTTAATTAATTTCATTCAAACGTCTGGATTAGGACAAAGTTTTGCAGCAGCCGAGCAGCAGCAACACAAGCTAGTAACATCAGAATGGAAGGGAGTTCTGACACCGTACCAAGTATTGTTGTTTATGTTACTGTCCCTGATAGAGAAGCAGGTTTGGGTCTTTTTCTTTGTTTCGTTTCTCTTCTTTATTTGTTAACCTGTCTTTTAATTGTTTTTTCCCCTCTTAAAGGATCAATTAGATGCTTAATTCTGATTTTAATCAAGCATTATCCTCCTCATTAGTTGAAAATAATCAAGCAATTGTTGCCCGCAGAATTAGAGAAGCTCTGCTTATTGATAACATCTTTATATATATATTCTCTTCATTTCCTTGTTAATGAATTAATATGATCAAACATATCACTCCCACTTAGTTTAATTCTCGTTTTATTATTTGTTTATTTGTTTTAGTTTTGAGGTTTTCATATTGTACTTCTTGGTTCTTACAGCTTATCATGTTGTTTTCCAATCTGTATACAACATAGCAGAAGTTGATTTTATCTCTGAGCTCTTGTGATTCTTGGTCTCTATTTGGTTTAAAAAAACACAATGTTTTGAACGCTTGATTTTGTAATTTATGATTCTCAATATGCCTGCAGGAAAGAAATTGGCTCACAGCATAGTCAAAGAGAAGCTGGCAGCGTGTGTAAACATAGTACCAGGCATGTGCCTCTTTCTTCTCATATGCTATGGATTTTTGCTTTCCTTTTAGCAAGGAAAAATATGATAGTTTTTTCACTTTTTTAATAGAGGTTCTGTATTTGCTTCAGAGCATGTTAGTTAAGTGCAAACCCATGTTTCCATGGTGGACAATCTGAGTTTGTATTGAGAAATTGAGTGTAACCACAATAAACTGTAATACCATGTTCGACTAGGAATGCAACATTGTAACAGGCTGAGTTATGAATTGATTTCCCCTCCTTTACGCCCTGCCCAATACCCTACAACACATGTACTCACCCCTGGAGCTTTTCTGTTGCTGAGACTCTCTCTTTTGTTCATTTGCTTTTATTTTAGGTAGTGACTCACCTCGCCATAGATTATATGGTCTTTTGGAAAATTTCATTAATTGTGTGGTTTTCAGGAATTCTTTAGCTATTCGTTTAAGTCAGCTTTCTCTTTCTTGTCATCACATCGCCTTGAACTTTGTGGATTGGATGTCTTATAGCTTCTTTATGAAATTACTTTCTGAAACAACCAATGTTTTTTATTGAATATAGGTATCGAATCAGTGTATCAATGGCAGGGAGAGGTATAAATCTTTTTCCCTTGATCAATCCATATATGCTTAAACTTGAAGAAGAGTGTATATGCTTAAATCTTTAGTATGATCTTTTGGGCTTCAAAGCCCTTACGCAATTTTAAAGTTTTTTTTTTTATATTGATTGTAGATTCAGTCAGATGCTGAGGAACTGTTGATTATCAAGACTCGGCAGTCCTTGCTAGAAGCACTGACAGAGCATGTCAAAGCAAACCATGAATATGAGTAAGATTAAATCTTATGTAGCGTGTACATAATGAAGCAACAAAGGCTAAAGATGTTGATTAAGAATGTGTTTGTTTGTGAGGTGTGAATGTGTTTGTTTGTATCGCGTGCCACACCTAACAAACAAACACACCCTAAGAAACACTTGCAGTTTTATGGGTGGACAAGAAGATTAAACTTTTTACCCTCTAGGAATGTTGCTGCTATATCTCCTAGGATTCTTTGCATTTTCTCAAGGCTGAGGAAGAACATGATGTTGGGATGGTGGAAATGATTTTAGCAAAAGATAAACTTTTTTCAGTGAGATTTATTCTGATTTTTATTTCTGTTCTTTTGCTCAGGGTACCAGAAGTAATCTCCTTGCCCATCACTGGTGGAAGCATTCCATACCTAAAATGGCTCAAAGACAGCACAAGGGACTGACTCATGTCATCTGTAAAATCTGAGCATATAAAATCGCAGTGCTCGGGACTAGCTTGCATCATCATTTGGTTTTGCACGTGTCAGACATTCTCTGCCCCCATCAATGGCTGGTTGCATAATATATCCAGCTGTAGTAATTAGTACCTGTTATAATATACCAAGGTTTCCCTCAATGTTGTGCCGGCGATTTTGCAAGTATGATTAGCACGCGGGATGTATTTCATGGGTGTTTGCTTGCTTTGTTAAACGAAGTCTTCTTTAGGTTGTATTGTCCGTTGGGTGTCCTCCGCCGGCCTTGTCCTTGTGCATGTGTGGTGGTCTTTGGCTGGGCCTCGTGAGAAATAATTTGCATGTGCTTTTGGTAAAAAATTGTGATGTGGCAGTGACATGGTTGTGTAGAAAATCGCCAGTAATTTAAACTGCTGTTAGGACATCGGTTCCCAACGAGCTTGTTCTTTGAACCAAAGCCATCCTTGTCTGGCCACTGATGCCGGGAGCCCATGCGTCGAGTGCATATTGAGATGAGAATAAAGAAATGAAGCATGATGTAATGAAGGCTCTGTGAATCAATGAATATGGCATCGCAACAAGTGTCAGTTCATTTTATTGTTTCGGGTCTGGATCTTTCAACGACAAGCTTCCATAGATTTTCATAATCGTTTACGCTTATCTTTTCTGGCTATTTTGATGTTCTTAACCAGAAACCATGACTAACCAGCGAGGCTAGTGTCTACTGGAAAGATGTTACAGAAATAGGAGTTTGCATTAGGTTGTTTTAAGACATTTAAAATAGGGGGCAAGATTTCTCCGAAGAGTGAGCATTGCGAAGTTAAGTCTACGTATTTTCCGTCACCTGAACATGTAAATCTGCCGTGTAATAAAGAGACTATAGTACAAACAAGAGCAATGGCATTAGAATATACCCACATCAAATGCCACCCTTTCCGAAGCACTTGAAATTCAAAAGCAAGTTTAGTAAAAAAAAATAAACATCACGTCACAAGGGCGATGCCCAATTTTCTTAAATTAACACACTTAGTAATCAGGACACAAATGGATGACATTCAAAGCCCACCTCCTCCAGAAGAAGACTAGGACCGGTCAAACTTCACGATGCCTTCTATGGCTCATCTAACTGGTCCTGAAGAAAACATTATTCAAAGGTTAGATCTCATTCAATCAGGTTCTCTAGTAATAAAGAGAAACCAGCTGGAACATCACAAGCTCACATGGAGAGGGAGAGAAGTACTAACCTGGACATCCGAAGTCCAGAGAGTGAGGTTATCCCTTAGGAGTTGCATGATCAGAGTGCTATCCTTGTAGGATTCTTCTCCCAGAGTGTCTAGTTCGGCAATAGCTTCCTCAAACGCCTGCACATGAAGTTGGTAAGACAAGTAAAAGAAGTTGCAAAATTTATTCATGGACAAAATGCCTACATAACTTTGTGGTAATCTCCTGTTGGCGTATACCAAAGGGCAATGCGGACCTTGGTCATTTCAAAAGACAATGGCTGAGAAACAATGTACGACTAGAACCAGACACATTGAAACAAACATTGGTGGAGGTTGCCAGGAACACTGAAGGAACATCCTGGAACTTCTGTCAAGTTTCGTGTGTGCATAGCAAGTGCATTAGCACAACACCATAATGCAGTTGAAACTACTTGAAAAGCTCACAAGAGTCCCAAGTGATTTTGTTCATCCATGCATCGATGAAGACTCTAATATAAGCATTTCCCGTTCAGAAATTCCAGTTCATATCCACTCACAAGAAAACAATGATGATTTATTCAAGTATTCCCAGCTATGTTGACATCATTATTATCAAAAGGTGCGAGAATAAGATAAAATATCAAAGAACCATCTTGATCCAAAAAATTAAGTTATTGGGGTTAGTCTTAAATATGATTTTATATTATTCTCTAATGAACTTTCTCAAATGAAAACTCTTTGGACCTGAAACTTGCTTAAATCTATATTATATTATGTTACTAATTAGATTTTAATTAGATGAGAAAGAAGATGCTAAAATTTGAGGTCGTGTTTAACCATTAAGACTTTGTTTACCATGTCAAAAAAATCATATTAACCTACAAGCTTAAACCTAAAATATAATTTATATTATTTTCTAACAATAATAAGAGCATACCTGTTTCGCCATGCTGCAGGCTTTATCGGACTGGTTGAGAATCTCATAGTAGAACACTGAGAAATTCAGTGCCAAACCCAGCCTTATTGGATGAGTTGGTGCAAGATCCGCAGACGCAATATCCTTCAAAATTACAATACATCAACATTAGTTAAATCGAAAAACAGGAAAAACAAATCGAGACACGAATTTCCATGAAATCAGACTTTTAATTCACAACTCTTCACTCAATTCTACCCCCACCCTAAAAAGAAAAGGAAAATTGGAAATCACCAACTCGGCTTGAAATCATAGATTCTTGCAGCAACAAATCACCAATACTGCTTGAAATTATAGATTCTTACTGTAAAGCCAAACCCCCAAATTATTTATCCAAAACCCTAGAAACAAAATGTTAAGCAGAATCTATATATAAAAAAAGTAAATCAGACAGAACAAGATAAACTTCAAAAACAGAACGAAGATTATGATTATTAATAATACCTGAGCAGCCTTATAAGACAGCATAGTATCTTCAGCAGCAGCATTTCTCTCATCACCAGCCTTGAACTCGGCCAAATACCTATGATAATCCCCTTTCATCTTCAAATAAAAGACCTTGGATTCACTCGCAGTAGCGGAAGGTATCAGATTCGAGTCCAACAGCCTCAGAATACTAGCACAGATATCAGATAACTCATTCTCAACTTTAGATCTATATTCCTTAACAAGTACAACATGTTCTTCGTTCTTTCTCCCTTCCTCTTTCTGCTCGATTGAAGACACAATCCTCCACGCGGCACGAAGTGAGCCGATCACGTTTTTGTAAGCGACAGAGAGGAGGTTGCGTTCCTCGACGTTGAGTTCACCGACAGGTGTGTTGCCGACGACCAGCTTTTCCATGAACTGGACCATCTCCTCGTAGCGTTCAGCTTGCTCGGCGAGCTTGGCAAGGTACACATACTGGTCTCTGTTGAGGTTATCTGGGACAGTGGTAGTGGTTGCCATTTTGTTTTGAAAGAGAGGAGAGGGATCCGTGGTTTAATAGGATTAGCCAAGTGAGAGAGGAAAGTGGTTTTTCTTTGTTTCGTTGGGTGGTGGTTTTTTTTTGGATACGGGGAATTGTGCGAGTGGCGGTTGTTTCCTTTTCTCCGGGGTAAATAGGGTAATATAAAATTTAAAAAAAAACAATTAATATATATATGTATAGTTTTAATATATTTTAAAATAAAAATCAATTTAAATAATAACGGTTGCTACAGTAATACAGAAACTTTTGATTGGTTGAAAACAAATATTATAAGTTTTTTATTGTGCTACATTACAAAAAATATTTTAAAAATAACATTACATTTAAAATTGTTTAAATAGTAACACATGTTTTTTTAGATATCAATATTGTGATACATTTAATTAACTTCGGTTAACCGTGATTATTTTGCAAAATTCATGATATAAATTATGATATTGTCATGAAACCATGAAATTTATATCAAAATAAAAGTCAAGGGGGTGTTAGGATAAATGAAGTAAAACAAATCTAAGACTCGGGTTATTAAATCAAATAAATTTAACAAGTGTGGATGATTTAAAATGTGTATGTTTATATATATATAATTTAATATTGAAGGATATGATAATAAAATTTTAGCAATAAAATAAATGAGGATAAAACCTTAAAAAAAGGGGATGAAAACGTAAAAGAATGCTTTTATACATTATTTTAAATAAAAAATAACAATTAAAAAATCAAATTTAAGAGGTAAACAAAATTGAAGAATAATAAAATTAAAAAATATCCAATTTAAAATTATATTTTCAAATGAAAAAATTACAATTAAAAAAAACAGAGATGATTTTTTTTTTGGGGGCACACGTCACACAAAAGCGAACGCGTCAATATTTTTTTTGTTTTGTTATTTTATTAATCAAGTAACCACATCACTCCAATTTACAAATAATTACAATGAAAAAAAAGCATAAGAAATGATGAATAAGCCCCTTTGACCATACCCTGAGAATTTAAAATTGATGCGCAAATAGTCACTGAAAGGTTAAAATTCTATTAAAATAAATTGGTATTATCTTCATAACTTGGATTTATGAAGACATCCCTTGTTTGTTGAAGCGGTCAATTTAAAAACCTGCTTATCATCTGATTGATGTCATGCGAGGATGGATGCTTTTGGGCATTGAATCTATGATCCACAATTCATTCCACGCGCTGGTGGGTCAGTTGAGATTGTTTCTATATTTTAAAAATATTTTTTATAAATTTCATATTCTGTATTTTTATACTATTTTAATGTTTTGTTATTAACAATAAAATCAAAATAATAGTTTCACATGTATTTATCTCATGTTTTTTTCTCTCCTTTCTCTCTTACCTCTTTTTACATGTGCACTCCATTTTATAATTTTTTTGAAACATCGATTCTAAATAATGACAATCTTGAAAGCATATATATGTAAATCATGCTATTTCATCAAAAAAAATATTCGAATTATGTTCTTTAGCCAATACTTGAAAACAGAATAATAAATTAAGCACCCAAAAGTTCGCATTCATGGACTGTGGCCCCGAGAATCACTCCAGCACCATCGTTCACTTGCTGGTATATCTTCGCACCGTGAGTTACATTTAGCTAGCTTCGGTTATTTCAAGTTTATTTGATATTGTGATAGTTTTTTTTATTTAAAAATTTATTAAAATAATATATTTTATTTTTGAGTAATTATTTTTAATATTAACACATTATAATAATATAAAAACACGAAAACACAATTTAAAACAAAGAGAAAAATAAAAATACTTTTGAAAAATAAAATGAAAGATCTAAAATTTAGGAGTGATCACTACTAAAAAAATGCTAGTTAAATCATTCATCTCATAAAAGTGTTTAGAAACGTGGCGTGGCTTAGGTCATGGAAGTGCCACCCGTTTAATACACAAAATCACCACCAAAAACAAATTTGACATGTTTTTTCTTCTTGATCCCACAAAAAAAGAAAAAAAAATCACATCTCGCTACATCACTATCCCAAACACACCCGTGTAATGGCATTGCATGCGATCAGGGCCCAATTCAGTAAATGCCCTGCACAGCTCAAGGCCCCTTAATTGTCTAAAGACAGAAATTAAGCAAACATTCCATCAATTAAGCAACAACATCAGGAAAATACACAGCCACAAGATGGTAAGAACGCAGCCCTCTCAAGAGAGAGAAAAAATTGTCACATAGCAAAATACTTAAGCAAGAATACTGCTGCCCATATATACACTAACACTGTGCTGCTCCCAATTCCTAGCTGTTCTACTCGTTTGAATCACCAGGTAAGAAGATTAGTGGCAAATGTACATGCACCCTATTTCGGCTTATAAGATTGAATGCCTGATCCCAAGACCATTACATGTTAATATAAGGCCCTTATACCGGTTGAGGTACTCCTGCAACCAATACATGAGTAATTGAGTGGCATATTAGGCCAGAGCATCCACAAGCATAAGATAAACAAAGTTCAACGGCGGATAAGACTTGCAAACATAAGAAAACAAAGTTCAACGGCAAATAAGACTTACGCTTATGTTGTAATCATAGATGTGCATCATCCCCTTCTTGTCATATTCTCTCCTTCTGACAGGATCACTTAAAACTGTTAAAGAAAATTAAAAGATTCCATTGTCAGTTATCCACGATAATTGTACACAAATTGTATGTGCTGTTCTTCACTTAGCATTTTGTGAGTAAGCTATGCATTCAGTGCCCTGAAATGAGGCAAAGACCTTAACACCATCATGCCCGTGGGACTTCGGGTTAAGGAATCCATCTTCTCGCAGAATTAAAACAAACACAGACAAGGACCGGCACAAAGATACCTAGCAGAAGAGTGTTTCTACGAGGATTTGAATAAGCATTGATATCATCATATGTTAAGTAATGGATGATAAAGAACAGTTAGTTAGGTATGACAGGCTTCTCTGTGCCGAAAAAGAGATTTCAAACATCCACAGAAACTCAGTTTAACTATTACTACATTTGGGTGCTGTTCACTGTTTAAAATATTTGTGGCAAAATTCTCATGGACACCAAAAGCCATGAATCTCCTAATTTCAAGATCTCCCCAGAAATACTGCCGGAAACGACCTACTCATTTCAGGAGAAACACCAGCCTAACCACGCATGATCTAAATACGTGGGACCCACATAACATGAGCAGAAATTCTCATGTATAAACTTGTCCTAATTCTCACTGATAGACTGCTAATCAAAAGCGGAAGCAACTGCTCCTGCCTACACTAAAAAGGAGAAACAGATTGATTGCTTAGAATTGATTCTCTTAAAAAGGCTTAAAAAAGGAAGTCAGCTTAAAATGTTTTTCTTGCCCTCATTCTAATTAAGATTCCAAACTCATCATTTGTGGTTGTTTGGTTAAGACCTTACATATAATGTGATAGCATGCTGGTGCTCCTTTTGACTAACACAGCTCATGCAATGGAATCATGAATGACAGAATGACAACTGATAGAAATAGTGTACCACATTGTTGAATACAATACAGTGGCATGTTCATAGAAAGCCCAATCACTGCATAAAGTATTTACTACACACTTCTTGAAATTGTTAGTTTATGTAGTCTCAGCGTGAAATCTATGTTGACCACCTTGTAAGAATTTATTAGAATCAGTTCATGGAAAGACCAAAATCAATTGTGCACAAACAGAAGCGGAAACATAAGACCAGAAGTTTCAAAAACATCATAAGAGATTCACTTCCAAAAGGTTTTTGTCCAAGAGAACCCACTTGTCAAGGGGGTGGTGCAGCAGCCTGCTTTATGATAAGAAAGCACCTTTTAAACTCACAAGAGCACGCAATTCCCATGACTTTTCAAAAAAAATCTTTGGCTAAAACGGTGATCTATAACATTTACTAAGACACCCAAGCACAAAATACTTTAACAGATAATGTTGCACTTGTAGAGTTCATGCTGAAAGAGCAAAACAACGTGGGGTTCAACCCATTTGGAATCACTATCTTAGGAGAAGAATAACCATGAATAAAGGTCAGGCACACAGCTATCCAGTGATCTATAAACTTGTACATGCAGAATACATGGAAATAGCAGGTAATTGGCACACACAAACAAGATTTTAGAACGCTCAGGGAAATTACTAAGTAACAAAGTTGTGGGCACTTTCAGGCAACATAAATTCTCACTTAACTACTTGACGGGGGGAAATTTAAGAATATAAAAGGGAACGAAATAAAATCCAGACCTTGGTAAGCCTCGTTAATCTCTTGAAATCTCAAAGTGGCACTGTCCTCGTCTTTTTGCTTGTCAGGATGCCATTTCTGCACAAGACAACAGCTTAAGTTCCAAACCTTCCAATTACAAACCGAAAAAAAAATCCATCCGCGTCACAAAGCGGTAACCCAAGAAAAGAGAGTAAGAAGTCTAGGATAAGAACCAGTGCAAGGCGTATATAGTTCGACCGAATAGCATCCTCCGTAGCATCATAATCAACTTCAAGTATTTTATAATAATCCTGCATACATTGCCAGTCACGAACCCTAATATTACAAAAAATAATAAATAATAAATAAAAGGGAAATGCAACCACCTTGGGTTTAGAGAGAAGGGAAAGGAGATCGAAATTAAAGAAAGAATCCTGATCTGGTTGATGTTTTTGTGGTTGGGTTTGAGAATCGTCCCAGTCTTCCCACATCATCGTGTTACTGGTGGAGCTTGAGACACAGAACAACGGTGTGAGAGACCCTTCCTTATCTTTGTTCAGACTTTTCTGGATAAACCTCTGCACCAGTCGAGTGGGTCGGTCCTCTAATACGTATCAGTATATGTATCGGCGTGCCGCATTGTTGTTGTCGTTATTATTATTGTTATTATTTTCTTCTTCTTTCAGTTCTGTATTGATGAGGCTACATTCATGTGGTTTTCGGACGAAGTTTCTGGACGAAGGCCGCCAGGTTTTTATTTATTTATTTTTATTTAGAGTTTTCTTTTCATGGTTTTTACTTACATTTAACCGTGAAAATGGGGCCAGTGTTTTTTATATATATAATTGGGTATTCAGTCACAATTAATTTTGGATTCATGGAATATCTTATAATAAATAAAAATAAAAGACTATTTGGGAGTGTGTGGCGGTAGCTTTTCAAAGTGTTTATTGTGCCGAAATACATCAAAATGATATTTTTTTATTTTTTAAAAATTATTTTTGAAATCAGTACATTAAAATAATTTATAACACATAAAAACATATTCATTTAAAATAAAATAAAAAATTAAATTTCAGTCAAAAACCGGTGGATAGAAATATCAAACAATCACTAAAAGCGCCACAAAAATGACAATCATACCTGACATTTTAACCTGGGTAACTAAAGGACCAACAGTTTCACTGACCGTCAGGCCAATACCGTGCTGGCAGGATACAATGTTAATGTAAAAAATTATTGGTTTTTGGTTTTCTCCTCTCTCCTCTCTCCTCTCTCTGGAATTGGATATTATTTTACTTTTATTTATGCTCTCATTTTTATTTAAATCATGGATATATGATATTTAAATTTTTTTATGTAATCTTGCTTGATTTAAAACTAACTTTATTTATTATTGCCACGACTCATCTTTTATCCCTAATTTTAAAATAAATTTATTTTTCAATAAAGTTCCATCAACCTTCATTACCATCTAAACTATTCGCTATTTTGTGCGGCGAGATAGGTAATAAAAATAAAAGAAAAATGATAAAAGAATATAGAGGATGGAGTGAAGAGGAAAGAGAAAAGGAGACTAAAATGAGGAGTGAAAAATAATTGAAGATTCAAAAAATAGGAGAATGAAAATATATGAAAAATCAAATAAACTTGGAAAATTGCAGGAAAGTTATCCGACCTGGGAAGGTGAAATATAATTATTAGGGACCAGCAAGAAGGAAACAATATACAATTCCCTGGGAGTACTTTTTTCCAATTAAATTTTTTGGTAGCCATTGAAAATGCTCTTATGGCTCCATGCAGTTGACTCTTTTTAAGTCAAATTAATATTATTATAGGGTTATTTGTCATTGCGATAAGAAATTATTTATTAAAAATTTAAAAAAAAATTATTTTTATTTTCTATTTTAAATTTAAAAAAAATAGTGTTTTTAAATCATTTTGATATATTTATGTCAAAAATATTTTTTTAAAAAAAATATATATCATTTTAACACATTTATAAATGATAAATATTTTCAAAAACAATTATAATCACACTTCCTCACTATAGATCCAGTGCAAACTGAAAAGTGCTGGGGTCAATATGGGAAAATTATGACTTTTAATTGTAGTTTTTGTCGTGGCTAGCTATAGCTGTTATTATTGTAAAATATATAGTTCATAGAATATGTTCTTAAAATGATTTTTTGTTGTACTATATTGAAAAGTCCAAAAGATTCATTTTCTAATTTTAGATTCATGACTTTCAATTGCCATTCAGGATAAATTGGTTTAACCTTCTAACTATATTTAAAAACCATGTCATGGATAAAAAAAGGAAGTGGAAAATAAAATAAAATAAAATAAAATAAAATAAATGCATACGTGAGAATGTAGGATTTTAACTATACATTTATTTTTTATTATTCGTAATTATAAGTCATTGTTTTCTCGATTATTTGTTTTGCTAGTCAAATAAAAACAAATTTTACGAAAGACCGTCCAACATTGCTTCAAGGGGAAACTATCGATAAACTAGAATAGCCTTATTTTAAACCTTTAGAATATTATAAGATAATTATATCATATTATGGATCGTATTAATTATTTTTAACATCGAGATGATGACATATCAATTTAATTCAATTAATTTATCATACCTTTAACCCCAGTCATGGACCCAAATAATTAATTATTTTTTAAAAAAAATATTGTTATTTAATTACACGGTAATAAAAATTGGTAACCACGATAAAACTACCAAATAAAAAAAACTTGTTTTTGCTATTTTTTTATCATCTATACTTTCTTTTAATCACATTGATGACACACAATCAATATTATTGAATTCAAATAAAATAATAACTCACATTTCAAATCTTTCTTGCTTTTTTAAAAACATTTGCATTGCCGGAGCATTCTTTTTTGTCAGGAATTACAATATAACTAAAACAGCTCGGGTCAGTCCACTGTGCACGCACTGCCATTTTTTGCTTTTGCTCCGCACGCGTATGTGCACATCTTTTTTTTTTCTACAGAGATGCCTTTTATAACATTTATTGTGGAGATGAGTATTCAAAATCGTTCTAGCCGAGCGGCTCGCCCTGCACGCTACCATGTGCAGGTGCAGGGTTCGAATTGTGATTTATGGAGAGCAACCGGTTGCTTTCCTTTTTTTTAATTCTTTTTTTTTTAATTCTTTATCTTTTTCTTTTTTATTCTTTTTCTTTTTTTTTTATTCTTTTTCTTTTTTTTTAATTCTTTTTCTTTTTTTTAATTCTTTTTTTAACATTCTTTTTTTAATAATAATAAGAACAATAACAATAATAATAATAATAATATGTGTTTTATTTTCCATTATTAACATAATAATAATCATAATCATAATAATAATAATATATTCTTTTTCTTGCGTACTCTTTTGTTAATCTTTATAAGTGTTTTTTCTTTCGGGATAATTTGATAATTTTAATTGTTTTTGCAATAATAGCAATAATCATTTTATATCTAATATTACAAGGGATAAAAGACAACTCAATAACAAAAACTAAACAAATTTACCTAGGTTATCTACAATTAAAAAACGATACAAGTCATTTTTGTCTCAATTACACTATTCCTTTTAAACAGCGAACAAGCCATTATTATATGTTTTAATATTTATTGCATATTATCGCCTAAAAGTATATAAAGAGATAAAAAAAATGACCTCGGATTTTTTGCATGAAAAAATTTAATATTAGCATTCTTAAATAAATTTAATATAATAATATGATGAATAAATCTTATAAAATAAAAAAAATGGCTTTGAATTTTAATTTTATAGTCTTTTGTTCAAGTTTATTTCTTAAAAAAAACAAAAAATTAGATTTTTAATATTTAAGATCTAATATTACCCGGAAAATACAGCTCAAAAAAACAAAAGGTAAACAAATTTGCCTAGATTATCTACAATTAAAAAATATATGAGGCACTTTCCGTTTGAACTACATTGTTCTTTTTTTACTGTAAATAAGTAATTATAGCACGCAAAAAAATTATATTGATTTTTTGAAAATAAATTTCAATATTTTTATTTATAATTTGTAAGATCTAATATGATTAGGGGAAAAAGGCAACTAATCTTTTTTTTTTACAAATTTACTTATGTTTTCTACAATTAAAAAATATAAAAATCATTTCCCATTTCGATCACACTATATAATATGTCAGACTAAGTATATGTGTTTAATATTTATTTAATAGTCTCGCCTAAAAATATATAGACAGAGAAAATAAATGACCTACAATTTCTTGAAAAAAAAATTAATATCGGTATTCTTAAATATATTTAATATAATAAGATAATGAATAAATCTTATAAAAAAAATTGTCTTTGAAGTTAAATTTATATTTTAGACTCTTTTTTTTCCTTTTCAGAAACTGTGATTTTTTTCCACATGTATTTTTTATTTTTGAGTGTCCAAGTCAGTTGTTCTTTTTTTACCGGGTTTCTTTTTTTGTTTTTTTCTACCAAAGTATCCGTGACAACAAATTTCTAATAAATCATTTCACCTTCTTAGCAAATTTTCTAACAAATTTTATCAAAAAAAAATTAGCAATAGCAATATTCAATCACATTTTGGTTGAAAAAAAGTATTTTTAACAGATTTTAACAATTATAATTATACTAATTAAATATTAAAATAACAAAATACAATATTTATAAAATCATTCAATTTTCTACATTGATAAAAAAGCCCAGCGGAGCGGGCAGATCAACTCGTAATTATATATATAAACAACCAAATAAATAAACATTTGCATTTATTTATATGTGTGTGTATTTGTATTGTATTGATAATCATAATTTTATAATGAATAATTTAAGTAAAAAAAAATTATTCTCTCATAGAATAATTTTTTTTCTTGGTAAATAAAATACAAGTATAAATATCAAGAAATCCATACCATTACCATCCGGCGCAAGACAACTCTACAAACTACAAAGTCGCCCTAATAAATTACCTAACAAATAAAGCGTGTGGATGTTTTCCTATTCATTGTACTGTGACTTTAGAGAAGATTTTATTGTGGATTGTGGCAGTGTACTGCCACTTCTATCGTTAATGACCCAAGGCTTTAGTCTGGTTGGGTGAGGGTTGTCGCACCCCAAAAATGAGCGTATGCGGCGTCGTGGCAACTTGTCCCCGTGAGCGGGGGAGATTAAATGTCGAGAGAATTATCTATTTTTGTAAAAAAGGAGTCGCCACCTAGTATTACGGTTACTAGGAAACCTAAGACTGGTCTTTCAGAGATTCTAGGGTAAGGGACTGGTTGCGTAAAGGGAAAGTTTTAGCACCCCTTGTACGCCCTGCCTAAGGTAAGATGCTTGGTGTTTTTGTTTGTCTTATGATTACTAAAATATTGAAAAATATATTTAAATGTTGATGATGTACTATTCCTGCCGAATATTTTGGATATCAACCCTTTAGGATTTATCTACCCCAACACCGGTAGTGAATAATAGCATATTATTCCCGCCGAATATTTTGGATAGCAACCCTTTAGGATTTATCTACCCAAACACCGGTAGTGAATAATAGCATATTATTCCCGCCGAATATTTTGGATAGCAACCCTTTAGGATTTATCTACCCAAACACCGGTAGTGAATAATAGCATATTATTCCCGCCGAATATTTTGGATAGAATTTATTTATCCAAACACCGAACCATGAATAATATGAATCACCGAAAAAGTTTTTTATATTTTTTTGAATATTGGCTAATACCCTTTGGATTTTACAAACATGTTATAAAATCTCAAAATGCAAGAAATGATTTTTTCCTTTGCAAAATCCATGTTAAAACCCATTTTCTCTTCGAAACCAAGATAATATATATTTTTTCAAAAGAAACAATTTTTAAAATATGCTAGTGTATTAGCCTTATGCAAGAAAAGCAACATATTTTTTAGGGTTTTTTTATATAAAAAACAAAAATATTTTTTTAATATTTTTTATTATTTTATTATTATATTATTATTTACGGGTGGGCTGGACTGCCAGCCCACCCGTTTGGCGTCTGGGCTGCAAGCCCAAAATGCCAGCTTTCACAGGGGCTGGGCTCGCGGCCCGACTTAACTAAGCTGGGTTGTGAGCCCGGCGTCTCTCTCTTCCAGGTCGGGCTTCCCGCCTAAATGGGCCGAGCTCAGCGGCCCGACCCGAATGAAATTGCATGCAGAGTGAGAAGAAGATGCACAGTAACATGAGTATTTTTCAAGTACAACGAATGGAGATTCTATTAATACCTTCGTGTAGAGGACGTCGAGGTGGTTCTTCCAGTCGTGACGGAGAGAGGAATAGTGGCCTGTGGTGGCCGGAAACTTGATCGGAAGGTGACGGGTGCACCTACTGTCGTCGGTGTTGTTTGGTTTTTTCTTCGCCGTGGAGGGTGTTTGAGCTGTTGGGGGTTGTGGGAAGATGAAGGTGGTGAGTTTAGGTGGCCTGAGGTGGTGGTCGGGATGAGAGAGGAGCGGCTGTTGGCTGGGTTTTTAGGAGAGGGAGAAAACAGGGGCGTGAGAGAGAGGTGACAGTGATTTTAAAATGGTGTTGAAGGCAAGATGAAGGTGGTTGACGGTGGTGTTTTTTTTTTCACACCGAGAGGGAGAAAGAGAGGGACCAGCTGTGCTGGTTTTAGGATTGAATGAGAGGGAGCAGAAAACAGAGCAAGGGAGAAAGAAGAAGAAAAAAGAAAAAAAGAAAGAAAAGAAAAAAAATGAAACTGAATGTAGCGGGATGGTGAAAACAGGAACGAAAAAAAATCAAATTTTCTACGTAAAATCTTCCCTTTTTCTCAGTTTTTTTCTACTAGTTTTTTTTCTCCTCCCTGTTTCTATTTTCCACCTGAACATTTGCTCCCCTGTTTCTCTTTTTCTGCCTGAACTTCCTTCCCCCCCTATCTTGCTCTTCAGCTTCATCTATTTATAGGGGCTATCTGCAGGTTATCGTTGGTGACCTGCAGATAGTTTTTCCTTAACTCAAGGCAGCAAACATTCCCTAATTCATGGCAGGTGGCGGGGAAGAGGTCTGCAATATGGGTGGCTTCGGGTGGCTCAATAAATATTGTTTGTTGTTTTTGGATGCAAAATGCAATTTGGTCCCTCAATTCATAACTCCTTTAATTGCACCCTCTATTGAACTTAAATTTATGATTTCTTTCAATTATACCCTCCTTCATAATTTTCAATACTAGCCTTAAATTCGTACCCCTTTTTTATTTCGGTCCTCGACTTTTACCCGTGCGATATAGTCCCCACTCAACCATTTCTGGCCTAATTTGTTCAATTTGGTCCCCGATTTCACTAATTGACTTAGAAAAAATTCAAATTGGTTTTCGAGAATTCAAATATCACCAATTGAGCCCGAATTAATTTTAAGAACTTGATTTCTTATTGACTAAGCCTTTAACAAAAATTAATTTGATCAATTTAAAGTATAAGCAAGTCGTCAAGCTTAATTAAACCCTTCAATTGGACCTAAATTAATTCCTGAATATAATTACGCTTTTATATTAACCAACGACTATATCAAATTGGCCATAAAAAATATAATTATATTTTATGACTTAGTTTATATGCGGATTTATCTCATAATAAAATACTTTAGCTTTGGATCTGCGTTTTTTTTCATTTTTGGGCCCAAAAGGGTACAATCGAACTTTAAAAAATGTCCAAAATTTTAACTTGATTTTTTTACCGACACCATCCCCTATTTATTTTATTTTTTGTTATTTTCTGATAGTTTTTTGAGGCTTGATCCAAAATTGGATTACAACAAGGGTTGTATTGATTTTTCATTACTTTGTTTTTTTCGAGACATGAAAGCATGGGGGGTGTTTTTTCTTTTGTACATTAGGTTTCCTATGAACATGCGTACTGATGTTATTATCTTTTCAATTCTTTTCATCTCCTTCACTTATGAATACGTTGTTATAAAAATTCACCGTTGGATTACTTGAAAGCTTAGATGGCAAGAACAGGCACAATCAACCCAGGAGACTTAGCTATCCTTTTGTCTAAATCTTCAATTTTGAAATAAAACTAATCTACAGAAGAAAAAGAGACCTAACTCTCATCATCCACAGAACATGAGTGGACGGTAACTCACAGGCACAATCAACACTTGGAGCTTCAATTTCAAGCTTCTTCTTTTGCCTGAATCTTGAACAAAATCCTTTCAAATTCATAGAGTCTGTTTTTCTTACCTTACATTTCAGAAATGAACCATATTTTATGTATTAGTGCTTTTAGATTTTGTTTTTATTTTTTTTATTTTTTAAATTTTAATTTATGTCGGTTACATTGTATTTAATTTTTATTTTTTTTATTTTCCGGTTCCAGAAAACACTGTAGCAATCTACAATGTTTTTTCCTGTGCCATGAAAAAAGGACACACACACACACACGTCCCGGTTTTACTGCGCTAATCTACAGTAACACCTACTATTAATATATATTTTTGTGAAAGACAAACAGTTGTTGAGGTAACCGAGATGATCTAAAGAGTGTCAAATTAAGGTCCCCTCCGAGGGCATGGGTTCGAATCCTACTCTCAGCATATTTTTTTTAGTGAATCTACATTAAAATTAGATTTAATATATATTTTCAAGAAAGATGAACGAATGTTGAGGTGGCCGAGCGTGTCTATGAGGCGGGAGACAAAAATTCCGTTCAAGAGGTTGGGGGTTCATGTCCCACTCTTGACAGATTTCTATTTTACATAAAGATATGATTAATTTTTCTTAATGACGATGATAATTTTTTTGTTTTTTTAATGATGATGATAATTTTATGTTGGTTATTCCGTTGAAACCTATTAAACAAATAATTTTATATCGATTTAAAATTCATATATTTTATAGAAAACTTGCATTTCACATGAATTCTGCATAAATTTATTATTTTGATCAAAAATATATTATAAAAAAATAATTAATATTTTTTCATGTTAAAAAAATATGATAACGCCTGCGACGAGGCGCAAGACTAGTTAATTAATAAAACACGAGCAACTACCCCAGAAAAAAAAATGTCATCACGTCCCCATGACCAAGCACTGGTCGCCCTGGTATCCCCACTTGCTCTCTCCTTCGACGGAGCAATTCTCGGGGCAGTTCTTGCATATGTCGTTGTACGTTCAATTCTCAATTACGCTACAAATTCCAAATCCCTTGCCAAATTTAACAGGGCACCCACTCTCTTTGTATCCGACATCGGCTTGCTCCTTCAAAATCACGATCAAGATCGCCAGGACCATGAACATAACCCTGTAATTGTCAGATGGCTCATTGAGGCTAAATCAACCGTTGACTGGATATGGAAGAAGAGCTTTAGAACCCCTAATGTTTTGCTTTCTCATTATTATTCTTATCTGTCTGTTATTCTTTAAAAAACTCAAACCGTGGGTCGTTGCAGAGGAGAGAAAAGTGAGAGAGCGGTGTATCCGACATCCGCTTGCTCCTTCAAAATCACGATCAAGATCGCCAGGACCATGAACATAACCTTGTAATTGTCAGATGGCTCATTGAGGCTAAATCAACCGTTGACTGGATATGGAAGAAGAGCTTTAGAACCCCTAATGTTTTGCTTTCTCATTATTATTCTTATCTGTCTGTTATTCTTTAAAAAACTCGAACCGTGGGTCGTTGCAGAGGAGAGAAAAGTGAGAGACGGGGGGAGGCGCAGGTGACAAGGTTGTTTGATGGACCGAGGATGTTTTAGGTTTTTATTTTCAATGGTAATTTTTTTATTTGAAAGTGCTATGTATGTTTCACATTGAATTGCTATTGCAAAAGCATTTATTTTCATCTTTTTTTAAAACGTTGTTTTCATTAAAAAATTGTGTGAAACCCATGTCAAAATTTTGCTTATCACACTTTATCAAACACTTATTTAATCTGTCTATATGCAAATGTGGATGACATCGCAATGCCAAACAAGCATTTAGACCGGCACCAAATGAAATGTGTCTGTATAGTGTTCTGATTAAAAATATACCAAAAAATAAATTTTATTACAAAAATATTGATACTGACATGTTTTTTTGGTATAAACCACGCGTCGTCGTAGACACTTGCCTAGACTAATCTACGCTCGCACCGGGTGGACCTCGAAGAGGTGAAAATGCTCTCCAAATAGCCGGTTCCATATAAGAAGAGAGATTGAACCCCTGACTTCTCTTAAGGGACGGAAATACCCTCATCACTCACGACAGGAACCAATACTGACACGTTAAAGTAATACAAAAAGTACCTAAAAATATTAATTTGATATTTTTTCAGAGAAAAACAATGTAGGGGCAGATTGAAACCTGAAAATTCTGAAACATCTTGCTTCGGATATTTTCCAGGTAGAAAACAAGAATAGAATCTGCGTGGGTCTTCTTGTACTGTTCGGTCAAGTATTTCTATGGTAGTGTGGTCCAGATGAGCTGGAGTGGACAGTACATCATTGTTTCTCACCGCAAAAGGCCCGAAAATTATGGACATAAGATCGTATCAAATATCATTTTCACATGGACTAGATGACAGCTGTCAATAATTTCCAATTTTCCAGACTTGAAATCCCAACGAGTCACGAATTGCAAACAATATCTGCTATTGTTCACACCTTTAAGCTCTCAAATTTGTTTTTTATTTTTTAATTACTGTTTATTTAGTTTAAATTATTTCATTTGTTTATTTTAATTTTTTTTTATCTTTCTTGGATTTCCCTCTATCATATCTCATCCCCCTTTCATTTTGTTTTTATATTTTTTTTTATCTTGCAAGTTTTTTATTAATATTTTCAAATATTTCATTATTCCAATTTAAATTGACTAGGAAATAAGATTTTTTTTATTGAAATCGGGTATAGATTTTTTATATATTCAACTAGGTTTAAGAGATTTATTTGAAATTGTTTTTTTTTTCTTTTTTAAGGCGAAGTTTTTTATATATTTATTTACTATGGCATGCCTTCTACTGAGCTAGCCCCTCGTGTGCGTGTCTATATTATTAATTTCACCATTATCATTTTTTAATATATGCATAGTCTATTAAAGTACAAAATCTCACCTTAATAAGATTTTTTATCTTTTAAAATTAATATTTATTATTTTAATTGTGATTGTTTTGTTTTTCTCAAATCCCATCCTCTTCTGTTTTTTTTTTTTTTTTTTTATAAAACCTTGTTCCTGTTGCTATTTTTTTTTGTGTGTGTTTGTGTTTGCAAGTTTTTTTTATTGATTTTTTCATTATTTCATCATTAAAGATTAATTTTTTTGAGAGTTATTTTTTTTATTGATCTCAAGCACAAGATTTAACGGGTTGTAAGATTTAGAAATTATACTAGGTTTATAAGTTTTTTCTCGATTTGCTTCATTGTTTTTCCAAATTCCATCCTTTTTTTTGTATAAAATTTTACCCTTACTATTTTTGTTTTGATTTTTTTTTTTGCATTTGAAAACTGTTTATCAATACTTTTTCAACAATTTATCATCCAAACTTAAATTGATTGATAGAGAGGTCAAATCAGATGAATTGTGTTTTCAATAAGCAAGTAGAACGAGAAAGAGGGGACAGGGGGGGCGATAGAGAGGTGCGGTTGCTGTCGAAAATAAAGGCTTTTCAACCCATGTATTTAAGGTGACCCTTCAAGTGTCAACAGGGAAGGGAAAAAAAACACATGGCAGAGTAGACGGCTGCTAATTTTTTATGCTTGTCCTTTTTTCCATGCACATGATTTTAAATTCCTAAAATTCAATCAAATAGAGTGATTTTTCTGTTTTTTAAATCGATTTTTTTTCTTTTAATACATGATTTTAGTTAATTTTTTGGGTTGGATGGTTGACTTTTCTGAATACCTCCTCGCAGCGCTACCTGCCTTTTCACCGGAGGAAAAGTTGCAGCCCTTGTTTATACTGCCCCCAGAGAAAAAAAAACTGAGGAATATTCGAGGACACCATTGTCAAAACAGCTCCCTTCTCCCAACG
>CM063589.1:6572939-6590302 GCA_032356905.1 Salix exigua
GGTGTTTATAGGTTGAGAATTGGATTTTCAACCCGGAGAATGTTACAATAATAATTCAGTTGTTAGTTAGTTTCAGTTGTAATCAATTACAACAGTTGATTCTTTTTTGTTATTTCTGTTGGTAGCTTGTATTTCTGGTATCATCATGTGATTCGAATGTGAATCACTTTGTAAGTTTTCTGTAACCGACAGAATGACTATATATATTTAGTCACCTGCTTAATAAAAGATAAGATTGAGTTTCCAAACACTGTCAAAACAGAATTCAACATTTGGTATCAGAGCCATCCCTAGATTCAAAACAATTTCTTTGTTTCTCTGAATAACCATCGATCATATGGCAAGTGAAAGCTTTGTTCAACCAGCAATCCCTAGATTTGTGGGGCATTATGATCACTGGAGCATGTTGATGGAGAACTTCCTTCGATCCAAGGAATATTGGCAGGTAGTGGAAACTGGAATTGCTTCTGCTGCAGCAGAAGAAGGAACTCTCACGAATGAGCAACAGAAGACCATAGCTGATCAAAGATTGAAGGATTTGCGAGCAAAAAACTACCTATTCCAGGCAATTGATCGTTCAATTCTGGAAACCATACTGGACAAGGAAACTTCTAAAGGAATTTGGGATTCTATGAAGAAAAAATTCCAAGGTAACACACGGGTTAAGCGTGCACAGCTGCAAGCTCTTCGCAAAGAGTTTGAAATCCTACATATGAGGGATGGTGAGAATGTTTCTGACTATTTTGCTCGTACACTTACAATTACAAATAAATTGAGATTTCTTGGAGAAGAAATGAAAGAAATTACTGTTATTGAGAAAATATTGCGTTCAATGGTTGCTAAATTTGATTACATTGTGTGCTCGATTGAGGAGTCCAAGGACCTGTATACAATGTCAATTGATGAACTACAAAGTAGTTTAATAGTTCATGAACAGAGGATGCACAGCCATGTTGTAGAAGAACAGGTTTTAAAAACCACACATGACTTTTATGAAAGGAAATCAGGTCGTAATAGCAGTAGCTATTTTAGAGGGAGAGGTCGTAATAGTGGAAGGCAGGGTTTTGGTGGAAGGCAAGGCTTTGACAAGTCCGTTGTGGAATGCTATTATTGCCACAATCTTGGTCATTTCCAACATGAATGCCCATGAAAGAGCAGAAATAGAGGATCACAGTCACAATCGCAGGCTTACTATGCTGAAACAGATGAACCACTGTTACTCATGGCTTGCATTGAAGATGAAGAGATAATGAAATCAAGACATTTCATGGATGAGAATGAACACATGTTACTTATGGCATGTGTTGATGATGCAGAAGAGATAGAGTTTTTTGACTCTTTACTGGAAAATACTGATCACATGCCCACAGATGCACATTGTTTTGAAGGAAAATGTGCAGATGGGAAGAGTTATGAAATTGTTGAAAATTGTGCAGATGAAGGATATTGTGCAGTTGAGATGAGTTGTGCAGATGAAGGGGAGTGTGAAAATGCATCGAAATTGCACAGCAACACACCAAATCTGGAAATTGCTGAATTGAATGCACCAAGCGGTCGACCGCTTGGAAGACTACTCTTAACCGGTCAACCGGTTCATAAACTGGAGGGTGTCGAAATTTCCACAGAATTGAATGAAGGGAAGAACTGCATTGAGGGGGTTAAAATGGGTTTTGATGAGATCAAAATCACCAAGAACACAATGCAAATGTTGCTCATGGTTCATATTGAGAAAGCACAAGATGAAACAACTTGGTTTATGGACTCTGGTTGTAGCAACCATATGTCTGGGCATAAAAGTTTTTTCACAGAATTGGATGAAGACTTCCACAGATCTGTCAAATTGGGAGATAATTCTAGTATTGATGTGCTAGGAAAGGGGAAGATCCATCTTCAAGTTAATAATTGTTCACAGGTCATCTCAGAGGTGTTCTACATACCAGATTTGAAGAACAACTTGCTTAGCATTGGGCAACTACAGGAAAAGGGGCTGGCAATCCTGTTCAAAGACAATAAGTGCAAAGTGTATCATCCTGATAGAGGTCTCATCATTGAGACCGAGATGACCCTCAATAGAATGTTCATTGTAATAGCCAAAATTCAACAGAAGGATCACAACTGTTTCATGACACCAGCAGAAAACTTAGATTATCTATGGCATTGTAGATATGGTCATCTAAGTTTTGGTGGTCTGCAAACTCTAATGCAAAAGGGGATGGTTCTTGGGTTACCTAAACTCAAATACTGCAGTGTGGTGTGTGATGATTGCGTTTTGGGAAAGCATCATAGGAGTACATTTCCAAGAGCTGCTGCCTGGAGAGCATCCCAACCTCTCCAGCTCCTTCATGCTGACTTATGTGGCCCAATTTCCCCTGCTTCTAATGGTCATCTAAGGTACTTATTTACTGTTATAGATGACTTCAGCAGGAAGCTTTGGGTGTTCTTCTTGACTGATAAATCTAAAACATTTAAGATGTTTAAGCTCTTCAAGACCAGGATTGAAAAGGAAACTGGAATCAGTATCAAAGAACTACGAACTGATAAAGGTGGGGAGTTCAATTCTAATGAGTTTGCAGAATTTTGTGAGCTTCATGGGATTAAACGACAACTCACAGCAGCTTATACACCCCAACAGAACGGGGTGGCAGAGAGGAAAAATCGAACAATTATGAACATGGTTCGAAGCCTCCTCACCAGTAGAAAAGTCCCAAAAACCTTCTGGCCCGAGGCTGTAAACTGGGCAGTACACGTTTTAAACAGGAGTCCTACTCTTGCAGTCAGAAATAAAACCCCAGAGGAGGCATGGAGTGGGAATAAGCCTTCAGTAACTCATTTTAGAGTGTTTGGGTGTGTCTCCTATGCTCATGTCCCAGATAATAAAAGAACTAAATTGGATGATAAAAGCTTGAGGTGTGTGCTGTTGGGAATAAGTGAAGTGGCAAAAGCATATCGTCTCTATGATCCACTAGCTCAAAGAATTGTTATAAGTAGGGATGTTATTTTTAAAGAAGGGGAAAGCTGGCCGTGGAGTGCAGACTACAATGATGCAATTCAAGCACCTCTTGAGCGGGGGGATGTTGATGAAGAGGTGTCAACTGAGGATCAAGAGTCAACTGATATTCAGGATGTTCCCACTAACATCAGAACTGATGAAATGGGTGAACATGATCAATCTGCACATGCAGATCACTCTGCACATGCAGCAGATGATGCTGAATTCAATAGGCCTGAGAACTTGATATATGCTGAAGGGGGTTCCAGTTCTGCTAAAAATATTCAATCACATGAGGCTGAGGGATCCAGTTCTGCTATGAAACGCACCAGACAGCCATCAGTATGGCTTCGAGAATTTGACAGTGGTGAAGGTCTCTCGGATGAAGATTATCAAGGCAATTTTGCTTTGCTTGTTGATGCAGACCCTCTAACCTTTAAGGATGCAATTGGTAGTAGTAAATGGAGGAGTGCTATGGATTCCGAGATTGCTGCAATTAAGAAGAATAAAACATGGGACCTTGTGGATCTTCCCAAAGGTGCAACAGTGGTAGGGGTAAAATGGATATACAAAACGAAATTGAATGAACACGGAGAGGTGGATAAATTCAAGGCTCGTCTTGTGGCAAAAGGATACACTCAAAAACATGGGGTGGATTACACCGAGGTGTTTGCTCCTGTGGCTCGCATGGATACCATTCGGATTGTGCTAGCTCTTGCTGCTCAGAAGGGGTGGAGTTTATTCCAGCTTGATGTGAAATCTGCGTTTCTTCACGGTGAATTAAATGAAGAGGTATATGTCGAGCAACCTCCTGGATATGTTGTGAAGGGTGGAGAAACAAAAGTGTATCGATTGTGCAGGGCTCTGTATGGTTTAAAACAGGCCCCACGTGCATGGTACAGTCAAATTGAAGCCTATTTTCTCAAAGAAGGATTTGAGAAATGTCCATATGAACACACCTTGTTCATCAAGAAACCACACGGGACCTCTTTGTTACTAGTATGCCTCTATGTTCATGATCTCATCTTCACAGGAAATGATGAAGGTCTGTTCAACTCTTTTAAACACTCCATGATGAAGGAGTTCGACATGACAGATTTGGGAAGGATGAGGTACTTTCTGGGGTTAGAAGTGGTGCAAAGGGCTGATGGTATCTTTGTTTGTCAGAAGAAGTATGCTCAGGAAGTGTTAGCAAGGTTTAACATGGGAGAATGTAATGCTGTGTATAACCCGATTGTTCCAGGTATGAAGTTGATTGCAGACCAGGAGGGTGTAGCAGTGGATACAAATCTCTACATGCAGATGGTAGGCTATTTGATGTATTTAACATCAACCAGGCCTGACCTTATGTTTGTGGTTAGCAATCTCAGTAGACACTTGGCTCATCCCACAGAGCTACATCTTGGAGTTGTGAAGAGAGTCTTGCGATACATCAAAGGAACCATCTCGTATGGTATATTTTATAAGCATAATGGCCATAGAGAACTTCTTGCTTATACTAATAGTGATTATGCAGGAGACTTGGAAGATAGAAAGAGTACTTCGGGTTTCTTGTTTATGCTAAGTTCAGAAGCTGTATCTTGGTCATCAAAGAAGCAACCTATTGTTACTCTTTCTACCATTGAAGCTGAATTCATTGCAGCTGCCTCTTGTGCATGCCAGGCTGTATGGGTGAGAAGGGTGTTGGAAAAACTGGATTATGCTTCTACAGGAGCTACAATCATGTATTGTGATAATAGTTCCACCATTAAGCTTTCGAAGAATCCTGTCATGCACGGTAGAAGTAAACATATCGATGTTCGATTTCACTTCCTTCGTGATCTAACTAGAGATGGCGTGGTAACCTTAATGCACTGTCACACTCAAGAACAGTTGGCAGACATTTTAACCAAACCATTGACAAGAGTTGTGTTTGAAAGGCTGCGTGCTATGATGGGCGTGTGTGATGATTCTCATTTGAACTGAAGACTGTAACAAGACAGTGTCTTCAGTTCAGGGGAGTGATTGTTACAATAATAATTCAGTTGTTAGTTAGTTTCAGTTGCAATCAGTTACGTCAGTTGATTCTTTTCTGTTATTTCTGTTGGTAGTTTGTATTTCTGGTAAATGACTGTCATCATGTGATTCGAATGTGAATCACTTTGTAAGTTTTCTGTAACCGTGAGAGTGACTATATATACTTAGTCACCTGCTTAATAAAAGATAAGATTGAGTTTCCAAACACTGTCAAAACAGAATTCAACAGAGAACTCATCTCCCCGTCATACAATGTGCTATCTATCATATTAGATGACATGTAGTTTTTTTTTTTTACTTCACTGGATAATTGAACTGCTGGACAAAATTTATTTTGCTTCTTAACAAATTGTAATCTTATTAATTGTAGACAACAAATAACTAATTTTTCATAAATTTTATTAATTATAATTTTACTATATACCAATTAAATTATTAAACAATCAGTTAAAAAACAATCGATAATCAAATTGTTTGTTAAAGAAAATAAATCACTCCTCTATGCTAAATTTAATCGATTATAATTTTATTATTTACCTATGAAATAACTAACCAAACATTAAAATCATGCCCAAGCATTAACTAGATAGCTGGTAAAAACACATAATTCATTTTTTAATGATGTTTACTGATTATAAATATGCTATATATCAATTAAATAATTATTCAGATAGTTAAAATAATATCAATATTTAATCAATTTAATGTAGAAAATAGATAGCTTATCTTTGACGAATTTCATGTATTGTAATGTAGAAAACAGATAGCTTATTTTGATGAATCTCATCTATTATAATTTTAATAATTAAATATTTTACTAATCACTATAAACATGTAAAAAATATAAACAATTCTTGCTTCCACGTGTTTGTAAATGAATAACAAACGTGAAATTCCAAATTTTCCTTCATGATGTCCACGCCGCTGCAAATTGACTCCTCTCGGCGGTTTACTTGACTGAAAAGCAAAGCAAAGAAAAAGGGAGACGGTAATAGATAGCGTATCTCCTTTGCCGACAATATGCAGCCAGGTGTGACTGTATTTAATCCACGAGAAAGTAGATTTTACAGATGCAATGCATTTGCCTGCCTTCTGTGATGTTTCTAGCCTGCTTATTAAGACTCCCAGAAGAATTCGATGTTCATCTTTGGATGATTTGTCATTTTCTGTAGCGAAGCCCCACAAGATGACAAAATTAATTGCCTTGCCTTGTTTTATCTTGTTTCGAGTCTTAATTAATAAAACAGACTCTGTTTAGCCAGGGGTCTAGCGATAGCTAGCTCCTTGAAAAAAAGAAAAGCCCCCCCCCGTTTGAAATCTTGCCAATTTCTTTCACCCACCCTTTTTAACTAGCCGCAGTTTCTGGAAGAGAACAAAGTGTTGCCTGAGCTGTGAGACGGTAATAACACAAGCATGCATGAAAATAAAACAAAAAAGTCCGCCGCCGCACCACAGAATCCCTTGTGTGCCGGAGATGTCGAGCAAAGCAGCAACAGACATTGATTCTTGGCGCGGTGCTTGCATGTCAAGAAACTTCAGTGTTTTTCTAACTTGACGTCTAAAATGTTTAAAAGCCAAGTAGTTATCTGGCAGCTCATTTATATAATTGTTGGGATCAGACGTTTAGAATCCATAAAGAGAATAGAATTAATTAATTACATCCTGTATTTTCTTTCACTTGATAAAAAAAATTATGCTATACATTTACTCGATTGAGAGCTTATATTTTTGTTTTAATCAATAAGAAAGACCTTATTAATTGAATAAAAGGAGAGTCGATAATAGTACTCGAGTAGCGAAGAAGAGTACTGATGGTTGTGATGAATTTTCAATTGTGAAGAAATATATTCAGTTGGTCGATATCGAAACTACACGCCTTATTATGGACAAAATGATGGTTTAGTTTTATTTTACACACACTTAGCTAAACAAGAGTGAGTTATATATAGAGTCGACAATATGGATTTCTCGACCGGTTACAAGTCAACTATTTTCTACTACAATTCGCTGCTTAATGTTATGAAATAATTTTGGATTTTTAATTA
This sequence comes from Salix exigua, assembly GCA_032356905.1. NCBI lineage: Eukaryota > Viridiplantae > Streptophyta > Magnoliopsida > Malpighiales > Salicaceae > Salix > Salix exigua. The sequence goes on from CM063589.1 coordinate 6,579,990, forward strand.
ATACACAAACATACATACATACATACATACAAACATACATACATACATACATACAAACAAACATACATACATACATATACTTTTTTTTTTCATTCCGAATTAAACAAGTAAAATCACAATTATTTCCGGAATTACAATACAAATCACCCTTTATCGCCCGATCACTATATGAGTTGTAAGGTGCCTTAGCTAGTCGAAAGCTGACTAGTACCCAAATATCAGGCGAGAATTTATGGTTCAAACACATCCATTCTCGGTATGAACGGGTATGGAAAAAAGAAGAAGAAAGAAGAAGAAGAAAAGGAGGAGCGAAGGTGCCCATTTGCAGGAGATGGTGGACAGTATATAAAACCATCAAGGCGCCATTTTTGTTGACTTCAAACATCTCACATACGTTCAATTCAAACATGGAGACGAAAGTCATCATATCCAGCACCATGTTTATTCAACTTGCTATCTTAACTGTGTGCGATCTTAGATGTGGATTCATATGACCGATCAGTCACTTCTGGGTTTTAGCTGTGGCCTGTTTCGACAAACAGTTTTCTTCTTTCCTTTCTTTCTTTCTTAACTTGCAATCTTGGTAGTTGATTATATCTCATAATTAATGTCTCCTGTTGTCCATTGCTGACATTCCATCCTTTTCTGTCGGATTTTTGTTTGTGTATCACCACATTTGACAATCCATATATTGTCGACTTTACGGTTTTTTTATTTTTCTTTCTTTCTTTATTTAATCTAGGCTGATATCCAAATTCATTTAACTAATAATACTTTTAATCATCAAGTTTAAGAAGAAGATAATAGGTCATTCTTACGCATCCAAGAGCTCAAGCCCTCCTTTCGCAACCTTGGGCGTTTCAAGCTAGATCGAAGAAAAACCAAGTCCGTGCATTTAATAAAAGAATGAGGAAGGTTTCGATTCCAGACATGAAATAGACTCGAGGGGAGCCGAGTTATAGATACCATACATTATTTATGTATGTGAATGTTGTCACATAATTTTTTTTCCTGCTACCCTATGTAAATAAAAACATTACCTCTGACTTGTCATGAAAAAAGACTTTGTTCCATCAAGAATCAGAAATCAGCACATAAAATATTATAGTTTGAACCCTAAAAATTCTAATTAGAAAAGAATTGCAACAATGGGAGTTGATTTTTCCAAGGAATTAGACCCTGAAGGATAGTTTAAATGAAAAGGTGTGATGCCAAGAGCAAGGATTCATCGACATAATTTAACCAATACATAAAAGCCACGTTTACTTTACACAAACAAAGCTCGTTCAATTAAATCATAGCTTGCTAGAGGTTTTTGTTTTGTATTTTGAGAATCGAGGAAACGAAGTTCATGCTCAAACACTCTCCTGTCATTGAAATTTAAATTTCAAATTAGGCAATTTTCCATATAAATATATGAACGTCGTTTATGTAAAGCGTAGTGTTGAACAAGAAGTGGGGAGCCCCCAAATGAAAATAGCAAGATTATATCACACCTAAACTAACAATTAGAGAAGGCAATGGCATTTGCATTTCTAGCATGCAAATCCAAGTCATTGTGCCGAAGACATTGATTCCGAAAGAAGAATCCATGTAGGGGTTCACCAACTCGGGGAACAATCTCTCGTCCCCGAAGAATATAACTACTCACCCAAATTGTTCAGCACCTCCAATTATATCTCAACACCACGAGTCAAGACAGTCGCTGACTGCAAATCGTCATATTAGTTTTGCATTCCAGACTAAAACATCTCCTCTCGAACCCAATTTTAATCCCAGTTGATTTATCAAAACACAAATGGTCATATAATCGAATCTAATCACGATAAATGGCGGCATATTTTGAGCTAAAATCCCAACACAATAGCGAGCTGAACTGTGATGACGATCGCCTTACTGGTGAAAAAGGTCCAAGTTTTGCAAACGACTGGAAATAAATAGTGTGTGCTGTCCTACACGTCCATCGCTCGCTATTCAATTAATACATGGCCATTCTGGGCTAAAAGTTGAGCACAGTTGTCTTTTGGGTGGGGATAGGGCATCAAAATGGGGGAGAGATTGGAGGGGCGACCCTTATCATCTTTGCTTTCATTACGTGTTCGTTCTTTTTCTCGTCGAACAACGCCAGCAAAGGGAAAGAGACAAAACAAAGTACAGGTGGATCAGAGGATAAATGGAAAAGATAGAAATTAAAGTGGGCCATGGAAGAGAGCTTTCAAGAAGGTATTGAATAAAAGCACGTCCCTTCTCTCACCACCCTCGCTGTATCTGTGCGTGAAAAGAAAACTGGCAAAACATAACCCCCGCCACGTTCTCCACTGCCATACGCTTTACCCCAGTCAAGAAGCTAGGCTGAGCTAAGATATCTCAATCAAGAATCCACCGCAGAGCCCTTATCTTTTGCCCAGTGGGGCAGTCTCCTTCGAGCAGAAATCAATCAGCTCGCCCATATCATGCAGCAGCAGATCGCAGAGATAAATTGGCTTTCACTATCTCAAAATCCAAAGCAAACATGCCATCACATTCCCCCATTTAAGTCCCCTACCATTTAAAATCCAGCAGTATTACAGACTGACGGAAATTACTGATATGTCATGTATGAAGCTTTCACAGTCGCATCCTATATCAAAAAACACCGCCCACCCCTTTCTATGCACTTTCTAGTTATCAAGATCAGCAAAGAAGATACTACCAAATAAGTGTTAAAATAAAACTAAATCTAATAAAAAAAAAGAGGCCAATTACAAAGGAGAGTTGAGGCAACTGGGAGCACTGCTCCTCTTTTATCTCCATGAAACTAATTTTTTTTTTTAATTAACAGCATGATTAACATAAATAGAGATGAACTGGAAAAATAAATAAAAGAGAAAAAAAGTGACCTTTCAAAAGCAAACTTCCTAGAAGCTAAAATAAAATTTTGGTTGGTCGGTTGGTCCTCCACCGATAATTCATCTTAATAAGGAGGCGGCGGCGGTGGCCTCGCAGCGGGTGCCCAAATGACATCATTAGGCATGTGACAATTATACATGGCCATCCCGCAAGACTCTCCTCCACCACCTCCACTCGCCGCGCGTCCACTTTCTCCACCACCTGCACCAGACACGGCCGGTGACTGCCCATCCCCACCATCTCCAGACCCAGAAGTCCTCCCTTCTTCCTCAAGCGGCAACCGGTGATAGCTCGGATTATTAATCGACGCCGCAACAACAAAAACAGTACCAGCCGCCATCAAGCTTCCAGCTACAATACCTCCAACGATCTGCCCTTGTGGACCCGCAAGCGAGATTGTAAAACTACTAGGCACCAGATAGGATGCCGTTTGAGGCAAAAACGTCGCCGAAATTGACAAGATATCGAATCTTCCATGAAACGTAACAGTAGCTCCTGGTGTTGTCGATGGCTGACGCAGAGTGACGTTAGCTACCATGCCGGATCCCGTGAGAGCGCAGATTCCCATGTTTTTTCGCCGACAGAAGCGGGATAAAGCCTCAACGACGTCGTTCCCGCCAGGGACCTCTAAAATGTAAGGACTCATTGAGGGTTCAGGTTCCCGGGTAATAATAACGGGTGGTTTGGGTCTGTTCTTAGAACCAGGCGGTCTGCCTCTGGGCCGACGAACCACCTCAATAGTAGCACCATCAGTGCCACCACTGATGTTTGGCTCGTTGAGTTTCTGTTTTTGCGTGGCGGGCGTGGTGGGTGTGGCGTCTGCACCAGTACTACGAGCATCTTCCTCCTCGGACTCCCGAGAAAATTGAAAGAGTGGAGAGAAGGGAAGGTGCTGCTGCTGTTGGTGTTGCTGATGACGAGAGTGAAGTTTGGTGAACATGCTCGGAGTATTTTCATGTTTCGACTGCTGATGTTCTACGTATTCACCTTTCATGTTTGTTTATTACTTCTAATTTTTTTTATGTTTTTTTTTGGACGAGTACGGCTGTGATTGGCTGGGACTGGATTTGGATATCTACTTTGGTGAGCAGAATAAAAAATAGGAGGAGATGGAAAGAAGCTCGGACACAAGACACGGGAGGAGCGTTAGAGCGGAGATGGAGAAATAGAAGGGATGTGAATAGCTTCTTGCTTTGCTTTGATTTGTTTATTATATAGCTTGATAAATATTGAAGAGAGAAATAAATAGAGAGAGGTGAGTGGTGCTTCGAAACCAAGTGAAGACCAATGGTGCTGGGGTGGTAAAAGTAGGGTCCATTACAAAACTTTCACCTCCCCCAACTTGCAAACCAAGACCAAAATGTATTTAGAAAATATTAAATTAATATTTTGTTTTTTAAAAATAAAAAGATATTATTCTAAAAAATAATAATCAAAACCAGGGGCAATTAGCATGTATATTTTTAATGGACAATACATTAATTTAATATTTTCTAAATATAAATATAATTACAACTACAAAGCTAAACGTTCACAAGTATTGTTTAGCTCATTAATTGCAAGACAACACGCGAACGCCATGAATGGCGAACTTGAAGCTTTGCTGAGCTCGAGCTGGTTAAGAGAGCGGACTTTTGGATCCTCCCGATCTTCTCGACCTTTCTGGCTACGGAGGCATCGACTTAATGCATCTGGTGTTACTGTTCATCGCTAATCTCTGTCTCTCTCGTCATGTGCTCTCTCTCTCTCTCTAGGATAGTCAGACTCTCTCGCGAGCTGGCCCTGGGCAGGGCTGATGTGCTCACTCCGTTGAATTTCAAACTCCACGGCTAACTTCCTTTGACTGGGTTAATGTCAGGGATGAGTTTTTTGAAGCTTCATTGTAGGATAATTAGAGGCTCTCATTTTTGCTTGGCAAGCACATTTCGTTTGAGTCTGCTCTCGTAAAAGACACAGATTGCTACTACTTTCCCGATTTAAACCAATCAAAAGGTATAAAGGTAGTATCTTGGTGGGCCCCCTTCCTTTTTTTACTTGCAATTAAGGTCTCTCTCTTGCAAGGGTATATTTATTAGTTAGGTTATATTATTTTTTATTCAGAAATATATTAAATTAATATTTTTTTAATAAATATCAAAATAATTTAAACACACTAATTTTTTTATTTAAATTAAAAAATAAATATATTTTCTTTAAAAAAATGTTTTTAAAAACGAGTGTCAAACATCTCATATCTCATGTGATAAAATGTAATACTCACATAAGAATATTATTACGGGTGTTTAGGAATGTGTTTGAAAAATATTTTGATAAAAAAAAAATATTTTTAGTTTTAGTTTTTACTTTAAATTAAAAAAAATAATGTTTTTATATCATTTCCACAGGTTATGACAAAAATACTTTTAAAAAAATTAAAATATTAATGTTGATGTATTTCTGAATAAAAATTATTTTTAAAAATAACATCAATCACACTCGTAAATATATACTACGTGAGTACATGCTGGTATTATATTTTTTTTAAAAAAAAAATTAATAATACATTTTTATTTTTAAAAAAATAGATATTAAAAAAATCTGAACATATAAAGTTTTTTAATTCAAAACAAAGAAGAAAAAAAACTTACAGAGTGGGGAAAAAAGAAAAGAAAAGAGACATGTAATGTCTAATCTTATATCACGAGACAAATCTTACTTTGGTCTGAAAGTCTTTTTTTTTCCTACAGAAAACAGTTATTTTTCTCCCAACAAGAAAGTCTGTTCTAGGCATCATTGCATGGAACAACTCTTGAATTTCGGTGAAAGTATCAGATAAAAACTTTGAGAGCCAAAAAGTAAAAGAAGTGTAAAATTGATAGCTATCTACAAGTGTTTATCAAATTGCATTATGGTTCTTAAATTTTTTCTTTCTTTCTTTTTTTCTTTCTTGGTTCCTTAATAGGAGAGAAACATGGATTTATCAGAAAATAAATTTATAAAAAATAACTGTCTCGATTCATATGATTAAAATTATAAAGTTTAGTGTCAAAATACTATATTTTACAATAAAAATCTGGTGATGGTTATTCTGGATTAAAAAAAAAAATGTCATTACCTGTCCCTTTTTTTATCCATGCGCTTGATATTTTTTCTTCTATGATTTTATTATTTGTGTTGAAAAAACTTATAGTTTGACGTACAGCATCAAGCGGCAATGATCTAGTTTTGTCTGTACCGCTGAATATCTGTTTGGAAATGTTATTGATTTTTAAAAATATATATTTTTTTTAATTTAAAAATATGTTAAAATAATATTTTTTTAAAAAAAAAATTATTTTTGATAATCTTAAAATATCAAAATAATTTAATTTAAAATAAATAAAAACAATTTCCAAACACCCTAAGAGCAGACACGGTTTCTAAATTTCTAATAGCAGTCACTAATCGAGGGTTAAGTATCTGTTTCTCTTGTATTACAAGTGATTTTGAAAAAACAAATTAGTGTTTGTTGTATTTAAAAATATTGATGTGTAAAAAATAATTTGTAAGAAATTCAAAATTATTATTTTAATATATTTTTAATAAAAAAATGTTTTTTAATACACTGACAAACAGAAAAACGTCAGAGCATAGCATAGCCTAGCTGACATGATGTAATGGGGCATGTGTCGCGAGAAAATTTTGTGTAGCACTAATAATCTTAACGGCATGTGAAATAAAAAAAATATTAATAGTATTTACATTTGTATACAATTAATAAAGAAATTACTATATATGAAAGCATAGCCTAAATTAAAAAAATATCAATAATATGTATTATATAAAATGAAATACCCTGTCTTGTTTTAAAATGAATTATAATATGATAAAAGTTCCGAACTACATTGCATAGCTTCCATGATGTTGCATGACAATTGTTTTTCGTAACCATGTTTACAGAGGACTTTTATATCTTTGCCTGAAATACGGGAAAAACTTAATATATTATAATAGATCTAAATTGTGATTATTATTTTTTGAATAATAATCTCTTTTTATATAGTTAAAAAATAACCATTCCCTAAGTAATTGTGGGTAATGGGGACTAATTGGTAAAATTGTCATTGATAACTGAGTTAAATGCTCAAAAGACATCAAGGAATATTAAGAAATCATCTCATTTAAAAACTTAGACTATTAAGTAAAATTTTAGAATATAATTTATATTATCCTCTGACATCCCCTCAAGTAAAAGTCAATTGGGCTTGAAATTTACACAGGATCACGCTACACAGTGTTTGGTTTTTTTTATCAAATAGAATAAATTTTGTGATATTTGAACTCGTGACTGCTGAATTAACAAAGTTCTGATATTAAGTTAAGGAATCAACTCACTTAAAAACTCAAGATATTAGATGAGATCCTAAAATATGATTTATATTATTTTTTAATAGTAAACAAGTCAAAACGAGGACTTGCTTAAATCAACTTTGCAAGAAGATTTTTTTTCCATGTTTGTCTCTCCAATAAAATAAAATAAAATAAAAGGTGTTCATTTGACTAGGATGAAAACATGTTTTATAATTAAAAAAAAAATTCAAGGTTACAATTATTTTAAAAAACAAAATAAATTTATAATATTATTTATTTTGTATAATATTAACTGTATTTCATTCAAAAAAAAATATCTTGAAGATTCTATAAAATAAATAAAATATTTATAATAAAAATAATGGATAACATTAACGGAATCCAAGAATGTAAGAAAATAAATAATTTCGTTTAGATTTGAATTATGAATAGAAACGGAGTCTATTTTTCTTCATTTGGCGTCAGTTCTACGTCCATATCATATTAGTTTTTATTTATTTATTTCTTGGAAAAATATCCCTTGCTCATTTGAAAGAACAACCTTTACTTTGTATCAACAATGGAGTCCGCGACGTGGTTGCATTGCCCATGCCAGCAGGTCACGTGACAAACCAAATGATTCTAAGATGTCGTTTCTTGATTGGATTGCTCTAGGAGAAAAGGGGATCCCCCTAAATATTAGTTTATCTTTAATAGTTCGAGGTGATTTCAATCCCTTGTCTACCAGCATTAAATTCTCATTGGATATTCCGATCTAATCGTGTTTTTTTTAATGTTTTTAAACTCTTTAGAATTATTTTAACATGCTATTATAAGAATAAATTATAAATAATAATAATAATATCCTGTCCGGTATATTTTTAATTAGATATTTTTCATCTTATTTTATAATAAGTATAAGAGAAAATGTACATTAAATATCTGTTTGACATTACGATCCCACTATTTTTTACTGAAATTTGAAAAAAAAATTATTTTAAATGAATATGTTTTATGTGTATTAGATCAGATATGCTGATTTCAAAAATAATTTTAAAAAAATAAAAAAACATTATCTTGATGTACTTCGACACAATAAACACTTGAAAAAACTATCACAATTACACTTTCAAATAATTGAACCAACCGATTGGAATAAAAATAGCTGAAGCACTTGAAGTGCCTTTACATGGTCAGCATGTAAAGCAAGTGATGATGCTTGAATAACAAGCAGGAGCCTGTTTTCTGGTACCGAACGAGGTAGCTTGCACGAACCTTAGGGCAACAGAAACCCTAAGTGATTTCCTGCACCGAAAGGTTAACGGTAATTTCAGTCGGCGAGTGCGGTGGAGGATGGTTGCTAAAAATATTTATGTGTCGTTGTACGGCAAACAGAGAAACATCGGTGATTGATCTTTCTTTTTTCAGCAGCAAAATACATGTCGGCCATATTTGTTTGCGCGTGTTTCATTTCAATCCTTGAGTTTTTAATTTCTTTTTTTTCTTGATTTTTTCAAAAGAAGTTTTTACTGTTTTTAATTGAAAGTGATCTATGTATTGTTTTCATTTCAGCTTTTAAATTTTTTTTATATTGATTTGTTTTTTATTTCATTAATTTTTTCAGTTTTCAATTTTTAATTTATTTCCATTTTGCTCTCCAATTTACACTAGTCATTATTTTTCATTTTCATCCTTATTTTTATATTTTTTTTAAAAAACAAATGACATTTAATCTCAAAGTTTTGATTTATTGTAGTTTATTCCTTCCATTAAAATTAATTAGATATTTTATTTTTTAGTCCGGCCCTTGTCCTTTTATTTTTTATTTACTGTTAACTCTTTTGGTTTTTCAGTCATTCTTTGCCAATGTTTGTTTTTTTTCCTGTATTTATGCATTTATATTTTTAGTTTTTGCTTTCAATTCTTGTCTTTTTTATATTTTATTATGATTTTATTTTTATTCGATTTATTCCTAAAATTTTAATCTATACCCCTATTATTTAATACTATCTTTTTTTATATTCTTTTTCTTTGCTCTTTTGTTAAATTGTTTTTTATTTTTCAAGATAATTTTATGGGTTCATTATTTGCGCAACAATAACAATATTTTTAGTGATTTTTTTTTTATTTTACTGCTTGCTTTTCTTGTAAAAATATATTGTATATATATTTATTTTGTTGGGGGCAATTTAATGATATTGATTGTTGGGTGATAATGGTGATTAGTAATTTTAACTATTAGTCTTAACACTGATGGTAACGTAGCGATAAATTTTCAATAATATTTTTTTTTTTATACAGGTAGAAAATCAACTATTTATTTTTGTTGTATAGTTATTGTAAATATTTCCATAATTTTATATCTTGTTGTTGTGTGTAATTTACATTATATTATAAAATGAACTAATCCTATTACAGTGAATTCGATAAATCAAGTATTTGAATTTTTTTATTTTTTTACGATGAAAAAATATGATTTTGGCCGCAATGAGACGTAGGTAAATGACTGGTATGTGTATACACACACGGGGCTGATAAAGTACACATTTTTAATAAATAAATAAAAAAACACAAAACTCTATTCTATTTAAATAGGATTTTGTGGATGAGATTATAACGATTTTGTTTTATATGAGTGTGGGCATAATGACTTAACCACCCTTCGATGTGTTCCTTAAATATGCTTATGATTTCAAAGAGAGTCTTCTTGGATTTTTGTCTTTCAATGTAAGCTATGAATGTCACCGGCTAGACATGTTCTGCCGTGAATGTCAAGATAAAAGAAAACAAATGTTCATTCGGTGCTATGGTAGTTAAATCTTCACATGTTAAAGTAAGCATCGACTGACCAGAAGCCAGCGACTTCGCGTCATGACAGGAAAATCAAATAAGTTTTTCTAGTGATTTCGAAAGAAAAGCAAAAGCAATAATTATTTTGTAAGGGACACATTTCCTTGGTTGCCACCACGATTAAAGATCTTTAAGTTGTAGTCAATCACTTCTCGTTAAGAAAGCTCCAGCGACCGTGTTTTTAACATGGTATCCATATCGTTTTCTGATCGTCATTTTAATTTTTTATTAGAACATGATGTTCCAGTTTCGTAGCAATTCAATAT